>CM034358.1:74325294-74344578 GCA_019925275.1 Mytilus edulis | reverse complement strand
AAGTAGCTCCTATCAAACTATAAACTACAGCAGATAACTTGACAAATAATTGTCTAACATAAGTAGCTCCTATCAAACTATAAACTACAGCAGATAACTTGACAAATAATTGTGTAACATAAGTAGCTCCTATCAAACTATAAACTACAGCAGATAACTTGACAAATAATTGTCTAACATAAGTAGCTCCTATCAAACTATAAACTACAGCAGATAACTTGACAAATAATTGTCTAACATAAGTAGCTCCTATCAAACTATAAACTACAGCAGATAACTTGACAAATAATTGTCTAACATAAGTAGCTCCTATCAAACTATAAACTACAGCAGATAACTTGACAAATAATTGAAAGTCTCTGTGGCAGGGCCTTGAACTAATTGTCAAACTGTTAAGTACTGATAGTAACGCAACTTTGTAGAAAATATCCTTGATCTATAACAAGTATTTTCTATCAAACTAATTTATTCAGAAAAACTTAACAATTGTTGAAATGGCCCCCAAGAAAAGAAACACCTTTGTCTTCTATGACCTTCATCAAAGGTGAGACAACAAACAGATTGTACACAGATAAAAACCAACAAGAAGAAAAGATCTTGATGTACAAATAAGCATAACTGTTATTAAACCAATTAATTTTTTGCATGCAACTTTTGTAAGAAGAAAAATAACGTGAATATGTAAAACTTGATTTATCTCCAAGTTAATTTTAGAATTGTGAAATTAAGAGGCTGTCCAAGTAAATATCAGGCAAATCCTATGATAGTGGTGGCACAACATAATTTTTTTCCCACTGAATTTTTGGTTTCAATGCAATGTTTATATCATACAAAGGATATATATGTCAAAGATATTTTTGAAACAACAGTGGATGGCCCAGAAAATGATTTTAAAGTTCACTAACAATGCAACAAAATTTTGTACAAAATGAAGAGTTATCTCCCCTTTTCAATGAATTTTCAGTGCTTTCTATGTATTTTTGTTCTTTTTATTTGTTGCAGTTAATATAAAAACACAATTAAAATTTGAGAAAGAATGAATTTGTGATATGAAATAGATGAACAAATTTTGAAAACAAAATTTGTCATATGCCATCCACTGCCTGGTTTTTCCATGGACAACCTCTTAAATAGCAGTGAATTGGGTTAGAAAAGACTAAACGCAAAATAAAGTATCCACAAAATAAATTGGTTTACAGTATCACCAGAATACACATAAATACGTCTAAACTGGTACCTTCCAGTTCTTTGTAAAGTCTCAGCTTGACTTTCTCCTCCTTCTACTTGATCTTCTGGTACTGGTTTACCATTTGGTAGACTGGAACCAGTAGGCTGTCTACGAGAATCCTAAAAATTAAACAATATTATCAATACTTAATTCTTTTCAGCTTTTTTTGTTATACATTTATTTCATGATAGTTTGTTCTGAATTTTGAACTGTTGTCAAATCAGGAACAACAAGTTTAGTAAGGCCACTTTTTTTTTATTAGTTGGTTTACGGGATTCTTCTTAAAAAAGGAAGGGTAGGAGGTCGAAAAAAAAATAAAAATAAAAACAATGAAAAAATGTAGGGTAGGAGGTCGAAAAATAAATAAAAATAAAAATTGGAATTAATACTGGTTTTTTTTAACCAAAAATGGAGAGAAACAAACAATGACATTACTCTATATAATAGTAATATAATCGCTGGAGTATATACACTCAAAAATGAGTCCACTCCTGGACGGGAAGATAGATAGATAGATATGATAGTATTATGCATTTTGTACTAAACATGTATGCAGATCGTTTCATAATTTGGTATTGATTCCTGCTGTTTTAATTTAAATTTAATGTGTTACAAGGAGTCCAATGTCAATGTAGATTGATGAAAGCATGTCCCTGATGAAAGGGAAGTGTCTTTACCAATTGCATTTCTATTTGTTCTGTGTATTTATTTATCAAATTTAGATCAGGGAGTGACAAAATTCCTGATAACAAAATACAATCTTATTGAGGAAATACCATATGCACTCTGCATGTCATATGCCTTCATATGTGGTACATGAAAACATGTCCTTCTTAGGCTTTTTATGCTATTTTACACTGCTATTAATAAAGTATTAGCTTATATCTCGAAGTGTTCTGTGATTGTCCCCTTTTATAAATGTTGAAGTGATTTTAATTGTCAGGCATTCTATTACAGTAATACATGTTCTGATTTTGTGTTGGGATCTTGTTCACCATATCCCATCTCTGTTCCATTAAATCTTTATGGGTACGGTGGAATGGTATTTGGGTATTTATATAATAAGGCCACTTAATCAGACACCCATCCATGGCAGCAAGTTAAAAGATTCTTCCCTTAAGTGACGTCTGGCAAGGCTATTTAAAACAAATTTTGGATGCCAGAAACCCTTGCCAGACGTCATAAATAATTATTTGGACTAGTACCTCATATATATGTAATGACAAATGGAGCTCAATCCTCAAGAAACTAAAACACCCCCTTTCGACGGGTTTCAGACTTTCTGATCAACACTTGAACCAAAGTTGACCCGCCGTCAACCTCACTGACTGTCTAAAACAGGGTTTCAAATTAGCGGTTGTTCGACCTTTTACACCAAACTTCCCAAACGGTATCAGGTCCGTTCGCGCCCAATATACTTTCGCACCCTACACGTTCGCACCTCGCACGTTCGCACCCAAGGTCTGTTCGCACTCTACACGTTCGCGCCCAATTTTAATTCAAATTCCAGTTGAATAATTGGAAAATCGTGATTTTTGTTTTAATTGCTTTGATGTAAATACTTGGTATTTAGCTTGGTATGAGTAAAAGATTAAATATATTAAATGAAAAACACAAAAGATAATTGTTTTTAACAGCTTGGTCCCTTTGATCTGAAACAATTAAATAATAAAATATAGCAATACACTATAATATAAACCAAAACATGATAAAATTCATTCAACGCACAAAAAAAACGTAGTCAGAATCTCACTTCATTTTGAAACAAGTCAATGAAACACAGTTATAGGTAATACACTAAACAAAACATGATTAAGTGTTATTCAACACAAAATAAAACGTTGACAGAATCCCACTTTAATTAGAAAGGAATAATTTATTTTCTTTAACAATACACTCTCAAAAACATGATTAAGATTTATTCAACACATAAAAAATGCTGTCTCGATTTATTTTGAGACAATGAAATCAATTATACTTTTAAGAATACTACTTGCCAAAACTTGATTACAAAGTTATTAAACACAAAACCAATTAAAATTGGGCGCGAACATGTAGGGTGCGAACGGACTTTGGGTGCGAACATGTGGGGTGCGAAAGTGAAAGGGGGCGAACATGAGTGGGTGCGAACGTGAATGGGCGCGAACGGACCCGGATTCTTCCCAAACCATCTCAAAAATAATTTTCATTTTTATTATTCATGACTGCGATGTTTATTTTGTTGTATCTGGTCCTCCATTTCAACTTCTGAAGCAAGGTTGTCGGCTCTCTGATCTTTCTCGAAGTCCTGCGTGTAACATTGATTGCCGAGTTTATGAGCTTCGGTCCTTGCTTGGAAGTTGCCTCCATTTTCAACTGGTTCCTTTTCACCGCATCAAATCATGATGAAACGTTGACTGAACAGGGAACTGCCTTTCAACTGGTTCCTTTTCACCACATTAGATCATCATGAAACGCTGACTGGACAGGGAACCACACGGGATTTCCGAATCCACTCCGAGGGTATTCCGACTGGAAGAAGAAAGACCGATCTTTTCAAATCATGTTTTTATTTTTATTTGTACTTCTTCAAACAGGAAAAGGTCGGCGGAATTAAAAAAAATCTTCAAAATCGTTTTTATTTTTATTTCAAAATCGTGAAAAACAGGGTCGGCGGATCCGTAAACCAACTAATAAAAAAAAAGTGGCCTAATACATTCATTCATTCATTCATTCATGTCTTTATTTCCTCATAATTGAGATAAAATGAATACATAAAATTATCTAAATATCAGACAACAAAAAGAATAAACGAAATAGGAACAAAACAAAAACCATTTTTTATATATATACAGACAAATATATACACTTAAGTCACTCAGCAAAAAGTCCTTATGCAATATCGAATGATGACATATCATGTATTGCCTAACCTGACACCACGTCCATATGTTGCTATGCATTGAACAAAATGGACGTAACAAAGCTTCTCGGACTCTGAATGTTCGGCAATGACATGTAATGGAATTCGTCCTAGTAAGATTAATATACATCCTCATAATCATAATCACTTAGTTTGCAATACAGTTGTAGAGAAATGTGTATAGATTGACAACAGTTACAACTTAAATTGAATTTAAGAAATATGTAATAATATTATCATTCTCGTGGTAATTTTGACCTGAACCATACATACAATAATTTCAAGGATTTCTTGGGTAAAGTTTAACCACAAATTTTCTACAGGCATGCATGAATACAAAGTTTTGTTAAAATTAGAAAAATGGAATATCCAGGTACAATTTTCTTCAATCCACGAAAATTGGTATCTATGGAAAAAAAAATCATCAGTACTTTAAAGTTATCTTGTTTTTGAACCAAATAACATGATTATAAATCTTGTACCTGTGATGGAACACTTTTTGGTGGTTCTATTCTGATTGTTGGATCCCATTCACCAGGTGGCAGCACTGTCACCTGATCCAGAAACTCATCAATTCCTGTCAGTAAATCTTCTCTGTTGTGAGCATGGTAAGCTACATCACGGAAAACCTATTTAACAGAAAAAAGATTTTCTTTTTTTAAATAACAGTATGTTATTTTGAAGATTTTATCTTAGGTAACCCAACTTTTTCAACAGTGCAGCTACTTAGTATCAAATTGTGGTTAACAATAAAAAAAACATCACCTTTTCAAACAGGAACTAGTTAGAATATCTGAGCTGTATTTTTATGCAGAAAAAATACTGACAAACAAAAACATAAACCTCAAAATTTTGTTCTTTGATCCGACATGAACAAGCTCCTGTCTAAATTTTGATAAAATTGCATGAAGGTTTGACAAAGTTTTTGAGGTCTAAAAAACTTTTTAACTATGCCAACAACAACAAAATAAAAAAATTCCTAAGAATGGCGACACAAAAATCAAGAAAATTGAAGTTAAAATAAATTTCTCATGACTAATGCGTAATGTTAGTGCATTACCTCCTGAAGAACAAGAAATGTTTTAACATACCTCGTCAGAGAACAGTGTAGCAATAGATCTGCCTATTTCATGGTAATGAGCTGAATTGCCCATAGGACCAAGTAATACAAATATAAACTTTGTAGGAACAGGTACTTCAGTTAAATCAGCCATCACAGGCTTCAGCAATCGTATAAACGCCACAATTTGATGATTGGTTAGAAAGTCCACTTCTCCAACCAGGATGTTAGCTGCCTCAGCACCTGGTGGAATCTTCTTCATGAAGTGGAGATTTAACTGAAAATACAAATTTTAAAAAATATACTTTTTTCCTTATCTTTGGGATTATTTTTCTGCTGGAAATAGGTTTATATGTATTTTACTGTAGCATAATTATTTTGACAAGTCTAAGCATATCCATACAGCAAAAGACATTTTAATACTGGTATCATAAATTTCAGGTTTCTTAAATGATATACTATGGATTCATTTAATTTTCGTGGGTACTAATTTTTCGTGGATTGAGGAAAACTTCCATTTTTTGTGGATATTTGAATTTGTTGTTCTCCAAAAATCTTAATATAATCATACAACAAATTTGTATATATACTTGAACATATAAATTTTTGCCTTCTTAAATCTACAAAATTTACAAAATCTACGAAATTTTGTATTCAACGTATAATAATGAATCCACACTACACTATAAGATAGCTAGTATCTATCAATGTCTGAAACTTTTATTAGTGGGACAAAATACCTAAGTTTCCAGTCCTTTAATGGCTGGTTCAAGGCAGAGATGATTAAAAGTGATATTTCAGGTACAACATGTGTTTGACAAAAAAATGTTCAAATATAGTGGGAAAATGATTGTACTGGTACATACAGTCTTACCAAAATGCTGGCTGAGACATCAATATCTCGATCCATATAAGTAACTGTGTAATAGTTATACAAACCACAGAGCTGAGGTTTTTGTATATACATGTACATGTATAAGCCAATAAAAATCAATCTGACAACAATACAGACAGAATGATTCAACTGTTTATATATATAGCATGAATTTTACCAAATCAAAAAATTATACATTCAAACCAAAAAAATAGTTTAAATGCCTGCTTTTATAGTGTTTATAAAAATAAAAGATGTGGTATAATTGGCAATGAGATAATTCTCCATACGTGACAAAATTTTGATCACAGTAATTAACAACTTTCATTTCATTTTATAGCAGTCTCAACAGGCTTATAAGGTTTTGATCAAACTCAGAAATTCCTTCTTTAAATATCAATTTAATAGGTTTTATCTTTTCAAGCTCAACTCTCTCTTGCAAACAAAAGGTTGCAAGTCAACAAAATCCTCAGGAAAATATAAATTCAGCTGTTGTTTGTAAACATATGATGGAAATGCATGTAGAAAATTGCATATTTAAAGAAATAACATACAAAGTAGTTCAAGGCTCCTTCTAATGGTAAAATCAAATAACATCAAAAACCTATTAATATCCCTTAAATGAATGAAATCATCAATAATTAGGTGCTATTGATTTATTAATGGAGAAATAAGATCAACTTAAGTTATATTAAGATGTGAAGGATTACTGACAGACACGAATTGTCTTTGAGGAAAATGTTTACTCAATATTAGAAAGATTGATTGATTGAAGTATAGCACCACCTCCGGGTCTAATTATATAGATATCAATCATTTATTTTATAAGGAAATTGGTATAAATTTATTTTTTCTCTCTCTCTCTCTAAGTAAGCTTTATGATTTATTGGAATTGCAAATACCATGTAACATTATATCATATTTCATCAGGAAGTTAACAAAAGGGAGATCCAGTTAACAAATATCCTATTCTCAAATAACATTTTAACATCCAAAAGTTGATGGGATTCCTTATCAAACAAAGAAAATTTTCAACTTAAAAAATTCAGACCAAAGTATTTTTAAACAAGAATGTGTCCCTAGTACACAGATGCCCCATCGGCGTTATTATTTTCTATGTTCAGTAAACCGTGAAAATGGAGTAAAAACTCTAATATGGCATTAAAATTAGTAAGATCATATCATAAGGAACATGTATACTAAGTTTCAAGTTGATTGGAATTCAACTTCATCAAAAACTATCTTGACCAAAAACATTAACCTGAAGCGGGAAAAAGACAAATGGACAAGCAAACAAAAATACCAATAGACACACAGACCAGAAAACATAATGCTCATAAATGGGGCATAAAAATTGTCATAAATATAAAGTTGACTGTTCCAAACCTCTTAACAGATAATTATCAGAAAGTGAGATTTCAATACATAGTTATAACAAATTTTGACTTAAGTACTCCCTTTATATTATTCATATAGCAACTTTTCACTGTTCGCCGGTCTACAATTATCTCAAGACAATATTCTCTTGATAATATATAAGTCACCTTCACAGATTATTGTTCCACAATAATATCAAGACAATTTGCCACTACTACTCAAAATATCTCGACATATTCATCAATACAAGTTGTCCAATATCTGGTTCAGATGAAAGAGTTTGATTGAATCAGCAATAACACGCTTCATTGATTATTAAATTCAGCCATTTCTAATTAATCTTATCTTCAACTAACTCTTTCGGTAATCATAATGACAATTTTATCTTGACTAACTGAAAATAACATTATTAATTCTGTGCTTCTGAGTTTGCTTTTCTGTGTATGACATATCCGAACACACTCATACACAAAATTTTAAGCCTGTGGATGATTACATCCTAAACATATGAAGAGCTGTAAGATTAGACAAGTCCAGACTAGACCTAAAGATAAAGCCAGATCGTTGAAGGTCAACTTGAACTTAAAAGTCTGAAGTGAAATTTTTTGTTTGAAATATTTCATAAAATTGAGAATGGAAATGGGGAATGTGTCAAAGAGACAACAACCCCACCATAGAAAAACAACAGCAGAAGGTCACCAATAGGTCTATGATAAAAAAAAAAAAAAAAGTTAATGGGGATGTCCATGGGACACAGATGATGGCCCAACTAGCATACAAAATTATAAAGGGACATAACTCAAAATTAATGCAAATTTTCAACAGACACTGGAGTGGAGAAGAAATATAATGAGACTACTCCAAAAGAGACCATCTGGGACATAAATTAACAATGATAGGTCCCGTACGGACTTAAAGAATGAGTAAACGTCATACTGCATAGCCATAGTCTCCAATTCCCAAAAGAAAAATGTAAAACAAAGAAAAAATATAATGGCCTGATTAATGTACAAAATGAATAAGAAAGAAACAATATATTATATAGAAACAAACGACAACCACTGCATTACAGTCTCGTGACTTGAGACAGACATAAGTCTTGAAATATAAATGTTATTTGTACAAGGCTAAAGAAACAGGTAAAAAGTGATGCTGTGCTCAGCATTTCTACCTGTTTTGAGCGAAGTACAAATAATAAATTATATTTTGATTTTTGAGTCATGTATGTTGTTTTTTATATACTACAACTCTTATAACTGTTCCAAATGAAATATTTAGGGTAAAAGCTATCATTTTTTAATTTTGAGTGGACAAAGTAGATTTTCCACAACCTGTATGTTTTATTGATGTCATAAATAATACTCTACGGAAACGCCATTGTCTACATCATAAACGATTTAAACCAGACGATATACGGTCAGTCACTGTATACCACATATGAATATAAAGACAATGCAATTTGAATGTGCATTTCCTAAGCACAGCATAATTTTTGTATGCTACGTACAGTATTAGAAGTTTTCACTGCAAGTTAGACATAAAATTGTTTACATCTCATTGAGGGATTATAAAGGCTGGTGAATTTAGGTGGGTGGATCATTCTCAAACGTGAAATCTTGATACATGTACATGTATAATAGTTTTAGTCTGGTTATTATCCAATCATAAGACAGAGGTCTAGTTATCATCCAATCAGAGGACAGAGGTAAAACACATCACTCCTTACCTTGGTTCCTGTAGACCCCTAAAACATCACTGATATTACATAATCATAGACACAAGTAGTTGTCAAAAAAAACTTATAAAAAAGTAAATATTCTTCATTATTTCAAGACTTTTGAGGACATGAAATCTATTTTTTAAAATGAGCCGACTAAGAGTGTAAAATTTAAGAAATTAGAGGCTGGTATATCTGATCATTGGACTGTGATAACAATAGGATTAAACAAAATTCTAAGCATTTACATACTTTAGCATTACACTTATTAATATTTATCTGGGTTGAAACTTAAATCAATACTTGGGAGTTAAAAAAATGTGCTCAAACATACTGAATTTTGATTGGTTCAATTCTGAGTCTGATTACAACAATCATACTCAAAATTGTATGACCTCATGGCCTGATGTTATGAAAAGTTTGATAATGAGTGCTCAAGATGAAAAGCTTAATTTGTTGCAATGGTATAGATAAAAGTTAGTGTTTCAAAATGACAAACTAAGGTTTTAAACAACTATATAGCTATTGAACAAAATTTAAAACTAACATCAAAATAATTATTTCATACATCTAAACAAAGGAATTCAATAATGTGCTGTAAGCTAAAAAAAAAAAACACACTTCAGGTTCTAATCAAACCTTAAACAAAAACAGCTATCTTTAAATGTAAACTTAACCAATAATTGAGTTATCAATGGAATTAGAGCTATTTTCCTAATGATTGTAGTGTCAAGTTTGATCGTTTGTTTGCTTTGTTTGTATAAATGTTTGTTCAAACATTGTAATCAAGATTGACATCTGCCATCAATAGATAGGCGGGACTTCAGCTTGTATACCAAGATTGACATCTGCCATCAATAGATAGGTGGGGCTTCAGCTTGTATACAGTATACTTATACATGCTTTTGGTTGTTAAGCAATGTATATGAGTTGAAGTCCCGCCTATCTAATTAGTGTAGAAGTCAATCTTAAAATTACAATGATTGAGCAAACATTTATACAAACAAGCAAGCAAATTAAATAAACCTTTAATCTACAAGCATTAGGAAACTAGTTCTAAACATGGAGTTAATATATATATATATATATACATATTACTGTGGTAATGGAATCATTCACATTGACTAAGCCCTAAATTAAACAATTCCTAAGTACCATAGTTAGAGTGATTTTTCTCAAAATCGTAAAAATTAAAATCGCATTTAAGTCTAAAATGACAAAATTGCAATTATAAATGCATGCAATAATTTCTGAATTTACAGTATTAAATATTGTACCTATATTACAATGGGACATAATTTAAACTATGACATTCAGCATCGTTACATGGATTATCTCCCTTGAATAAGTAAAGTATTCACTCAGACAATTGTGTTGGTTCAAATTATTGAGCTTTTGCACAATCAACCAAGTATTGATTATCCTAATTTTCAGTAAGGACATAATTGATCATAAGATTAGTCTTTCTTTCAAAGAATTGATTATTGGAAATAAGTGTTACAGCACTGCAACAGACTTGATCATCAATAGTCAATAAAATCTTCTCTTAAAAGTCTTCCTTTCTTATGATTCTACACAGGGATTGGTTTGTTAGCTTAGTTAATGTCCAGTGGCAAGTATTCATGCATTTTAAGGACTAGAGCAAATAAATTATAAATACAGCATTTCACCAGGGATGAAGGTTGTAAAATCTAGATTGCTGTACTGGTACAGTATTCTTTATTCCTAATAATTACAGTTCCTTCAAAGAGTTGTTGCAAGGTTTACCTATTTTGAATTGGGATAATCCTTCTTTAAATCTCAACAGACAAAAAAGCTGCATAAGATACATATCAAACAACCTATATTGTGTTGCATTCACATTTAATGCACTTTATTTTTTATATTTCAGACACTCTTCTGACTCACTGAAACATTTTTCAAACTGTTAACAAAAACACAGATTATATTCACACTTTAACTTAAGGGAGTTGGCTTCTCAGTTTCAAAGTAATTAATTTTTCAAAATTCTAATTTATATATATAGGGGTTTAATAAAGGAATCAATAGAGCAAAAAAAATTTATAGGTCACCTTGCTTGTTTTCAAGATAAAAGCCATTGAAATTTTGGCGGGAAAATATTCTCTTTTGACTTTTCATAGCTTTATCATTGACAAGTTGAAGTTCTCAAAAACTGTTAAAAAGTAATTAAAATTTTATAAGACTTTTACAGATCGCTTATTATTATACATGTAAAAGATTTACAAAAAGAACAAGAGGCTCTCAAGAGCCTGAATCGCTCACCTGATTGTTTTTGGTTTAAACTCTCATCAATGATTATTTTGGCTTTTCAATTTATTTAAATGTTCTTTGAATGGTCCTATTTTCTTCCAAAGCAAAAAAAAATCATTTTCTCCTATGTTCTATTTTAGCCATAGGAGCTATGTTTCTTGACATACAAGGAAATGAAATATAAAATTTATAATAGATACTCTGAAACTCATTTAGCCTAAGTTTGGCTGAAATTGATACAGCAGTTTCAAAGGAGAAGATTTTTTAAAGTTAGTCAACATGATGAACAAATTGTGAAAAAAGTCTTTAAAGGGCAATAACTCCTTAAGAGGTCAATTGACAATTTTGGTCAAATTGACTTATTTGTAGATCTGACTATGCTTAACATTTTTGCTATGAACAGTTTATCTGTATCTATAATAATATTCAAGATAATGACCAAAAACTGCAAAATTTCCTTAAAATTACCAATTAAGTGGCAGCAACCCAACAATGGGTTGTTTGATTCATCTGAAAATTTCAGGGCTGATAGATATTGACCTAATGAACATTTTTACCCCTCTCAGATTTGCTCTAAATGCTTTCATTTTTGAGATATAAGCCAAAAACTGCATTTGACCCCTATGTTCTATTTTAAGTAACGGCGGCCATGTTTTTTGATGGATCAAAAATCGAAGCACACACTTTGTGCAGGATAATCTAAGGAGCAATCATGCTAAGTTTCATCCTAATCCATTAAGTAGTTTCAGAGGAGAAGATTCTTTAAAGTTAGCAAATATGATGAACAAATTGTGAAAAATTGCATTAAAGGACAATAACCCCTTAAGGGGTCAGTTGACAATTTTGGTCATATAAACTTATTTGTAGATCTTACTTTGCTAATCATTTTTGCTGTTTACAGTTTATCTTTATCTATAATAATATTCAAGATAATGACCAAAAACTGCAAAATTTCCTTGAAATTACCAATTAAGTGGCAGCAACCCAACAATGGTTTGTTTGATTCATCTGAAAATTTCAGGGCTTATAGATCTTGACCTAATGAACATTTTTACCCCATCTCAGATTTGCTCTAAATGCTTTGGTTTTTGAGATATAAGCCAAAAACTGCATTTGACCCCTATGTTCTATTTTAAGTAATGGCGGCCATGTTTTTTGACTGATCAAAAATCGAAGCACACACTTTGTGCAGGATACTCTAAGGAACAATCATGCTAAGTTTCATCCAAATCCATTCAGTAGTTTCAGAGGAGAAGATGTTTGAAAAATTGTTAATGACGACAGACGACGACGGACGCCAAGTGATGAGAAAAGCTCACATTGCCTTTTAGGCCAGGTGAGCTAAAAATGGGGCTCACCAGACAAATTTTTTCAAGGCATTCAAATGGATAAAACCAGAGGATTTTGAAAATCTGACAAAAAATCTAAAACATGACAAGCCAGCTTCCTAATCTTACTGTATATAAAGCTAGAATGCCTTTTTTTCTCTCTCTTTCATAAAAAATGTAATACTGTTGACAAACTTATAATATTTAATTTTTGGTAAGTCTTTGATAATCACCAGGCCTGTTATAAGTGTGAATATAAAATGTATTTGGAAACATTTTGAAAACCATAAAGATTCTGCATAAAGGTTAACGCATATGCAACTTTACAACTATGGTACTAGGAAGTGGGCGTAGCAGAGTACTAAATATATAATGTACTAAATATTGAACTTTCCATTCATAATAAACCATGCGGTCTTACCTCACTGTGAGGAATACTATGTACACTACTGTGTGCACTTGATAAACTCTCATCCACCTTTAAATTAACAATTTGGAACAATGTGAGCAGACATTTTGTTTGTAACTTTGTTATTAGTAGAATAGTACAGCATTTGAAGATTTGTGGCATCAATCAGTAATTTGATTGCTACAAATAAAGTTTACTAGTGACCTTAAAACTGTATAATCTGTTGGCAGTAAACAAAATTTGCAATCATTACATCACCAACTGATTCATACAAATCTTCAAATACATTACTGTTGTGTCAATTCTCATGCAACTGAATAAAATGAAAATTTCAAAATTGTTTACATGGTGTTTGGGCTTTCATGTATAATTTTGATGTATTAACATATGATGACCACGAGAGTTATATTGTTATTCAATCAAAATGAACTTTACAACCAATGTTGTTTTAGAACAAAAATATAAAGCAGATATATATAAGGGAGACAACTATAAATTATCTCCCTTTGAACTTATGCCTAATGAACGACTACTAATTGTCTTTACTAAGTAATTTTGCCAAGAATAGATAACCACTCTTTATAATGAACATCTTGATCTTGATCTAATCTTGCATGGGCTTCTTGATTTTACCAACATGTTGAACAGTAAATAACACTTCCATTCTTACAGCTGGTTAAACATTGTCTACAAAAAACTTTACAATGTTGGGAGAAAGCTGGTGTCTTCTCTTTCTTTTAATTTAAGAAACCATTAACCTGGAATTTGTATCCAAATGTTATGATAACCACCTCTGCACATTTCATACAATAAATAATACCACATAAAAGCAATAATTTGTCATTGAAAACTATTCCTGCCCTGCCAAAGATTGTACCGGTGATATTGCACATATACATACATAATAATAAAAAAAATACTAAACTTAACAACATATCTTGAGGAATTTCTTAAAATCTTTTAAAACCAACAGTTCAGCTCCAAAAAGAAAAGAATAAAGAAAAAAGAAAAAGAAAGCACACTTAAAGTTCTAATCAAATGTTAAATCCAAGGCCGTAGCGCATGTCCTTTTAAAGTGAGGCATTTTGCCGAGCGGAGCGAGGCGAAAAATTTTTGGGCCTTTTTTTAGGGGGGTTCGGATGCATGAAACGGAAGAAGCTTATTTCAGCATTACTATCTATAATATAAAAAACAAAAAAATATAACAGAAATGCGTTTTTTTAAAATTTATTAGCTAGCCTAGTAAGTAACAAAACGAGTTTCAATATTAAAGTTAATCTCTGTTGGTCAACCAAAACTTTCCGATTCTCCTGTGACCTGTACTATTAAAAAGCTTCAACACACGTTCTGATGTATATATATATATTTATCTCCAACAGCAAGTTATAAGCGTCTAAAAGACTAGAACATATTATAAGCATCAATTAGGATACATTTATTATATATAATCATTAACCATAAGAATAGGTACAGAGAAGACTAGACCAACATTGTTACTTAACCAGATGTTTGACGTTCTAATGTCACAAGTTATCTGTAAACATGTAAACATTCCGCTGGAAGACATGTCAACCTACCTGGTCACATTATTCTACCAATTTTTAAGTCATTGGTCTGACCTACCGTTCGGGGTTCGAACCCACGGCCTACCACAATAGAATCAATGGAACACGCTAGCATACAACCAGACAATGCTAATAATTATAATAAAAAAAAAGAAACACGAAAACAATATTTTCAAACAATACAAAAAATATATTTCATACTTTCATAGATAAATAAAAATCATGAATGGCCTTATACATTAAAGACTTCCATATAAAAGGCGCTTCATGATTTTGTTTAATTTAAATTAAATTATAAATAATCATTCAATTTATATTTTTTGGTCAATGAATTATTTTATCGATTTGCATTTGCAGCATGTTTGTTGTTCAGTGTGTAAACATTGGCAGATTCAAAAATAAACCAAGAAAGTTATAAGCCAGCATACTTATTGGGGGTGTTTATACTCATGAGTTTCCCTTTTCATCTTTTTTTCTTTTTAAAGAACCCGTCTTCAACCAGTTTTGTAACGACATAAATAAGATTTGTCTCAATTTTTGTATTTTGATTTGTAATCGGGACACTTATTTTTTTACCGTCACCGCTATGGTAAAATAATTATATTCAAAATCGCTGCTACAGATTGGAAACACTGGATGTAGTGTGTCGGTAGATAGTTTGAAACTCGAAACTCGCATATTGATAATGTAAAATACATGAAATTAAAAAAAAATGACACTTATAAAGTTTGATCGTCGTTTCAAAAGTGAGGCATTTGCCTCATTTGCCTCCATTACGCTACGGCCCTGAAATCTTTTCTACCGAACAGAGATTGTGATAAATGCAAAACTATACTTTGTTATCCCAAAGCCCAGGCAAATGAGATGCCCGTTTTAAAAATATTCTCCAATAGCACTTTCTAGTAAAAGCTTTAAACTGACATGAAAAAAATCAAACAAACAAAATAAAGTTATATTGCAAAGAGGTGTCCCTTGCGTTGCTAATGTATTTATCTAAAGCCACATCAACACTTGATAATAGAATATAGTTCAAACTGTTAACACACCTATATAGCTATAGATAAATAAACGATAGAATCAGAATAAGTTTCAGTTATAAATACCAGTATACTAAGTAAGTGACCAAAGAAAACTATAAATAGAGAGGGATTAAGTTTGTATCGTACTGGCCTATAAATAGATAGTTTGTAACTAATGTTACATGCAAAATACAAATCCTGTTAAGGCTTTGTTTTCAAAGATCTGACAGTGCTGTAAATTGCCTTCTGTAGTCATACCTTTTCCAAATCATCAATACTTTTATATTAAGCACAAATTACACCCATGAAGGGATCAAAGGCATAACAATTACATGTAATAACAACAATGTTTTCCAAAGAAAGTTTATAGATGGTGGTGCCTGCAGTATCCTTTTACTCTACATAAACTTCCTTCGCAAAAGTCATGTGACATTCATCCATTGGAAAAAGTTCTAACGAAAAAACACTGAGTCTTGTCACTGTCATTCCTCTTGAAACCATTTTAGGTATAACATTTTTCTAAACAGAATGTTGAACTAAGCATTGTCAGATCTTTGTAAAGAAAGCATTGAAATTGAATCTGTATTTTAATCAGAACATGTTAACATGAAGGCATTTATACTTCATGAACAGAAGTGACAGTTGGTATCACATGATAGTCATGTGATAAAGTGAGAAATCTTAACAACCTGAAGGATATAGTATTTGAGGGGTTCTATCACTATTATTTATCATAGGATTGTCTCAAAATGTACAAATCTTGAAATCCAACATAACTATACATGTATGCATTTTTGATGCCAATTTGATAAGAGATTCACGTTTTGATGTTTAAAAAGATCAAACAGTCTTTTATTGAATTTTACAATCAAATTTCAAATTATTTGTGAATAGTAGAAAACCAAATTCATCTTCCATTTTGAGACATTCTTTAATTATAATTCAGTTAACATTGTGTAACAGCACTGGACTTTCACTGTATTTTCTTTCAAAATTTTGATTTCCTACAAACTAATGTAATTTAGAAAAAAACTGTATTAAAAAGTAAACTGACACTCTGAAAAAGACATTTTCTACATGAAAGTCTTTGGATTTACATCAGCACTTCACAACAAATTAAAGATGGTGGTTCATTATTTCTGCTGGCCATCAATCAATGAATCAATGAATAATAGAAGAAAAAGTTCTAAGCAATGACCAAATCAAAAATGTTGTTATAGATTTCATATAATTTCATTTTAAGAAAAGTTGTGATATTGTGAAATTGTATTGTGCTTTGCATGAAATAATAGACTGGTTTTATTTTTTTTAGAAGTTTATCTAATTTCTTTGAATCTAATACATATTTACATAATAACTATGTTTATCATTAACATCATCACTATTTCATAATTTGTACATCACAGCAAAGATACTAGAATTAATGATTTTTTTTTGTTTAAACTAAAACCAATGAATATAACTGTAATTTTCATTTAGCAAGTCACCTTATTTCAGACAAAGCAACACAATAGGACTACCTCCTTCATAACAGCAGATCTAACATGAATATGTTGAAGAGTAAACATAATCCTGATGTATGAGGGTTTGGATGGGGTTAAATGATTAAAGAATAATGCCCTTAAAAAATTAGAGAATAACGGGCAAAAAAAATGAAGATTAGAGAATAACGGGCAAAAAAAATGAAGATTAGAGAAATGCGTGGTCTAATTTTTTGAAGATTAGAGAAATCCGTGGTCTAATTTTTTGAAGATTAGAGAAAAAAAGGGTGAAAATTAAATGTTTACAGAATAACAGACCCCCCATCCAGACCCTCATGTATAATTTGTCAAAAAAATTATGTCAATAGTTGTCCAAAGAGAGGCAAAAAAAAGTATTTTCCCTTTAGAAACTTGTATATTAATACTTTTCCCTTGAGAAATATTAAGTATTCATTAAGTATTCATGATATAGCTTATTTTAAAAAGTTGGCCACATGATTTTGGATCTTACTTTTGCCACATGGTTCTGGTTCCTTTTTTTAAGATTGGCTTATAATTGTGGACCTTGGTTTAGTTTGCAACATAAATTGTATATGCAGTTTAAATTAACCACATAGTTTTGTACCTCATTCAAGTTTTCCACATGATTATAGTCCTTTTAAGATTGCCAAATGAATTTTGTCATTGTTTATGTTTGTCACAAGATTACCTTTTCTAAACTTGTCAAAGAGTTTTGGTCCTTGTATCAGTTTCCCATATGATTTCGATTCTAAACCACATGATTTTGGTCCTTGTTAAAGTTTGACACCCGGTTATGGTCCTTTTCTAAGTTTGTCATATTACAATTTGCCCTTTATTTATGAACATTGTCTTTTTTTATTGGTTTTAAGATTGATCATTTATGATTCTGTGTGGACTATGTTCACTCAATGCTTGACCTGCTGTTGTGAAGTATGTAAATATAATGATGGTGATGAAACACAGTGAATTCTTGTTATTTTTCGCTGATCACACATATGTTACCTTGCAGATATAATATCATTTTTCTACCCACCTTTGAACTCAACTAGAACAAATATAAAATGAAAAAATAACATCAACATCAACATGTACAAATAATAAAACAGTTACCCAAATAGGCTCCTGACAAAATGAATAAAAACAAGATTTTACAACATGAACTTCTATCAAACAAGGTAAATAATGTTTAGATTTTGAATAATATTTGTTTCCCCTTCACAGTAGCCAGTCCTTCGAGTAAAATGTAAAGATATTTATGTCAGATTATGATGTATTCACAAGCTTAGCATGCACAATGTTTCTCTTTCAGCTTATTTCTTTGCAGTTGAGACAAAAACTATGAGAATTCCACACTTATTCTGACAATAGAATAGTTTCAAAAATGTTGCACAATGAATCTTGTCTATGATGAAAATTAAAATTGGTCTTTATGAATGTATACCAGGTAAAACAATATTTTTTAAAAGCTATATTACAGACTGGTGAAAGGGAAACAGATATCATTTTACAAAGTTACAATGATAAAACAAATCCCTGAATTATTTAAAAGTACAGTAAAACCTGTTTTAAGAGACCACCTGTATTAAGCAATAACCTGTGTTAATAGACCACCAATTTTAGATCTCTCTGTAGTATAATATATATAAATCAAACCTGTATTAAAAGACCACCTTTCTTTAATAAGAGACCTGTTTTTTGCTCTCCCTTAAGTGGTATCTTAAAACAGGTTTGACTGTATATGCATTGAATATTTTGAGTCCATTTGTAAATTCTGCTGTATGTACTCCTTTAATCTTCATAATGAACTTAATAGACAATATTTTAAACACCTCAGACCAGACACTGATAGTATATATCAATTGTTTATACAATCAATAGCACAGTTCAATATTATTATAGTGAAAAAACACTCAAGATTTTCAAATAACTTGAATATTCGATAGAAAAGGCTAGGAGCTCTGAAAAAGCACTGTTGTCAGCCTGTAGTTCTTGCTTCAAAAACAAAGGATTCATAATTTATAAGCTAAATGTT
>CM034358.1:74281328-74325194 GCA_019925275.1 Mytilus edulis | reverse complement strand
ACAAAATCAAACGTTATCAAGCGACAGAACGTGTGAAAAACAAATGTCATATTCCTTACTTGATTCGTACATTTCCGACAAGAATGATAGGCTAAACCTGGTTTTATAGCTAGCTAAACCTCCCACTTGTATGACAGTTTTTTTTTAAGTTCTTTTATAGTGAAAATAAACTGGTTTATCAACATAAACAGACATGTACTAAGTTAATATTACTATAATGTTGATCCAGCATCCAATAATTTGGAAACATTTAACTGACTAATAAATTTTAAAAAAAACATATAAGCAAATAATGTTGGTCTATTGTGGAGAGTTGTCTCATTGGCTATCATACAACATCTTCTTTTTTGTATTTACAAAGATGCCATTGGACTATCAAAAATTTGCCATTAACCAAGGAGGTTATATGAGATCTCTCATACTCATATGACCTCCTTGCATTAACCAATCCTTTAAATGTCAAATTATTCTGTTGTGTCAAATTAAATATCAACCACAGCAATGTTTTTGTTGATCGTTTAGATTTATTTACATCTTTTCATGTATAGACAAAGTATATAGTTGACGGCCGAATGTTGACCACAACATATCTCTTGTTGATTGTTTTAGTGTTATTACGTGCTTCCGCATTGACCAACAAGTAACTTTAACCTCTCTCTTCTTTACAATAAAACCTATACAGAACGAGGCAGACAGTTTAGTTTAAATGATAAGCTGCTATATGAATACTATACAGCCTACAGCAATTAGCAAAACCAGCAATGCATTGTAACACATAAAAGGTCTCAGTAAAAGAAACAGTATCAGTTTGACCTTTATAAGATTTATCTTCAACTTTCCATTTACAGACGGTGTAGTACGAATGTTGAACAACACGTACTAATTTCTTGTTAATTTTTTATAGTGTTACTACGAGGTTTATCACTGACCTTCAATTAATTTCCCGTTTAAATATCCCTTCTTTCGACAAAACACCAGAAGGGAGCCGTTCGTTAAGATTTTTGGAATGTAAAAATACACAGCCACGACTAGGTAGAGAAAGGGTGCGCCAATTCTGAAAGTTGAATGTCCCTTAAACAACATTTTTGTAGGTCTCTGAGGACTAATGAAAATATCATCCCTCTTTTAAAGTAAAACATACTATGTTAGTGGTTTGATGTTTCTTGAATGTCCTCTGTTAGACCACCACTGTGTATCATCGCCACCGGAAATTGGGTACTAACGAAGCGGAGAGAAATAGAAAAAAAAGTAAACAAGTTAGGAATTCATTCAATTTAGAGCATTTCCACTCATTTGATGAGGGTGCCGCTTAAGAAATGATTTTCTTATATATAATTCTTTAAATTATTAGGCAGATAAGTACAAAATTAATACAAGATTGTGTGTAATACTCTAAAACTTGCCACTTAGTACCAGAAAATTTCGAGGTCGATCGTCCTCTGTAGCCCCATTCTCAAGATATTGAACTGTTTTTCATTATTTTTCCAGACACGTTTTTAGATTATTATAGTGTGGCATCATATTTACTGAAATTTGTTGTCAAAAAGATGTATTCTAAAGAATATAGACCATGAAAAATAAAGTCTAGTGTACGGCAACTTGCTCGTGTTGACAAATTTACTGTATGGCAACTTGTTTTTAACTGTATGGCAACTTGCTAATTTTAGAATTATTATTTGCCGTCCTTTCAAAGAAAATAAAGTATTAAGTTCAAATATCTAAGGGGGGGGGGGTGTTTCCCTTTTAAATTAAACTGTTTTTGTCTTTTTCAAGGTTTTAATTTGTTTAAAACTGTTATTTGACTGATAAATTTAAACTGTCTGTAATCTGTTTTGTTAAAATTTGCAATGTTGTTAACTGTTTGTTTGAAATTGAGATTCCAGTTATCTGTTACTTAATACTTAAGTGTTCACTGTTTTTGACATTATTTTCTCTGTTAACTGATCTTAACTGTAATTTACAAGAATCACATGCAAATTTGCTGTCCATTCCTTTTTTTACGTTGCTTCCGCAAAGTAAAAAATCTTTGAGTATAGTAAATCCTTGATAAAATTGAGAATGGAAATGAGGAAAATGTCGAAGAAACAGAAGCCCGACCAAATAGAAGAAACTACCCAACGCAACGAGAAGATTATTCACTAGGATGGGGTGTCAATTCACAGAGAGGAAAAAACTTAGAATTGACACTCATAATGTTTAAACACCCTCTTTCCCTTCCTTCCTAATAAATAAGGCTTACTATTTGAGTTATGCATGTGTATATTTATGGAAAGAGAATCGTCCATAGATTTGATTTCCAATAGTAATAATTGTGAAATATAATCTTTTTTGTGTAACCATGGCAACAATCAGCATTTATTTGATACCAAACATTGCAAGATAGGGGGTTGAACATGTCACAAAGATCTCAAAAATTTGGTCCAAAGGTAAATGTCAATCAATTAGAGTGAAACCTTTCCTGAAACCATAGACATATATCTATCAAAAGGTAAAAAAAAAAATGCATTTCTGCGTTTTTTTCCATAAAATTGATTTGAAAAGATCGAGCGTCAAATCTTTGTTGAAAAACAATACAAAATTTTTAAATCTATGGCGGTACGGATAGGAACGTATGCCGGACGTTCAAACTGTAAAATGGCTTCTAAAACATGTTAAAAACAATATAAATGTTCATATAAACCCACTAGGAAGGCTATATTATTATTCAACTATCTAAAAATCAATTCAATTGTACAAAAACTTTCATGTTTAGAAAATTCACCATGGCTATAATGCGAAACTAAACTTGTAACTGTGTATTGATATGGCAGCCGTCCTTTTGCGCCAATTACTGTTTTTCAGGGGTATCATTTGCGCCAAATTTTATTTTCAAAATGTATCAATTGCGCCAATATTCGGAACTCATTTGCGCCAATTTACCTGTACATATATCTATCATAAATATTAATGATTACTATATATGTATTCTTATTTTTGCCCCAAAAAGTATCACATGTTAGGAGATATTTCACCATAAAGACGAGTTTCTGAAGAGAATTAAATGACTTAAGCAGCATTAGACAGTCAATGTACAGAGAGAGAATAAAACTTATTGCTTTGCTTAACAAAGATATGCCAATATAGAAAATAGAAGTTTTTGCTCTTTATGTTTTAGCCACAAATGTTGATGACACAGAGCTTTGTTCCCACCATGCGTATGGGCTTTACTATTATTATGAACTATTATTAACTATTTTATGGACTTTTGGACAATAAAAAGAAGTTAAAAGCTACTACATACATTAAATTGGGTAGTACCCATGCAGCAGCAGTAATAAAAACATATGTTTCAGAAAAGGAAACATGTGCCGTGTTACACTGCCGGTTCCAAGTCCGAATAAAGGAGTAAGGAAGTAATTTTCTTTTAACTGGCGCAATCGTATGTTTTATTTTTGGCGCAAATGAAACCATCTAATTTTAAAACATGTGGCGCAAACGTAGCATTTGAGAAAAAAAGTTGTGGCGCAAAAGGACGCATTTTTGGCGCAAACGGATCTCTCCCATTGATATACCCGAAGCTGTCTCCTAAGTGATCAATCATTTAACTACAAAAAGGAGGGTAGAAGTTCAATGTTTGTTTCTTGAAACATATATGAACCAAAATTTAAAAAATGAAATAAATACAAGACTATATAAAAATGTAGCAAAGGTTACAGACTCAAGGGTCATGCAGGTGCAACAAATGCGGCAGTGTTAAACATGTTTAGAGATATCTCGTACCCCTCTTTATACGTCTAACCAATGTAGTTATATCTGCCTTCTATTTGTTATGTATCAAAAATGTTAAAAGGAAAGGCCACTTCTTATCCAGCTAAAATCCTGGTCAGTCCTATTATAGCCGGGTAAAATGGCTATTCGACTAAATGTAAATCAAGAAGGAAGATTCGCTCCTTAAACTTTTATTTCAGCAGTCCGGCAAGACCGAACAACAAACTCCAAACTAAATGTAATGTAACATACAAACAATAACAATATATATAAGCACAATCAATTAAAGGATTAAGCAGATTAACAGATGCCAAATTAGAAATAACAATAGATTACAAGAGTAATTAGTGTCCGACACGAATTTGTAAATTGTAGTCCAAACTGTCACAGAGAATACATAATGAAATAAATAGAGTAAATGCATTTAAGACCTTTGTCCAAGATTATGACATATAATCCGTGTAAAACACTTATGCCTAAATTTACGACAAAGTCTAGAATATTAAATAAATACAAAACCTAAATATACATTGAATTACAAAAATATTGTTTAAAAACTAATTTCATTGCACTGTCCAAATTGTCCGGTCATATATTCCCGCGGCCTCTGAAGACACGTCCCGGGTCTTAATATTATATTCAATTGAAATTGTTCCTAAAGTTTCTTCTGTGATTGTAGCGTCCTCTGTAACGATAGTTTTGGTTTGGATGATTATCTTCTTTTGTATTTTTACGAATATTGTCCAGTTCGTCTTCTAGTTTTGTGATTCGATTCAACATACGTTCTTTGTCGCGCTGTAATTGGAATTGCTGGTCGATGGCTTTACATCTTTGGTCGTATATCCGAGAATGAACTGCTTTAAGATCCGTATTGCGTTCCTGTAATTTTTCTATTTCTTTTTGGTCATCTGCGTTTTGTTTTTGAAGCTTTTCTAAATTGCTAACGACACTGGAATGCTTTTGATTTATATTTTTGAACTTCTTCTCATAATGCACACTTTTAATTTTAAATTTAACTCTCTCGGAATTCACTCGGTCGTGCCGGAGTCTTACGTTATCTATAAATTCCTTGTTATATTCTAAGCTTGGAAAGAAATCCATCAGTTCTATTGTATTCAGTTCCGCACATGGAAACATTGACATTGCTTTGTTTTCTTTAAATATCCTCATCCTTTCTGCATCGCGACGTAATTTCGATTTCGATTTAACTTTGACAACTTTCACGTCCGGTTGTCGATGAAAGTTACACATTCTGGCGAAATGTCCAAAATTTCTGCACTTATAGCAAAATGACGTTTTTGCCATACATTGTCTAAAATGAAATTGATTGTTCACAGTCTTTCCGCAAAACTTACATAGGCAGTTGTCCATATGTTGTGTTGAATTTCTGGTCTGAAAGGTAGTTCCATTATCAGACATCTGGTATCTCCAGTTTCGGCCAAAATTTCTGGTTCTCTGCGTATCCATTTTTCTGTTTGCTGGGGGATCAGCTTCACAGGTAGAACAAGGTATCCGATAGATGCGTTGCCCGTATGTCCTAACACCAGATATAGCCGGGTGAAATGGCGTTCCAGCTAAATGTAAATCAAGAAGGAAGATTTCGCTCCTTAAACTTTTATTTCAGCAGTCCGGCAAGACCGAACAACAAACTCCAAACTAAATGTAATGTAACATACAAACAATAACAATATATATAAGCACAATCAATTAAAGGATTAAGCAGATTAACAGATGCCAAATTAGAAATAACAATAGATTACAAGAGTAATTAGTGTCCGACACGAATTTGTAAATTGTAGTCCAAACTGTCACAGAGAATACATAATGAAATAAATAGAGTAAATGCATTTAAGACCTTTGTCCAAGATTATGACATATAATCCGTGTAAAACACTTATGCCTAAATTTACGACAAAGTCTAGAATATTAAATAAATACAAAACCTAAATATACATTGAATTACAAAAATATTGTTTAAAAACTAATTTCATTGCACTGTCCAAATTGTCCGGTCATACTATGATGAAAATAATTCAGAAGTATGTGGAATGTTTGATAAGTTATATTGACCCTGAGTACCTGGACGGAATCGTGAAATATAAAGTACCTTTACATTTTGCAATTCGTAAAATAACTGAACAGTGTGGCCTGGTAGAAGAGGCCGAAAAATGATGACTTGGTTCTCAAATTGATGTCAAATTTGCTAGTCTAAGACTTCAGAAATGTAAAGATTGACCAAGGCTTTTTTATATCAGCTAGCTCAGAGTTCTTAATTGGGACTTGGAGATGAAAGAGCGCTTCAACTTGTGACACCTTACATGTTACTTTCTGATTTATACACTGGTTTTGATGATTTAAAATAAAAATGAGTAAACCTTCGTAATTCCTTTTAATAAAATCATGTAAGCAATGAGTCGTATGAATACCCTGATTGAGATGTAACCATAATTTAAAAGAGCTACCGCCATAAAAAAAAATAATGTTCACGCCCTATAGTATTCACTCATTCTAACTGTTTGTTACACTTTCCTACGTCATGATGATAACCCAAGTTTACTACGACTGATTGACATAAAACATTTACTCAACAATATACATAACCAGAAGAAGCCTCCCTTTTGCTGTTTGAAGCATTTTCGATTATTCATGACATAGTCCTTTTTCTTGGAGTCGATCACTCCGTCTGCTTTTCCATCCGTTCAATTGTCTGTCCATGTGTCAATAAAAAAAATATGGTACTTGCCACAGGCACTTGCGTGTGATGGATAGTTATCTTATTTGCTATCATACCACTGTTTTTATCTAAAAAAAAAAAGCTAGCACCAACAAAAGAGAAATGGACGGTTTATTTTATTGAACTTATACAATTCAACCTAACAATAAATAAGACAACAGTCGTTAGTAGTATAACGATATATAAATGTATTTAGGATAATATGGTTGAAAAGAACCTTTTTGTACAAAATCGAAAAGCGGTACGCAACGAGGCCTTCTGAACTGAATTAACGGCATATATTTAAAAATATTTGATAAGTAAGACATTTTATATATTTGTAAGCCTGTAAAGCTTTGATATCAACAAAATATCGTCACTTGATATTATTTAAACAGTGATTAATTTCGTCTTAAAATTATAATATATTGCAAGACGCCGTACAGACAAAAGTTGTTATTTTGCAATTCGCCGTACAACGTTCTGCAATTCGCCGTACAACAAACAAACAATGTTTTTGTCCATATTCTTTAAAAAACATGTTTTTGACAACAAATTTCAGTAAATATGATGCCACACTATAATAATCTAAAAACGTGTCTGGAAAAATAATGAAAAACAGTTCAATATCTTGAGAATGGGGTGACAGAGAACGATCGACCTCGAAATTTTCCAGTACTAAGTGGCAAGTTTTAGAGTATTACACACAATCTTGTATTAATTTTGTACTTATCTGTCTAATAATTTAAAGAATTATATATCAGAAAATCATTTCTTAAGCGGCACCCTCATCCAATGAGTGGAAATGCTCTAAATTAAATGAATTCTTAACTTGTTTACTTTTTTTTCTATTTCTCTCCGCTTCGTTAGTACCCAATTTCCGGTGGCGATGATACACAGTGACCACGGGTACTTGTCTCTGAAAAAATATTTCTTATAAAAGCCACTCACCTGGATTTCAGTCGATCATGTCTGTCATGTTTGATTTTTCGTATATTGTTTTGATATGAATTAGGCTGTTAGTTTTTTTGTTAATTATTTCACATTTTTCATATCAGGTCTTTTTATATAGCTGACTATACGAAATGTGTTTTTCGCGTTGTCGAAGGCCGTACGGCGAGTGACCTATAATTCATTGTATTCACTTCATTTGAACTCTGACTGGACAGTCTGGTGGATATTTGTCTCATTGGCGAGGATACCACATCTCCTTGTTTGATTATCTAAATATAAATTGATAAAAGGACAAAAAGGTAAACAAAGGCAGCTCCTTAATTTACGACCTTTAGAACATTTCCATTCTCAAATTTATCCTTTCAATACGATTTCTACAGTTTGAAAGTCTTAGTGTAATGATTATATGTTTTAATGCCTGTAATTTCCTTAGAATTTACCATTATGATTAAACACAAAACCGCTGAAAAGCAAACAGGCTGTTGGGATGTTACACTGTTGTTTCAGGTAAGGGTGAAGGTTGGTACCTATTAAAACTTTTAATCCCATTGCATTTGATTGCACCTGTCCTAAGTCAGGAACCTGATGGTCAGTAAAAGAGAGACGAAAGATACCAAAGGGACATTCAAACTCATAAATCTAAAACAAAATGACAACGACATGGCTGAAAATGAAAAAGACAAACAAACAACAGCACACACGACACAACATAGAAAACTTAAGAATAAACAACACGAACACCACCAAAAAACTAGGGGTGATCTCAGGTGCTCCGGAAGGGTAAGCAGATCCTGCTCCACATGCGGCACCCGTCGTGTTGATTATGTGATAACAAATCCGGTAAATAGTCTAATTCGGTAGGTCACATTCAGGAAAGGGAAGGGGATTGTAGTTACGACGTAAGGAACATATCCGATATCATTTGTGATACGGTTATTCCATAACGGTCAACCAACTCGTGATGGTGTAAATGTCGTTTGTTGATGTGGTTCATAAGTGTTTCTCGTTTCTCATATAGCTAGACCATTGGTTTTCCCGTTTAAATGATTTTACACAAGTCACTTCTAGGGCCCTTTATAGCTTGCTGTTCCGTGTGAGCGTGCAAGGCTCCATATTGAAGACTGTATTTTGACCTATAATGGTTTACTTTTACAAATTGTGAGTTGCATGGAGAGTTGCCTCATTGGCACTCATACCACATCTTCTAATATCTTTGCCATCTGCTTTATTTGATAAAATATACAACAGATGCATATTACTTGAATTGTGTATGTATAAATAGTCGTATAAAAAATGCATCTTAAATTAAGAAGTATTCTTCAAAAGTTTTTTTTATTTTGTTTCAAATGATACCTGCACTTTCTCATTAGCATCTATCTGTCGATTGTTTACATAAATTTTGTGGAATATAATCTAGCGAATAAGTAAACAAAGGGAACGAAATGACTATGCAAGATGAAATATGAATTCATATCACCATAAACCACTTGAACAACCCTTTACCATAACTTTCTTGTAAGCAAACCTACATACATGACTGTATAGATGTACACAACATTTATCAAGACTAGTGTATGTATGTTTCTCCGGCGAAAACAATAGGTTATTAATCTCATAAACCGGTCATTTCTAAATTTATGAGGTTATCAACTAACTAAAACACGAACTGAAACTCAAATACTGTAGATTGTGAACTTCTGTATCATACACAAACAGTATTGGCCTTCTTCAAACTGACTGAAAGGATGACAGTGTTAACGATACCATCGTGGAAGGGGGAGAGGGTCAAGATTTTTAAAATCAGGACGTAATTCCCAAAAACGTATTATATACTTCAGAGAGGAGCGATGCCAAAAAATACTGACGATTTTATACTATAATGTTTTTTTCATAGGGCGATCAAAAATCATAGATGTTGTACGCCCTCTACTTACCCCTTGTATCCACCACTTATGGTCTAATCTATAACAAAACAAAGAACAAGTGAAACTGTGAGCTACTGCTCCCTGATGATACCCCCGCCGCAAGTGGATAATATTAATAGTGTTCGGTAAACAAGAAGTTATCGAGTGATGACTCTGAAAACGCATCCCACGGTATAGCTGACTTATATAAACCTTGAAACAAAATTTCAGAAATCCTTGTATTATAGTTCCTGAGAAAATTGTGACGAAATTTTTTTACTTGGCTATCATGTGTAAAATCATACAAGTGTTCGGTGAACAGGAAGTTGGCGAGTGATGAATCTGAAAACGCATCACACGGTATAGCTGACTATATATCAAGCCTGAAACCAAATTTCAGAAATCCTTGTAGTGTAGTTCCTGAGAAAAATGTGACGAAAATTTTCAACTTGGCTATCATGTTTAAAATCATACAAGTGTTCGGTAAACAGGAAGTTGTCGAGTGATGAATCTGAAAACCTATCAGACGGTATAGCTTACTTATATCAAGTCTGAAACCAAATATCAGAAATCCTGGTTGTGCAGTTCCTGAGAAAAATGTGACGAAAAATTTTCAACTTGGCTATCAGGTGTAAAAATGATACAAGTGTTTGGTAAACAGGAAGTTGTCGAGTGATGAATCTGAAAACGCATCACACAGTATAGCTGACTTATATCAAGCCTGAAACCAAATTTTAGAAATCCGGGTAGTGTAGTTCCTTAGAAAAATGAGACGAAAAATATTCATGGGACGGAAGGACTGACTGACAGACTGACGGACTGACGGACTGATGGACTGACGGACTGACGGAAGGACAGACAGAGGTAAAACAGTATACCCCCCTTTTTTTCAAAGCGGGGGTATAATAAAAAACAAATATGACAAACATGAGCCAAGGACAGTCAATCACTGAACAACAGTCTGTTGAGTTAGAACAGTCACATGAAAAAAATGTGGTGGGGTTAAAATAGTCTAAACTGTATTGTTTTTGGAATAATCAAAATATATAATACAAGAAATATGAAAATAAAAATTATATAACAAAACATGTTTTTTTGTTTAAGAATATTTTATCTATCCATTTAAGAAAAATGTAATAACTAGTTACTAATTCAGTGTTACATACAAAATACGATACGATACAAAATAAGAAGATGTGGTATGATTGCCAATGAAAAACTATCCACCAAACGCTAAAAAAAAAAAGAGGATATACGCCTCTATCGGTCACCCATACTAGATCATACTGTTAAATGATTGTTTTAATTTACTTTTTATTACTTATTTTAATTAATTTAATTTTCACCGAAGAGCAAAACCCATACCGTATAGTCAGCTATTACTATCTATAGATCATAGATTTTTTTATTTGCTTTGTACAACCTTCGCTGATGAGCAAAACCCATACCGGTAAGCTATTACTAGATTATACTTTTAATGATAATTTTTTTGTCACCGATGAGCAAAACCCATACCATATAGTTAGCTACATGTATTACTATATAGGGCATAAGGAAGCTACCATTTGATTTTTATGGCTAGGATGAAATTTGAAAAAAATAGGCAGGACAGGAGTTTTGAGTAAAAAAAAAGGCAGGATGAGACAATTGCCAAAAAAAAAAAGTCAGGACGACAATTTAGGTAAAAAAAAGTCAGGATAAACTAAAAATAAAAAGCAGGACCAAACAGAGTGAAAAATAAAAAGGCAGGACAGAGATTACAGCTAAAAAAAAAATGCAGGACAAAATTTTTCATCCTACCCCCAATCCCCCCCCCCCCCCCCCCCCCCATAAAAATCAAATGGTAGCTCCCTAATGTCTAATGTTTTAATTTGCTCTGTTTCACAATGTTGAACATTTTGTTAACCTTGTTTTAAGAATAAAAAAATGTTTTTTACGCCCATTAATCTTAACATCCTAAATAATTTGACTTCTAAACATGACTTTATATACGACTTTGACAATATAACAAAGGTCATTGCCTCAAAGCCTGAAATACATGCATATATATTACATCATTATATAGAAATTTAAGTAAATTTATATTTTTATTAGAACCTTAACCCAAACCCTAACCCTAAATCTAAACCTTAACCTAAACCCTTACCCTAACCATAACCCGAACAAATCGGACTTAATTTACTTTTTACCAGTATCAAGTAATACCATTCTTCATATATAAGTGGAAAGCTTAATTGTCCTTGATCGCACAAGCCTGCACCTCTTTGTTTAACCAATATCATATTGACTTTTTCATTTCACCTCTTCCATGTTAACAAACCTATGCAGATGCATTAGATTTTCGTGTTTTTCTCATTGATAAAATATAAGTGGAAACAAATTTAGTCCTGACATTACAAAAAAGAAGAAACAAACAGAAATCAACGTTTACACCAATATATTAAGAGTATCAAAAGATCGAAAGATTAAGAATAAAAATATCAAATTAAAAAGAAATTAAAAAAGCAACAACAGAATTACCCCAAAAGGTGATCATTTAAATTTATATTCATGAGGGTATGGATGAAATATACAGAATAGAGAAAAAAAATGGGCCACAAAAATAAGTGTGAGAAATTAGAATAATGGGAATAGAGAAAAATGGGTAAAATTTAACAAAGAAAACAGAAACGCATATTCTGAACTAGTAAGAGAACTAAATTGAAAAATATCATTGTCCAAAATAGAACGAAAATTAACAGTTTGTACAAAAAAATCCTGAAAATCATTCTGAAACCTCAAGCTAAAAAACAACATTAGTATTAAGTAAAAACGGATGATAGATATAAGAAGATGTGGTATGAGTGCCAATGAGACAACTCTCAATCCAAGCCACAATTTATAAAAGTAAACCATTATAGATCAAAGTACGGTCTTCAACACGGAGCATTGGCTCACACCGAACAGCAAGCTATTAAGGGCTCAGAAAAATGACTAGCGTAAAACCATTCAAACGGGAAATCCACTAGTCTAATCTATATAAAAAAAAAACGAGAAACGTGAAACACTTATGAGACAAATCAACAATTAAACGACAACTACTGAACATCAGATTCCTGTCTTTTGACAGGTTTCAAACAAATGTAGCGGGTTTAAACTTTTTAATAGGTACCAACCTTCATCCTTATCTGAAACAATACTAGTAGTGTAACATCACAACATATATAAAGAACATGTACTGCTGCAGTATTATGAGTGTTTGATCAATATTTACAACCTATCATTCAGAATATATAACAAAAACAACAGGAAAACCATTGACATTAATTACTAGTCATCAACATTTTTAATTAGTTCTACGGAACATTTTTATGGAGTCAAGGACAGACTTGCAATAGGGGAATTAAAATGTTTTCCCCATTCAAGAACAATAACTAATGCAAATTCAAGTGACCTTATACAGCACTTGAAAGCGTATTGTATCTAAAATTGGATAAACCTTGACTTATACACTGTAAAAATAGTGTTTTGATCCTAAACACAATTCTAAGCACATCTTTTGTGCACTTACATGTTTAAATATAAACGTATCTCAGTACAAAGTGTTTGGGATTGTGTTTAAAATCGTGTTTAGCTTAGAAAAATGTGTTTAATTTCTATACAATTTCTTTTTTTAACGTGTTTAAATTTACATCATGTTTAAATATTATGTGCTTACTGAAAAATGTGTTTCGAAATTAAACACAATCCTAAACACGTTTAGATCTTGGCAATTACAACTATCCTCCCGATTTAGAATAAAGTGGTAGCAAGCAAATTCTGCAATAACAGTTCACTAATCGGCCTTTGACAATGAGAAAATCCTATATCGTATAATCGGCCCGCAATGAAAAATTAAACTCAAACAAGAAAACCAACTGTCTTATTTGTGATAAAACAAATATGACAGTCATGAACAAATGATAGATATGAACCAACGACAACAACTGTACAACAGCTCCTGACTTTGGACAGGCAGATAAAGAATTTGGCGGGGTTAAACATTGTGCCCCTATTTAAAACAGTTGCACTTGGCTCAACTCAAAAGATCGTTACGAGACCGAGAAAAAACAATTAATATAATTCAAAAGACATGAACCACCGAAATAAAGAGTACTCGCAGTTACTGAGAGCCAGTGAGACGAATCTCCATTCGAGTCACAATGTATAAAAGTAAACAATTATAGGTCAACACGGAGCCTTGGGTCACACTAAACAGCAAGCTACAAAGGGCCCTACAATGACTAGTGTAAAAGTTTAAACAATGCAAACAGGAAAAACAACGGTCTAATCTAAAAAAAAAAAAAAAAAAAAAAAAAAAACAGAAACGAGAAACGAGAAACATATTTGAACCACATCAACAACCACTGAACAACTGGTACTTGTCTTAGTCTTAGAACAGGTGCACATAAAAGCATGTTCTCACTTTCAGTTTCTGTTTCTATAACCAGCAATCCATCAGGGGAAGGGACGTGTACAACAGAATTTTCAGGACATTTTAGATTATGAATAACATTTGTATTGTTAGCAGAAATATAAAAGTGTTTTATTTTTTAAATTTAGAATATATATTTAATTTTAAGTGTTAAGCATTGTTCAATTGAGATAGCGTGGTTAGGCTCGCTCGCTATGCAAAGAGTATTTATAAATTCGAGGCCTAGATTATTAGATTGATTGCCTTAAAAACGAAACAGCAAATCAAGACAAAAGATTATAGCGGAAATATAAGATATAATATAATTTGTCGTTCTCAAACCAATACGTGATTATATTAATTGGAAGAAAAATATTAAAATATAATTTTAAATATTTGAAGTATCTTCTTTAATAAGATTCATTGTATGATCACTCGGAGCTTCCTGGTACATTAACTTTAAGATTCCTGCTTGGATAGATATGATGGTAAGATTGGACTTATTTTTATTAAAAATTCATTTTCTAAATCCGTTAAATTAGTTCCACTAGCTTTACATTTACAGAGTTAGATATAAACATGAACTACGCAATATATCTCAATCTTATTAACCAAATGATATTTTCTAACTCTAGATTACCAGGGTGTGTTACACATAATTAGAAACATCCTTAACTACCCTAAAACGAAACTCGTTTATCAATGCAACATGTACGATTAGTTTTTTTCATATCCGGGTTCTTTTATTATGTCACCAACATGCCTTGTTTATCGAATATAACAGTGATAACATTCAAATTAAAGATCAAGTTGGGTACTTGACTGCTTGTTTTTTTTCCAAACTTATGGGAGTATCTACTAAGCTTATCAAGAATGTGTAAATCCGCTGGCAATCCTAATATATGTTTCATGTGACAGTATTCAAAAATTGATCTAAGTTGGGTTTGGCTCTTGGTATTTTTGGTCCCTTTTATCATATAGCTTAGTTCTTGTTTTGTCTTGGCTTTCAAATATTTGGCTTTTGGCATTTCATGATGAAAGTAACCCATGAAATTTACAAATCAAACATGTGCATGTATAAATATGAATGTAATTTTCTAGTATTTTGTAGATCTGTACATTTACGATATTCATTAAATTAATATGATATTATACCAAAAATCATGCAAGTAAATTAACTAATGTTCTTTCGATTGGTCAGTCCAATTGTAATTTCTATTTTCTGCTTTGTCTACGAGTGCCGGCAAGAAAATGCTCCTTCCATACTTAAACTATGCGTAACATGATACATACTCTGTCCCTTACGTTGTCTAAGAGTTGCAGGAAACATACAGTCTCCGTATACTTAGTAAACAAGTGGTATTAAACATGCACTGTCATGTAACCCACGATAGATTATCGTACTGCCTTCAACAATGAGTAAAATACGTACATTTGTAAGTATATGCAATACCTTCGAATTGTGTGTAAATCAGTATATAAAAACTATAAATCAGTCATTCCCTTAAAACCATTTGAAAAATTGGTAACATAAACAACTAAATCTAGTTGCTCAGATTTTTTTTTCCATTTTTTTTTTATTGTATCTTCATAGCGGTCTTCTAAAATTAATACCATTAAAACTATGACTTGTGATATAATTGAATTATTTTTGTGGTATACAAATGGCAGTACGGAACTTCTCCTATCATTAGCACAGTATGTTATTTATTGACACTATTTTCTTCCAATTGCTTCTATTTAATTAATATTGATAGAACGTCAAGTGCCTTTGGCACAAACTTACATTAATGAGGCCCCTCATGGGGGGGGGGGGGGGTCCTAGTAATCACATAATCACCATTTGTTTGCCAATATAATCACATAATCATTAAATATTTGCTTATCTTTAGTAATCAAATAATCATAAACTAAAAATACAGTCCTAGGTAATCAAATAATCATGAAATATTTGGCTTAATAATCAAATAATCATTAAAAAAACGGCCAAGTAATCACATAATCAAAAACCCCATGAGGGCCCTCATTAATATTCCTGCATTTGACATGTTCGTATTTGTGAAATTTATGACTCGGTGTTGACTTAATGCAAGGTGACCCACTTACTGAGCATTTCTACTTCTCTATAGCTCTATGTTTAAATCACCTATATATACTTAAATTGTCTCTGAAAAGTATTCCACGGACAAACTTAAAAAGGCTCAGAGCTTGAGATACAAGACAAAAAAGTCGTTAATTAATTCTAAAACATTGAAAAATAATGTGAACCGAAATTAAACAATGGATATTAGTCCGAGACCACAATTGTCGTCCCTTGATTTTCGTTGTTTAAAGAACAACGAATAGTCCCTACTGTTGACAGTGGTTTACTTGCCAATATTTTTCATACCCCTTCCAAATTTATTTCTCCATATTTAATACCTCAAATTGGAAGTAGGGGGTGAAATTACACTGTAAAAAAATTGTGGTTCCAGAATTTTAAAGGAAATTAGTGATTTGGTCCAGCTGCAAAAGGTTAAAAATTAGCATTTCGGAAGCTGTCAAAAGATTTCAAGACACCCTAAACATAAAATTGTCCATGTTTTGAGTTAGAGCCGATGAAGTTTCCTATAATTTTGATATAATTTGTCCCAAAAGTAGTACAACACACTGTAAAAATTTCATTGAGAAAGCGCAGGTGAGATTTTTTTTAATTTTCATTTATGTTCTAAAAGAAATGCACTACGAATTAATTGTGGTCTCGATCCTATTGCATACAGGGCTGATAAAAAAAGAACGACCTCTGTTCTTCGCCTTCTAATTTAAGCGACATTTTTACTCTGATTTTTTAATACGTCATCTCCCAAGCCTGCAAAGGAGTCTGTAATAAAACGGAGACTCTGATGCAACCAGTCTTTGCTCTAAATTCTAAATTCTGCGCACTTTTCAGTTTTCTTTATTGACTATGCGACCGAGCGGTGACCTTTGTGTGTGTGCTGCTAAAAGCTGTTTGACTAATTAAGTTACTTTACTACAAGCCTTTGCTTGTCATCGCTTATGATTGTAGCGCAAAAGCACATAGTTTTTTTTAGAAGAAAGTGAACCGAACACTATAACACAGTCATCAAAACCATAGAGATATGGTTTGTATAAGAGAATAATGGACAAACAAATTAATCAGAGATAAAGACAGACATAATAAATAAAAAGAATAGAGAATGAGATGCTAAAATACAAAGAAAAGATATAAAAATGGATAATGGACAATAGATAATGTGTCGAAAAAATTTAACAAAGCAGAAATGAAGACTCCAATATTAGCCCACATACATGTAGAATGTTGTGTTTCCCTTAAGATTACTCTGGTCGTATAAGTTCAATGTATTTTCACGCTTACGTCAACCATACAACGAACACACCTGTAAAACAAAGCCAGTTTTCTTTGATAAATGATGACTATAAAACATTAATAATGATGTACAAAATTCATCATTTATTCGGTCTAAATTTACGCTGAAAAATGACATTAAGACTGACTGTTAAAAACTTAAATTAATTTCTTTCTTAATAAAACTTGTTACCTATTTTTGGATCTGAAATATGTTAACTGCAGGCGTTTATTTCTTTTTTTTCTAAAATGTTACGAGTTTTACGTTAGTATGTTAGTATCTACTATACTTTTGTCGTCTTCTTCAACTTGATACTCCATAGTGAACGTGAACAAAATTTAATTGATAGATATCATAAGCATAAGTCACTAGACTCAAACTAGCGAATTAGAAGCTTAATTGGCTCAAGAAAGGTCAAGGGCATTTGGACAAATTCAAGAGATGGAGAAAAGCCTAAGTCTGAGAGAAATTAAGAACTCTTTGATAAATTTATGATAAAATTAATTCAAACGTAAAAAAAATGTCTGTGAATAAGACCATGTAAGTCATTAAAGTGACCGTACGGTCTTCAAAAAGTAGTATACTCTCCAAACCGTATAGTCTGATATAAATAAGAGGCAGCCAAGACAAAATGGGAAACAGTTCAAGAGATAAAAATCAACAGCTTCATTTATGATAAAACAATAAATGAAAAGCATATCGGACAGATAGCACACAATGACATTAAAATTGGCGGAACTATGACGGCTGTGGCGGGGTTTAGAACATGCTTGTGAACGCTCAACAACCCTTGAATCCGCCACAGTTTGAACTATAATAGATAATTTATGTTCTACAAAAAATAAAGTATCAATCAGCATACATCCAACGGATTAAGTGAAAGAGGATATAAACAGTCAGAAAAAAGTCCGACTTTGAAAAAATATGATTGCTAAAGATATGTTGTATATTCTGCATACCCTATCGAGACCCTTATAAACATCTGCCAATCAACCAAGTTCGATAAAATTTTCACTATCTACATTTATTTATGTAGTCTTGCAGTCAAATAATGAACTTTCAAAGGGATATTTAGACGCGTTCTTTATAGTTTTATAGATTTAACTAATTGCTATTGATACATAAGTCAGTTAATTAATACGGACGACGAAGGTACTTCAAAACATTGCCCGAAATGAAAGAACATGTTCGTTGTGTAGTTCCGGTGAGATAGGCGACGAATTTCATTATTTGTTTTGCTGTTCGCATTTGAAGAACGAAAGACAATTATTTCTACAAATTAAGTTTTCAAATAATCCAAATATAATTTCATTTTGCTCATTATTTAATAGTAAAAAACAATCTGTCTTAAGGAAACTGTGTTTATTTATTAAGTGTATTAATAAAAAAAGTTTGTCCCTCCATGTAAATGTAATCTCATAAGCATATTTGTATTTGTTTACCTTAACTATTGTGTCTTTATTTATATTGTATGTTTCTCTGTAAACCTGTATCTAGTTTTTAGAGAATAAAGTATCTATCTATCTATCTATCTATCTATCTGAACGATTGAGTGCTGTAACCCCTATCTACGCTTCTTTGTCCATTCTAAGTGTAGAATACTAACAATAAATAAACTCTACAAATATCAACACATTTTTGTGGTATTAAGAAAATTTGCTTTGTGTTTGCAACATCCATCACTTTTACTTCAGTTACAAATTTTATTTCATTATCATGTAATAAATAATTTCAGTCGGTTTATAATATAAAAGTAAGGAGATGTGGTATGTTTGCAAATGAAACAACTATCCACCAGAATCTAAATGGTGTGGGCGTTAACAACTATAGGTCACCATTCGACCAAGCACATACCGTATAGTCGTCATGTATATATAAGACCCCGAAATGATAAAATGTAAAACAATTTAAACGAGAAAACCGACAAACTGATGTATGTCTGTTCTATATTTAACATATTTAATATGTAAAATATGACATTCATAAACGACTAGTTAACGATACCTTTGGTAAAGATGAATTTATATCACTATTCTTAATGATTGTTTTATTTGTTCTTTAACCGTGACTGTCTTCTCATTGATGTTGATTTTTTATATGCACTTGTGCATGTTCCTTTTAGTGCTTTTCCGAGACCAGATGAATGTTTTACTCTATTCGATTTTTTGACGCATTTCATAACCTTGAAAAACAAGTCGAACAACTCCAAAAAACATGTTTAACATTGGAAATTTGTATATGCCAGTTCCATATTAGGAACCAGAACCTCATATATATTGCGTCATGTCGGGAACATTAATAGTCGACGATACGGTATAACAATGTATAAGTTTTACCAATTCTTCAGCTGAAGGTCGTACGGTGACCTTTAGTTGCTTTTACACCATGCCAGTTGGTGTATAGTTATATCATTGGCAATCATACCCCAATAATTACATGGCAATAATAATATGTATACAAAACTTTGCGCATTTCATCCTATTTTATTTTGATTCAACTGGTCGATCAGAAGTGGAAAATTGGATTCTACAGCATTGGAATTTAAGACCTCAATTCGACCAGGTCCTATAGTCGGTCAGATGGAAGAAATGTTGAATTATGGCACGTTACTTTCTTTCTAATTCGAATTTAACCGTTAGGGTTCTGCTTAGGATAAGCGTTCATCGGAGGTTAAAGAAACGAAGTAAATATTACATCTTAATTCAAGGTCAATTCAATGTATCCAAGGTTTCTAAATGAATTTAGTTGACATACAGATTAGAAATTGTCTCCTTAATAGAATCTGTCAAAGGTTAGCATTATAAATGTAGCAAAGTGCTTGCACTAATTATTTAATATAATTAATGAGATACATGACACTTGATCGTTCTATGTATGACATTTATAACATTGTTTTCTCTTGAAAACACGGCGTTTAAAAATACCATTGTAATTTAATTATCTGACTGAAGATCGACATGCTTTCAATCAAATTTTCTTCTTGTCTATACTCGATATTAAAGTACTGGTAATTGCTTAACTGGTGTTTAATGCCATTTAACATATTGTTAATGTGCGAGGTCTTAAAATCTATTCAAGGTCGTTAACACCATCAAGTAGTAATGCGATTTTTAACACTATTGCAATTTCGTGTCAGAACGTCAGTTTGATTGGCTGAGGAAGCCGGAGAACCAGAAAAAAACACAATTATAAACCTTCGATAATAAATAATAAATTAACAGATCATTCTGGAAAGTTTAAATTGGTAAGTCCAAGAGCTACGAACAACATTATGGAGAAAGAAGAAAAACGTAGAAAAGACCATTAACAGTAAATACAAAACTAAAGAATGAGAAACATGAACCCACACACAAGTCGGCTGTAGTCTCATGTGCTCCGAGTTTTTCGATTTCATTCGAACCATATAGTTGAAGGTAACTTTATCGTCAACATACCAAAGTAGTTGTGTTGTAAATGAGGGAAAGTTTGTCAAAAGACCCCCCCCCCCCCCCCCCCCAACCACCACCACCAAAACGACAACAACAACAAAACAGTTGGAAAGTCATACCCATTTTTATGGAAATTGGACCAAGGACCAAACATAATTATGTTATTTAGAAGTTAAGTCTTGATTATGACATTTGTTGCTGTAAGGACAAACAAACAAAAAACTTCTAAATAGAGTTGTCAGTTTGATGGTCCGATACAATAATAAAACACACCTTACGATCATAAAGTGACAATTTTGTTCGACTGTGTGTTTATGTATCCCCCATAAAGCATATACCAGACAGATGACCATGTGACAATGATAGTTTCCTATTAGGTACATTAAAACTTATTTGATATAACAATTGTGGTCAGTTGTATATTCCGCTGTTCTTCATCATTTAATCATCGAAAAATAAACTGACTTTCCAAACTGTTCATCAACACAAAGATAATTTTATGAGTTTATAGAAAGACTAGCTGAGTGTGATAAATAATTCGGAGAAAAGTCATTTTATCAGTTACATGAGTTACCTTAATTGGAAATGAAATAACCTCATACGATTCCTCTTAATTTCGTTTTTCTTCGTGTTTTCTTTTCTTTTTATGAGACCAATTTGTTATTTACGGCCCATTTAAACCACAAAAAACCCTAATAATATTTACATATTGCAGGTTTGAACTGATATATTTTAACTGGGTTCAAAGCTAACCTGAAGTATAATCAGAAAATTAATCATTTCTTATCCTCCAATAAGATTATAAATCTATTTCATTTTAATTATTTTGTTAAAGTGCAGGGTAAATATTTCGTACCAGACATAGTAAAGATTCGAAAAACTAAGCATAGGCCAACGTTGTGTTATTCTTTGTCTGAAGTCCACTCAATGATGGGGTTTTATCATCTTTGAATTTCTCGGCTCTATCAGACGACTTCGTTCCTCCATCACCGCCCAAGGACAAAATTGATTTGGAATATAAAACCACAAAGCACTCAAATATAGGGGACAGAATAATTGACAAAAAATTCCCCCCCCCCCCCAAAAAAAAGGAAACATCAAAACATTAAATTATATATATTCCGCTGTACCTTTTCCATTTTGTGAATATATCAGTGCAAAATTTATCGGGATATATATATCAGTTTGTATAGCAATATATCAAAACTTTAATAGGACTACACAATTGTCAAGTTTTATGGTGCACTATTTATCTATTATATGTCTATTTATTTCTCTGTACTGTTTTGACTAAATTCTAGTTGATGGAAGTTGAAACGCATATTGTGTCGCATGTACAATACATAAATTTTGTCACTTCGCCATTTAGAAAGTTTATATGTGACATGAATTGCGCTTAAACACATTCAGGAAATATGTATTTTGTATAAAATAGCCAATTGTTGTTTGTAACTGTTGCTGTTTGACCGGATACCTTTCATTGTTGTCAAAATTAAATAATGACTAGTACAAGAGTACACATGTTATCATGATTTTGTGATAGGTGCAGATGTTTTTTGTACAGAACCCTGTAAAATTCGGAATTCTCTCTAACTCAACCACGCTTCCCATTAAATCTTATTGAACCAAGATTGTAGGCTTTCCAAATCTTCGAAAAGTTCTGCGCCTAACTCGATTGCCCAGTTTAGTGCGCTTCAGTCCTTACTTGGGAATTTAATGGTATAAACTAGATAAGATTCGCTGGATATACACATTATCAAAAGCCGCTTATGTGAAATAGTTATATAGGGAGCACCAAAACCACGATACAGACGAAAAATAATAACTTAAAGCGACCAGAGAAGTATAAAAAATAAAATAAATCAAATATGTATTACCAAAATAATTAACATAATTATGCAGAGGCTTCGGTGTGACTCCCATTTTTTTTTTCTATTCTAATATTTCAACATACATAAATATGTTGTTTCCTTGCTTCCACTCATATCAATCTTACAATAACCGTATTTCATACGTTCTATCTCTCTACTTATAAATCGGGAAAAAAATAATGAAAAAATTTAAACACATTGTCAAAACAAATTTTTGAGAAATAGGACCAATGGCTCTTGCGAAATTATTAATTCGACTTTCTCGTTTTGAATAGGAAAGACTCAGTTTAATACATATTCAAATAATGCAAGTTTTAAGCTTCTTTTTTTTTCATCACATTTTAAGGACTGGATAGCAATGAAACATCAAATGTCACTTTTTAAAGCAACAACAAAAAATGACGAACTAACACCATGAACAAGCAGAACGTTCTAGGATTTCTTTAAAGTTAGGAGATTAACATATTTACACTCATGAAAGATATTTGACTGACAGTTATACGGATTTCCAGATGATGAAATAAAAGCTTTGCGTAAATAAATGATTAAAGATGACCCATTAAGGTCAATTGTGGACAGCTGACCACTCATATAAAATTCTTTCATGTCATTGATCAAACCCCTACTAAGTTATTGCCATAAGCTAAATCAGAACATTTCGGAAATAAAATAATAATTTCTATAAAATATGTCACTTGTCCGAAACCTTCAAAAACAACATAAACCGATATTAGAGTTCATGGTCAAATGTTGACCTCAGGAAATATGATAATCATACGACTATATTTTTATTTATTAGGAGCAAATCATTGGATCAAGGACTTTTAACTGAAATATAATCCACTTTTAGGAATCACAGTTATAATGGGCATGTTTTGGTTCTTATTTAAAGAAAAACATGCATTCATTATATATCATCTTTTTTGTCGTTCATTGTTTTGTACATAAATTACGTCGTTAGTTTTCTCGTTTGAATTGTTTTACATAGTTGTCTCATTTGCAATCATATCACATTTTTTTTTAAATTAATATACTATTAATATACTACCCCCCCCCCCCACTCTCGTTCTATATGACAATGAAGTAAATTAAGAAATACATAAATGAACTAGAAGTTTAATTTTTATTTCTACAAGTCTAACTTGAATAGATGAATAATTTATGAGACAACCCCCAAAACAATCATAGGCAGAGCAAGGGGCCAAAGATGACCCCCTTACTTTTAATAGATTATGTTAGCCCCTTTTAAAATGTCATGAATCCGAATTTAGAAATTCGTTTCTGTATCAGGCACCTTGCAGTCAACAGCTATATGGTTGAATATGAATAAAATGAGATGTGGGATATGAATAACAATAAGAAGATTATATTTCACTAGATCACAGGTTCCAATTAGACAGCAACTCAAAGTATAAATAAACACAGAACAAACTAATAAGGAATAATTGAAATTTGCTGATGAAAATACTCAAACAGACACTGTACATAAATATTATGAATACTAGTATAAGGACCTCTTACTGACAGTTTACGGGTTAACAGATGATGAAAGAAATACTTATGATAATAAAACGCCACAACCAACTATAAATGACTCCTTTTATGTATGTTATGGACAACTGACCACTCTCAAAAGATTTATAGTCGTACTTTTTTACAGCTCTTTTTGGTCCTAACAATACAAGGAATTTTTTAAAACTCATTTGTTTAAATGTCCGTGTAACACTTATCAATTCAAAGTTTTAAAAAGTTTTGAAACTTTAGATTTTTGGAATTTTGATCAAAGTTTTAAAATATCAAAATTTCAAATTGTATAAAAGTTTTGAAATTTTAACCAAATTATTAAAATATTAAAATTCTAAATATCGTTTATAAATTTGAAAGTTTAGGAATTTGATCAAACTTTTAAAATACTAAGCCTTACGTGCAATTTTGATTATTTCACTTTTGAAAGTTTGATTTTTTAAATTTTTGATTAAAATATCGAAAATAGAAAAGGGGCAAAAAGAGGGGTACCTGTAAAAAGCGAAACGAAACAATATGAATTGAAAACATACTGATACTTAAAAGTTAATGTATGAAATAAAACCACAGACAGACAGTTGTAAGCGGTGAAAACATGGTGAAACCATTGTTTAAATGTCTCTAAATTGATATTGGAATGATCTGTAATTCGCCGTTTGAGAATCCAAAAGGCTTTATATCATTACATGGTTGGTACCCTTAATACAAATTACTTTAGTCATTGGCAGAAAATATGTGAACAGAATGTGAAGTCACATGTTATAATGAGACAGTAACATAAGTTACTAATAAACGTAATAAACAAAAGATATAGAAAAAAATAAGTGTGGAGAACAATGTGGTATAATGATAAACATTTATAAAGAATGTATGTTCGAGAAAAATGCAAAAAAAAATTAAAAAAAATACAGAAATAAAAAATCCCATCAAGACCTTCATTTCAGAAGCTGAATAATGGAAATTCAACCAGTGACCAGACATTATTTTCATTTTGGTGTACCGGAACAATGAGAATACCCATAGTGCTTTAGATTCTGTAGAGGCGATTTATGATTCATCTAAATATGAAATGTCGAAAACTATTAATTCTTATAGCATTTATCCTGTATGTCCAGTGACAAATATTTGTATTGTGACATTAACATATCATTGCGTTCTAATCTTTTTTTTTGCTTATCTAAAAGACCTATGTACCATTATTTCAACATCTTGATGCAATCAATAAACTAAACCCCATCCCTGACCTTGTTTGTCATATTTGAGTCTTCATTAAGCAGTCTTTAGAACTGAGGGAGTCAGACCAATGCCAGACAAGCTAATGATGGTGTTTTTACATAAATTTATAATTGAACTCTAATATGTTCTATTATTCTATATATTGTATTGTATTGTATTATATTGTATAAAATTGTTTGATTGTATTGCTTGACCCTTATGGTTGTAATTTTGCATTACAGATTATCATTGAAGTGTATCCATTTCAAAACATATATCACTGTTTTATTTTGTATGGCTTTGTTGTAAAGAATTTGTTTCGTTATTATGACCCCCCCCCCCCCCCCTTCAGTTATATACAGATCTACTGATCAATTGATTATATAATTTGGTAGTCGTCCAGTTGAAAATATTCCATAGATACAAGAAGATGTGGGATGAGTGTCAACGAGACAACGATCCACCAAAGTCACATTATAGGTCAAAGTACGGCCTTCAACATGGATCATTTGCTCACACCGAACAGCGAGCGATAAAGAGCCCCAAAAATGACTAGCGTCAAATCATCCAAACTGGAAAACCAATTGTCTAATATATATAAAGAAAAAAGAGAAACACTTAACCACATTAACAAACGACAACCAATTAACCACAGGTTCCTGACTTAGGACCTAAGTTGAAACAAATGCAGTGGTTTTAAACGTTGCAACAGGCACTAACCTTCACTCTAACCTGAAGTAATAGTGTAACATCACATCAAAGAAAGACAGATAATAAAATATCAATTAAGATTGGCATCGTGGATATTCTAAACCAATATAATTAAAATGATACGTACATGTATGTCATCTGCTTGAATATTTTTTTCATCAAATTGAGGATTCAATTTATTTTTTTTAGAAAGAGAACATACCCCATCCCCCTCTTTCTGAGTTAAATGGTCGTTTCCTAAGTTTAATTGTATTAATTCAAATCAATCGCAGTATTGAAATCCAGATATCACGTGCATGTCATTTATAGGCAATTTCGTCAGTTATTATATTAGTTCGACCGTATAGAAGACTTCGAATGTTTAATACCCTATACCCTATACCTATATTTCAAGAACTTCTTATTTAGAACTAAAATGAATGTTCGTTTTTGTGTAATAGTTAAATTCCTTATGTGTGTGTTATATAATGCAACTTACTTTTAAACTCGTGCTTTCCTGGACATTCATGAAATACTTGTCACTGGACATTTAAAATAAGCAGTTAATAATCAATGAATTTCAACTCCAGGTCTGTTAAATACTAATCAGGGTAAAACAACTTGATATTTTATTGGAGATGACATAGGGTGGGAGACAGGAGATTTTGAATATGAATATGGAAGACTGGTAAGAACTGAAAAATATGCATTCTTCTTGACACATTAAAATGAATTATGCAAAATCCTCGAGTCGTCCCCCCTTACCAGAATAGAAAAATAGTATAATTATTTCTGTTATTGTCCGTGTAAGTTCTTATTTTTATCCAGCCTCTCTTCACCACAGGGATGCCCTACTAAGGCTGTAATACATCTGTATTAATAAATATATTAATGTCATCTAGATTAAAAGACGCCATGTTTTTTATGTGCCTCTGTCGTCTAGCTAATCTACCTATTTAAAATGAAGCGGTAGAAGAGCTATAATAGAAGGTCTTATCGATACAAAAACAAACACAAAAAATAAAAAAAAAATTACTCTTTTGGCTCGAAGAACAAAAAAAGACCCAAACGTCTCCTCATTTTCCAATGACAGTCGCAATTTTCCATACCTTTATTCTGAACGTCTTTTATTTCACGACCTACATGTTTGTACCTATTGCATTTAATTGTTTTTTTTATTCATTTTTTAACATAAATTAGGCTGTTAGTTTTTTCGTTTCAATTCATTTTGGGGCCTTTTATAGCAGACTATGCGGTATGGGTTTTGCTCATTGTTGAAGGCCGTACGGTGACCTATAGTTGTTAATATCGGTCTCATTCAGTCTCTTGTGGAGAGTGTTCTCATTTGCAATCATACCACATCATCATTTTATTTATATTTAGACCTTTTACTTGTAAGTATCACACCACACGTTGGCCTACTAGCGACCCTTCATATCCCATTCCACTATAAGTCATTTCTTAAAGCAGATACTAGCACTAGCGGAACATTATTATACCATAGCCTTATTTACATTCTTATATAGCATAGCACAAAGTACATTATTATAGCATTCCACGAAATACATTCTTATAACATATCAATGAGTACATCATAAAAGCAAGATCACGTTCATTCTTTTAGTATATCACTCAGTACATTATAATAGCAAGAACTAGATCCATTCTTATCATAGCACTAAGTACATTTATATTATAGCATTCCACTAAGTTTATTCTTATATCATGATAGCACTTATTACATTATTGCAAGATCTTGATCCATTCCTATAGAATGTAAGACTTAGTACATATTTGTTACATAGTGCAAAGTTTATTCTTCTACCAATCCAATAAGTACATTCTTAAGGCATAGCAGTAGGTGCATTTAAAAGCATATAAATAGGTGCATTTAAAAGCATAGCACTAGGTCCATTCTTAGAGCATATCACTAGATACATCAATACAACGTAGCAATGGGTCCGTTCTTAAAGCATATCACTAAGTATATTATGATAACAGGGAGCTAGATACATTATTATAGCATAGTACTAGATGCATTATTCAAGCATTCCACTTAGCACATTATTATAGTAATATACTCTAGGTACCATCTTATAGTATATTAGTACTTAGTACATCATTATAGCACTATTCCAATAAGTACATTAGTATAGGTTCACAATGATAGCATAGTACTAGTACCATTCTTATAGCACTTTATCCATTATTATAGCAAAGCAATATGTCCATTCTAATAGAATAGCACTAAGTACATTATAATAGATATCCACTAAGAACAGTAGAATAGCATAGCACACAGTACATTATTTAAGTAAGAACTAAGTTCTTTATATAGCAAAGCACCAGGTACACTATTATTGAACGAACTATAATGAAACAATGGCCATTTTCCTGACTTTGTACAGGGCATTTCATGAAAAAATGGTGGATTGAACCTGGTTTTGTGGCATATAACGTAGCGCTGGGTCCATTCTTATAGCATAGTACTAAGGTCGTTATGACAACAGAGAGCTAGGTACATGTTAATAGAATAGTACTAGATGCATTTTAAAAGCATTCCACTAAGCACATTTGTATAGCAATATACTAGGCACCAGCTCATAGCGTTGGGCCAAGTACACCATTATAGCATTACTCCACTAAATACATTTTTATAGGTTCATAATAATAGCATAGAACTATGTCCATTTTTATTGCGCTTTATCATTATTATAACATAGATATAGATCCAGTATTATAGCATAGCACATAATACACAATTATAGCAAGAACTCAGATTATTATTAAAGTAAAACACTAGGACCACTATTATAACACAGTGCTGGGCCCATTCTCATAGTAAAGCACTAGGTACAATATTATAACATAGTGCTAGATCAATTCTTATAGCATAAGATACAGTACACATTTATCTATTATTATAACATAGATATAGATCCATTCTTATAAAATAGCACATTCTACTAAGAACATTAGTAAAGCATAGCACATAGTTCATAATTATAGCAAGAACTAAGATTATTCTTATAGTAAAGCATTATGAACACTATCATAACATAGTGATAGGCCACTTCTCAAAGAAAGCGCTATGTAAAATATTATAACATAGTGCTAGTTCAATTCTTTTAGCATAAGATAAAGTACATATGTATTGCTTCCATTAAGAACATTCTGAAAGCATATTGTAAAGTACATTATTAAAACATAGATCTAGGACTATTTTCATAGCACAACACTAGGTACGTTATAATAAAATAACACTAGGTACAATATTTTTAGCATATAACTAGGTCCATTCAGATAGCATAGCATTTAGAGCATTCCTTATGCGTTCCACTAAGTACTCATTCAGATGTTTGGGAAACACTTCCCTTTCTCAAAAACATGTAGAAGAGACCAATAAGTCATCTGTGTTAGCGAAGCTGTACCCTTACTTAATCACATGCATATGAGACAGCTTGGGTTCTCAATCAGATGCATATAAGATAAGCTTGGGTTCTCTACCAGAATGAGAAAGCTGTACCCTTACTCTTTCACAAAAGATAGTAATGTATCCGTACTCAATTACATGTATGAGAAATTGTATTTTAACGCAATCATGAAAAAGAGATACTAAACGAATCAAATGTAGTTCAGCCTGTTTCTTTATTGTTTCAAACACATGCAAGCCTATTTCCATTCTCATAGCACAGCTTTAGTCGCGACATGACGTTAGGTCCATTCGTATAGCATAACACTAAGTACATAATAATAGCAAAAACTTGGTCCATTCCTATAGCATAACACTTAAGTACACATTTGTAATACATGCATAGTGCAAGGTCTATTCTTATACCATTCCAGTAATTACATTCGTAATGCACAACAATAGGTGCATTTAAAGGTGTAGAACTATGTCTATTCTTAGGGCATAGGTCTAAATGCATTAATATAACGTAGCGCTGGGTCTATTCTTATAGCATAGCGCTAAGTACATTATGATAGCAGAGAGCTAGGTACATTTTTATAGCATAGTACTAGGTACATTTTTATAACACAATGCTAGATACATTATTATAGCATACACCTAGGTCCATTCTTATAGCATATCATTTAGAACATTAGTATAGCATTCCACTAAGTACTCATTCAGATTTTTGAGGAGCACTACTCTTTCTCAATCAGATGTTCAAGATACTGGATCAGTCATTTGTGTTAGATAAACTGTACCTTTACTGAATCACATGCATTTGAGACCAGTCTGGGTTCTCAATCAGATGCATTTGAGACAGCTTGGGTTCTCAGGCTACCATAATGATTAACTGTACCCTTACTCTTTCACATAATGATCACAATGTACCCATACTCAAAAACATCTGTAAGAAATGCTATTGATATATTTTAAAAAAGTATTAGAAAAATGACAACCTTAGGCCAAATAAAAATATATGTGTGGTTCCAGTTACCCTACCGTCCCTACTATTTTGTCTTTAAAATAGCCTACCCTAAAGATTTTATTATCATTTTTCATTAAGCACTGTTAAAGTCAGAATGTTGCTCCCATAGACTCAATGTAAAAAAAAACATAAAATAAAAAAAAAAGTCCCTACCTACCTACCCTAACTTATTTTCAGATGTAACTGGAACCACACATACTATTTTATTTGGCCTTATTGTGAATATTTCAGATATGTGTCAGCCTGTATTCTCCATGTACCAGATGCATGTCAGCCTGTATCCTTTAATGTTTAAGATTTTTAAGATATTGTAAACTGTTGAGTCTCAGGAAAGTTAAAAATATCTTACTGTATTGATTAATTGTCGGTTGCTTAACGTCCAGGCAGTGACAAATATTTTATGCATGTTCAGGACGAGTATATGATAAAGAGATAAACTAGTAGTGTTAACGTTGTTGTCGACAATTTATTCTTTCACTTTGATTTTAATATAAGTTAGAAAGTAATAAAATTTGATAAAAACTAATCTGGATTTAAGTCAAAATTATGTAAGATTAAGGGATATTTTCAAAAGAGTGTTTAAACTGGAATAAGTGTTATGTTGTAATTGGGAATTTAGTGTTGGTTTGTTTTCTTTTGCAGTAAAACTACTTTGATATAGATATGGATTTTACATTTTTAAAATTCTTTTTCCGGTTCAGAGAATATGATCATTTGTTGGCACGTGCCTAGTATGGAAGTTCTCTACTCTTGTGTTGACTCTTTGTCACAAATTGGGAATCCTCTAGTTTTATCCATTTATCTGACTGAAAGTTTACGAAATTGACAATGAGGGTCGGTTGAGAACAAAACTTTACGACAAAAGAAATGATTTCAGCTTTCCAATTGTGAACTTTCCATTTCTAAGTAGCAACATTCCAGCAGCACCTGCATACGGGATATATATCTCCCAAATGATACGATATTCCCGTGCTTGCATTTCCTATCATGATTTTCTTGATAGAGGGTTGCTGCTCACAAGAAAGATATTAAACCAAGAGTTCAAAATGGTGAAGTTGAAGTCATCCCTTCGTAAATTTTACGGACGCCATCACGAGTTGGTTGACCGTTATGGAATAGCCGTTTCACAAATGATATCGGATATGTTCCTTACGTCGTAACTACAATCCCCTTCCCTTTCATGAATGTGACCTACCGAATTAGACTATTTACCGGATTTGTTATTGCATAAGCATCACGACGGGTGCCACATGTGGAGCAGGATCTGCTTACCCTTCCGGAGCACCTGAGATCACCCCTAGTTTTTGGTGGGGTTCGTGTTGTTTATTCTTTAGTTTTCCATGTTTTTTGTTTGTCTTTTTCATTTTTATTCATGGCGTTGTCAGTTTGTTTTAGATTTATGAGTTTGACTATCCCTTTGGTATCTTTCGTCCTCTTTTACGGATTAAGGATGTTCGATACTCTTGTTTTGACTTTTTGTTAAATATTGGGAATCCTTTAGTTTTATAAAATTGAGAATTGAAATGGGGAATGTGTTAAAGAGACAACAAGCCGACAAATGAACAGATAACATCCGAAGTGGGTTTTCAACGCAGCGAGGAAATTCCCGCACCCGGAGGTGTGCTTCAGCTGGCCCAAAAATGTATACTAGTTCAGTGAAATATATAAAAGAAACTTAAAAAAAAGGCTGACTTGGGACAGACGCAAGAAATCTGACTGACAGTTTACGGATTAACAGATGATGAAAGAAACGCTTTATGATAATAAAACGCCACAACTAACAATAAAATATGTATTCTATGGACAACTGATCATGCACTCATAAAAGATTAATAGTCGTATATTATTTACGATTCTCTTTGTTTCTGGAAAATACAGAGGAATGGTTAATTTCGGGCGACACAATGCTTTTCTGTAACGAGTTCATATATTTCCGTTATCTCTGTGACGAGTTTGTGGTCAAGCATAAATATTATCTACAAATAACGACTGAAATGTCTCACTGTTCGTACATACAACCTCGTCTTTACTTATTGCTACACCAATAAATTTGACTTGCTATCAGGCATTGTATTTTTACTTGCCGTTTGCAACATGACGGGTGCCACTTGTCACGCAAGAATTGCTGTCACTTTAATAAAAGCACAAGATTCACTCCAAGTTCTTTGAGTTTTTTTTTACCCTGTATTTTGATTTAGATGTTGGGGTTTTGTGAACTATTATTGTTCGACTTTCTTTCTTTTTCTTTTTACCAAGGTACAGTATTTTTGTTTCAGTGACCCTTTAGGGAGAAATCATATAACTTCAAATGAGGGGGGTCGAAGTCAGAAATTTTTCGACGCTATCGATCAAATTATTTGTTTTCAAATTTAACACTAAAGGGAAAATCTGAATTAAGAATATTTTAGTCTTGGCATCTGCTTGACCACAATATTATTTTCATTGGGGATCAAAATATATCTTTATTGAAAATAACCCTCCCACCCTTTTTGGAATTAAATTATCGTTCCCTTACCATGATGCAGCAAGGTGTTGTCTGATTTTTGTTTGACCTATATAGTTTTTGTTTTAGTGTTCAATTAGTATTTCTCCCTCTCTTCACTTCACTGCCAGTTAACCGAAGACGTCCGACTGACAGGTCAAATATTATCAGATGGTAAAAATAACAATTTACGGTTATAAAAACGCCCAAACTGATGTACAATAAATGATTATTATGATGTCTGCCGTGGACAACTGACCATGTGTTTACCAAAGATTTATGGTTGTTTATTTAACGTCCACACTAGGTCGTAGTTTATATCATAAAACTATTGTGTTATAATATTCTGTTGCAGTCCATATTATTTATAAATTTTAAGTATATTTTTACCTCTCAACATGCCGATATTTGGAAATACGTAAAACTATATATTAAAAAACACCGAAAAAAAAGACTTCAAATTATCGTTTCTTCGATCTTCTAGAAAATTGACATACAATGTATTTTAAAAGCTAAACTTTCAATAACTAAATATTTAGAAGAATGATATGTATATGACTTCGGTCTGGGTTTTTTCAGTGATAGATACAATAAGAGTACATTGTAATTGTTGGGGATGATAAAATATAACAAACTTTTAAACAAAATAAATATCTACACGACCAAATCAGAGGTTATCAATTATAGTTATACTAAATAAAAAGTATGTTAATTCAAATATTCAACAGATATCTACGTATCTAAAAGACGTTTTCCATAAGGGACGACCGTGCTCAACCGATCGATGTAGGATAAAAAAAAACTTAAATCGAATAGTTTGGGGGGGGGGGTCAACATTGATGCAAGTTTTGTTAATCTAAAATCGATTTTACATATATCCATATAGGTAAATCATTTTTCCCAAATTAAGTTAAGAAGGGGGGTAGGGGGGTCAGCGAAAAAACTATTTGAATGAATTTTTTTTTTTATCTTACATTGAACTTTTGATATCGTCCCTAAAAGAAAGGGAGCATAATGACATGGTTTTAAAATCTTGATTAAAAGATGAAAACGTAAAGGGAGAAACCCGGCTCAGTAATCCCCTTTTTGCAGAAAATCTTCAAATTACACACACAATTTCGACCCCCTGTCGTTGAACCCCGCGTGTGACCAAAATTTAAAAAAAAACATGTGGTAAGAAAAATAAAATCTTTTTAAGTGAAATTTGCGTTTAAAAATGTAAATCTTTTATATCTTGATCAACCTTTGTTGACGTAAACCACTAACACTCGTGCGTACGTGTTGCACACAGATATCAGTTATTCTGTACCCTTGTTAGATTTATAGTTTTTCCTTTAAAAGAAAGTAATGTAGTCCCAATTCCCAATGTTATACAGCACATATATTGTAACTTTTACATAACAAAATGTCAAGTTCATTAATAGTTTTCTTGTTTTATGGTGAAAACAATTATATAACCACCCAGAGGTATAACTATGATTATCATTAATTGATTTATAATGAATTGATTTGGATTTTGTGAAATTTATAGGGTTTTCTAATTTAGAGAAGTTAAACGTAAAATATATCAATCTGTTACGTAACTTAATTGACAAATTTGTCAATTTCATAAAAGTGTTTTGTGCTTTATGGAAGAATAATTCGCGCATATTTTAGTCAGCCATGGGTCGCGATTACAGTAAACAGTAAACCAAAACAGAAACGTTTTTTGTGTCGATGCATGTTTTTTTTAACTGCTTTAGAATGTGATAACTTTGTATCAAAATCAGAAAAAAAGGTAACGATTTTTGACGAGCCTTCGACCTTTGTCGAAAAAGCGAGAAAATTAAATTCCTAGTACATTCCGTCGTCGGTTGTGTCTACAAATATTCAGTCTGTGGTTAAGATTTTTAAATGTTAATAACTTTCTTAAACTATCCTTGATTTTTACCAAACTTGGATTGAAGCTTGTTTCTGATCATAAGCTGGTATCCAGAAATAAATTTTGTAAAAAAAAAATCCTGTTTATCTGTATTTTACTTATAAATGGACTTAGTTTTTCTGCCAGTTAACATTACATTCACTCTGTGGTTAAAGTTTTTAAAATTTTATTAAAATTTCTTAAACTATCCTGGATTTCTTATAAACCAGAACAAAAGCTTGTTTATGATCAAAAGGTTGTATCCAGAAGTAAATTTTGTAAAAAAAAAATGCTTTTCCTATTTAAATAATAAATAAACTTAGTATGTCTGCCAGTTAACACAACATTCACTCTATGGTTAGAGTTTATAAATGTCAAATAACTTATTAAACTATATCCTGGATTTCTACCAACCTTGGACAGAAGGTTGTTTATGATAAAAAGCTAGAATCAAGAAGGACATTTTATTTAAATACATGTATGTATTATGTTTTCCGTATGTTACTTAATTACGTACGTAGTTTTCTTATAGCTACCATTACACACAATCTGCAGTTAAAGATCCTAAAACATTTATTAGCTTCATAAAGTAGGCGAGCGGAACCCTTACAAAATTTTCATCTAAATATCAAAACGGCTATTAAAACTATATCCTGGATTTCTACCAACCTTGGACAGAAGGTTGTTTATGATAAAAAGCTAGAATCAAGAAGGACATTTTATTTAAATACATGTATATATTATGTTTTCCGTATGTTACTTAATTACGTACGTAGTTTTCTTATAGCTAACATTACACACAATCTGCAGTTAAAGTTCCTAAAACATTTATAAGCTTCATAAAGTAGGCGAGCGGAACCCTTAAAATTTTTTCATCTAATTATCAAAACGGCTATTAAAAGGGGTCCGTATTCCTGGGCTGTACTATTAGACACAAATGAAATGTACTACACTGCTACTTTTGCATAGGTAATATTTCTGTACTAAAAATCTGTAGTATTGGAAGTTTTCTTTTGATATTTGGTACTATTTCTTTATTTTAAACTTAGTGTAATAGTTCGGAATCTGTACTTAACAGAACTTGGTTTGTACTAAAACGTTTTAAAAATGTTGGTACAGAAATGATACCAACAGTGATCACAATAATCCTTGTTTGAAAATCATAACTTAAAGAGATGTGAAATAGCCAAACTTTCAAAATGCTGAAAATATAACGGTGAAACCCAATATCTGCAGTACCTAAATTTCAAGTACAAATCAATTCCTGTAAAATACAGGTTCCTAAATATTACAACAATTTTGAAGTAAAAAAATAGTACTGAATATCAAAAGTAGATGTCCAGTACTATAGATTTTTGGTACGGAAAAAGTACCTATGTAAAAGTAGCTGTGTAAATAGTATGTGTTCCTTATAATTGGAAGGTTACCATTTTGCTCTTTGAAGAGTTTTTACAACATACAAATATAGGAAATTTATGTATGATTATATAGTTATACAGATTATAGATTAAAAGTAGACATAAAGAGAGAACTTATACCTATAATGTTTACCCCCACCACGGCTTACTTCAACAGTTTTTAAAATGAAGATGACTTGTGATAAATCATCATTATGAAACATGTCAGTAACTGAAGATCTAAATATTATATATTGAATATTAATTTTTTGAAATACTAAGGCTTTTCTACCTCAGGCATAGATTACCTTAGCTGTATTTGGAAAAACTTTTAGGAATTTTGGTCCTCAACGCTCTTCAACTTTCGTACTTTTTTGGCATTTTTACTTTTTTGGATTCGAGCGTCACTGAGTCTTTTGTAGATGAAACGCGCGTCTGGCGTACAATGTATATACTAAATTTAGTCCTGGTATCTATGATGAGTTCATTTATATTCGTACAAGTGAAAGGTTAGCGGTGTAAAACCAGGTTCAATCCCCAAAATTGAAAATGCCTGTACCAAGTCAGGAATTTGACAGTTCTTGTTCATTTGATTTTTCCATGTGATTATGGACTTTCCGATTTGATTTTCCTCTGAGTTCAGTATTTTTGTGATTTTGCTTTTTAAAAGTATATGCGTTCGATTGCGTTTTCCAATGATAAGTGCAAGGAGAGCAATTGTTGTGGTTCATTAAAATATAAATTTAAACAAGTTCAAAAACTACCCAAACAAATCAGAAGGTTCAACTAAAGTTATTCTTAAAAGATATATATGTTTATTCAAAGATTAAACAGATATCAACGTATCTTCAAAATGTACAGTAAGTATTCAATCAAATAAATGGAAATTTGACATTGTTTTAAAATCTAGTGACTTGAACGTAAAGGGCAAAACTCCCCTCAATTTTTGTTTAAAGTTGTCAAATAAGTGCACCTCCGTAATAAATATATATATCTTTTCTATCTTGATTAACCTTTGTGGAAGTTAACCTTGTGCACTCTGTCGTGCGTACTTTTTGCAACAAACATTACCTTAATATCATAAATTAGACCCTTGTTATATTTATAGCTTTTTCCGTTAAAGAAAGCAATTGAGTCCAGTTTTCCAATGGTGTTTAACGGCAAATATATTATTCTGTTATATAGCAAATGTTTACTTTGTGAGTTTTTTTCTTGCTGTTTGGTGGTGAAAACAATTATTTAACCGCCCAGGGTTATCACTAATTGATTTAAAGTGAATTGATTTGATTTTATTTCTTCAGATTTATAGCTTTTTCATTAAATGAAATAATTTAGCCCAATTTTTCTTCTTTAGATTATTAGAAGTAAAATATATACCAATCTATTACGTAACAAATAGTCATCAAAGATTTTCTTGCTTTATGGAAGAACAATTCTCTTATACTTTAATCGGCCATGGGATAGGATTATAGTAGACAGAAACGTGTTTTGAGTCGCTACATGAGTTTTTTAGGTCATTTTTGCTTTAACTTTAAAGTAATTTGTTTCAGAATGTGATTATTTCATATCAAGACCAACACCAGATATAGGTACTATTAGAAATGAAATGTATGTGTTCAAAATAATTGGAAGGGTTATCATTTTGCTCTTGACATGTTCTTTCTCAGTTATTCGTACGGTAACTAACAATTATAAGAAATTTATGTATGATTGAATAGTTATAAAGATTATACATTTAAAGTAGACAGAAAGAGAGAACTTATACCTAATGTTTACCCCATTTTTAAGTTTTTATATTGTCTTGCATATTTGAATTATGGCTTCAAACTTCTTCGGTCCTCAATGACCGAATGATCTAATAAACGGTAAACGGACAGAAAGTCACAGGACATAAAGTCACAAATTTGTAGGACAAAAAAGTCACAAATAATTTGTTGACAATTGTTTGAATATATAAGAGAAATGTCTTGAAATATTTACTTTTTAATAAATACATTCATATTAAAATTTAGGAAATATGTCATTATACTTAAAAAATCAAGATTTATTTAATTTTAATCATGCAAAAGATATATTTATTGGTACCATCAAGCCATTTAAGTGCCAAGCCACTTTGACATTTTTTTTTTTTTTTAACAATTATTAGATCATCTTTGATATTTGTTTGATAAATTTTGTTTAAAAATTTTGTTTAAATACAATAGTTCAAGAAAAATACAAAAATATTTTTGTAGAAATAAGCGGTTTTTCTTAAAAGAAAATAATCAGAAAAAATGAATTGTGACTTTTTGTCCTGTAACTTTTTGTCTGTGAACTTTTTGTCCTGTTATTTTATGTCCTACATTCTCATAAACAATGGCCTCTTGAAACGATTAATGTCAGTTCACCCCTCACGTGTCTGGTGTGCTCGGTTGCGATCTTTATTTAATAGGATTTCTGTGGATATTTTTTTCTACCGAATCTAGGTTTCTCTACAGAGCTTTCTCGAGCAAAAAAATTGGCAGAAAGGAGAGTCAGTAGTGATGAAAGCGGCTTTAAACTCCATCAATTTATAAAATATATTGCATCAACAATGCCAAAATAGCTTCGTTTTGATATTTTATATACACATAAATAGGAGACCTGATTTTGCTTAAATCCAGGTTATTAGGACTCTGGTAGATAGTTGTCTCATTGAATTCATATCTTTTTATCATATTTCATATCTTATTTTTTATTTTATCAATGTCAAATTTGTAAATTGCATGTAACCTATATTCTCTGTGAGACATAATTTTGATTTCTAACTTCACAACAATAACGACATTCATAGAGGACATGCAGATATATAAGAAAACTTACATATTATATTAGGCGTGCATATTTGGGTAATAAAACTGCCAAACGATTGTTTGATTCTTTTTATTTGTAGGTCAATAGTATATAAAATTGTCAATGCAAATACGATACATTAAGTTGGAATATATGGTATGATCTCAATTTAAACCACTTCAAATCAATAACATTTTCGTTTTGTATTGTTTCTCCAACATTCCCCCCAAAAATGTTGACGGGGTCTGGAGATTTACAGAATAGACAATGATTTCAGAATAGAGAATAAAGGACCAAACATATAAAGAAATGAGAAAATGACCTAAAAATAAAGAATACAGAAATAAAGACAAAAAAAATAATACTCATATAATATTTGTTAAGAATGTTGTCTTTTGACCTATAATAATGATATATATTAATTAATAATTTTGTCTTTTAACCTATAACAATGATATATATCAATTAATAAAAGCTTGGCCGAACATTTAATGATTTTTCGATTTATAGTTTGAACATGAAGTAATTCATCTATAGTGTGAGTGCCCTGTACGGGGCGCCGAATGGGACTCTTGTGTTGTGTTCTCGAAATTCAATTTTGTGAGTTTTGTTCAACAAAAATGAGTTCAGTTTAACAAAATTTGTAGCATACTACAAATTTAAATTTTGTCATACAAAATTATCTTTCAGTGGACAAAAGTAAGTTTTGTCATTACAATACTTCATTTTTGTAACACAGACATTACTTTTGTTACCTAATTTGAAAATTAGCCGACAAAAGTCAATTTTGTATGCAAATTAGTTGTTTGGATTCTGTGAACTAATTTGCATACAAAACTAAGATTTTGTCACAAAATTCAATTTTGTGTTTATTTTTCTGTAGACAAAATTGAGTTTTGTTTTAAAAACAGAAGTGAAAATTTAACACAATTCAATTTTGTCTTCATTTTTGAATTGACAAAATTGACTTTTGTGACACAAAATATTTTTTTTGGACACAAAATTCATTTTTGTAGACAAAATTTATTTTTGTGTCACTAGAGTCATTTTTGTATGCAAATAAGTTTATATTTGCATAAATATTTGACAAAATTGAAGAAAAAAATGAATGATACTCCAATGATGATTGTGATTGGTAATTGGTAAAATTTGGCCTAGTAGTTTCAGAGGAGAAGATTTTTGTAAAATTTAACAGACGAATCCGGACGACGATGATGACAGACGATGGAAGCAAAGTGATGAGAAAAGGTCACTTGGCCCTTCAGGCCAGGTGAGCTAAAAACTAAATCAATATAACGGATGGATAACTACGCTACATAAGGTAGACAATTAGTTTTCTCGTTTGAATTGTTTTACATTGTCTTATCTGACCCTTTTATAGCTGACTATGCGGTATGGGCTTTGCTCATTGTTGAAGGCCGTACGGTGACCTATAGTTGTTAATGTCTGTGTCATTTTGGTCTTTTGTGGACAGTAAACTAATTGGCAATCATACCAAATCTTCTTTTTTATATAATACAAGGTATGAAACGTCTTCTACTTTTTGAAATATAAAGATTGATACAAAAATATTTTAAATCTCTTTGTTTTTCCATGCTGGTTAGCAGGCAGGAACATCAGAAGTGTGGGTCAATTGGTCCAGTAGTTGCAGAGGAGAACTTTTTAAATGTTAACCAATATATGACATCAATGGAAACCTAGGGATGAGAACACACTCAAGATCCATGAGGTCAGGTGATCTAAAAAAATCTAATCACTGGTATGTTAATGCAAATTGAATAAAGTTGGACATTGCTAGTATATGGTTTTAATAGGTATTTGTTGTGTCAAAATATATTCATTCATCCTGTTTAAATTTTGCAGATAACAAGTATCTAGGTTATTTTCAGTTGGCTACAGATTAACATTTCCTTTAGACTTATACTTAGTTTCCTATTTGCTATATGATACTTAAACACAATTAATAAAATCAAATGCTCTGAAAGGGAAGTCGTTCTTGCTATGCTTTAGTCCCATTTGTTATTACAAATTAAAAATCAAAGCGCTGTAAGCGATGAAGGCAGTTAACCAAAAACCAGGCAAACGTAATTATGTGCAGTGGCGGATCCAGAAATTTTCATAAGTGGGGGCCCACTGCCTGCCTAACAGGGGACCTGCTCCAGTCATGCTTCAGTGATTCCCTATATAATCAACCAAATTTTTTCTCAAAAATGGAAAGGGGGGGCCACTGAAAAACCCTCTAAATCCGCCTCTGATGTGGCATTAAACATTCATATATTGTACATTTATGTTTATCTAATGAATTAATTATTAAGGCAAATTAATTTATATGTTATCAAGGTTTCAATAGCAATGAATATATAAATGTATATTTTTTATGGTGAGTCTGCAGTGGTACAAGTTCGCAATGATTGTAGTTGTTCTAGTTGGTAGTTAACGTTGGTTTTAGTTGACTGTTAGTAGTACGTGTTGACTTAGTACGAACATGTAATAGTATGAAATGAATGGTTTCCCTGTAAAGAAAACTGAGTATGTGTTTTATAGTACAATAGTTATGCGACACAAATCAGACAAATGTTCACTACTACAAGGATCAAAGGTGAGGTCTGACTGACCTGCCCATAGTAAATGTAAATGATTTGTTATATTGTCCCATACATGAATATATATGGTTTAGGGGTGGGGATCTCGAGGGTTTTCAAGTTCTCAAACAGGAAGGGGTAGGGTGACCCCAGGGACTTCCCCTATATTTCATTTGATTTGAATGTTATATTGCTCCATACATGAATATATATGGTTTAGGGGTGGGGATCTCGAGGGTTTTCAAGTTCTCAAACAGGAAGGGATAGGATGACCCCAGGGACTTCCCCTATATTTCATTTGATTTGTTATATTGTTCCATACATGAATATATATGGTTTAGGGGTGGGGATCTCATCGGTTTCCAAGTTCTCAAACAGGAGGGGGTAGGGGGACTCCCCCTATATTTCATTTAATTAGTTATATTGACCCATACATGAATATATATTGTTTAGGGGTGGGGATCTCAACCGTTTCGAAAGTTCCCAAACAGGAGGGAGTGGGTCACCCCATGGACTCCCCTTATATTTCATTTGATTAGTTAGATATATAGTCCCATACATGAATGTATATGGTTGAGAGGTCATCCGATTCAAAGTTATCAAACAGGAGGGGGTAGAGTGGCCCAAAGGACGCCACCTATATATCATATGATTTGCCTACATTCAGGTAGTTATTTGTGAAAATAAAGTAAGAATCTTCCAGCTACTAAGTTTTGAAATCCTTCAAAATTGAGAAGAAAAAAAATACCCCTTCAAAATTGCAGTAATATGTTTACACTTTAAAAGCATCTTACATGCATTATCAACATTTATCACTGATATGGGGACGAAGTCCCCAATTACGGTAGAAAAATCAATAAAAAAAAAAAATCGGGAAAATTTTCCCGAATTTTTCATTCTACTAATGAACTCAAAATCGTTAACTTTTTTTCAGATCTACTGCCTGTTCCGGTTGTGTTGCTTCCTGTTCCGGTCTTGTTGGCATGAGACTTTGAATAAAATGTATATTTATCAACATATCAACTAATACAGGAAGGAATTCAACACCCAATCATTTTTAATATTGGGACGAAGTCCCCAATAACAGTAGAAAATTCAATAAAAAAAAAATCGGGAAAATTTCCCGAATTTTTCATTGTATACTAATGAACTCAAAATCGTTCAATTTTTTTTTGTCGTGTTTTGAAATCCCGGACCTGCGCAGAAATGTACAATGTACTTCCTTTTTCTGGTCTCGTTTGTATGAAACTTTGAGTAAAACATATATTTATCAGTCTAGTATAAAATAGGAAGGAACGCGCAATACCAATTTCATTTTTAATAATTCCTTGATATGAAAAAACGTTACCTGATGATAGCGTTTCTTTGTTTACATTGCATATGACGTCATAATTTAAATAACGTCACAACTAAAATCCCTAACAACAGAACCAAAATCGGAAACGTTACGGTATTTCCGTTTCTTTTTTTTTAACAAATATTTAAGTTACAAAAAAATAATTCATACAGACTTCGTCCCCATTTACAGGTAATGCCTGCCTCATATTATGGGGACGAAGTCCCCAATTACGGTAGAAAAATCAATAAAAAAAAAAAAAAAAAAATAGGAAAAATTTCCCGAATTTTTCATTGTACTAATGAACTCAAAATCGTTAACTTTTTTTCAGATCTACTTCCGTTTCCGGTCTTCTCCCGTTTCCGGTCTTGTTAGCATGAGACTTTGAATAAAATGTATATTTATCAACAAATATAGGAAGGAACTCAACACCTAATCATTTTTAATAATTGTTTGATATGAAAAAAACGTTACCTGGATAACAGCGTTTCTTTGTTTGCATTGAATATGACGTCATAACTTAAATAACGTCACAACTAAATCCCTAACAACAGAACCAACATCGGAAACGTTACGGTATTTTCGTTTCTTTTATCAATATGTTTGAATTAAAAAAAAATTACAGACTTCGACCCCATTCACAGGTAATGCCTGCCTCATATTAAAGAAAATTTAAACTGTGACCAGGAACATATATATTGTTAGATATACTGTTCCCAGCTGTCACATTGTATTGGATTTTGACATTAAAATTTGTCAAAAGTAATTTTGAGTTTCTGTTTAAAATATTTTCTGCTTTTTCTTTCTTTTACATATATCTTTTGGTTTTCAATTCTAGTGTTTATATTCATTTACCATGCATAGATGTATTTTGTCACCTGCCTGGATTCGCCAAAAACCCGGAATTACCCTTATCCCCTTCCGGAATCGGATCCGAAGTTGTAATTGTCTTTTCACGGCAGCCATTGTCATTGTGTTCCAATGTTGTTTTTGTCAGTCAGATACGATTTTACTCGTATTAACACATTTTTTGTCGGCGATTTTCTGTATATAGCTAGCGATTGAACAAAATT
>CM034358.1:74177076-74281228 GCA_019925275.1 Mytilus edulis | reverse complement strand
TATACTATCTATTTATATCCTAAACTACCACTATTAGTTATTGATGCACATACATTTTGTAAATACTCAAATGCTACCATCTTTAGGTTGATGTACTGATTTCTTTTTTTTTTTCTTGTGGTCCTAGTTTTATCTGTCCTGACTAATTGTTATTCATGATTATTCTGTTGTTAACTTATCTCGCCTTTTTCATGTACTCGCTTTCATTTACAGTTTGTTTTCATACAAGCAAAAAATCAAAATGTGTGCAGATCGCAATAAATATACACTCATCCTACATGCCAATATTTATCGTGTTTAAGACCCCGTTTACACCACTAAATAATTGAATCGATCTTAAAAAGACCAGTTTGCGTTTACTTTGCTCACGCAAGATCGATCGCGATCGATCCTATTTAATCCAGTGCGTTTACACTGCAACATAAAAAGAACCGGTCTGACCTTTATTTTTGTATCTAAATATAACATTTACCCGAAAAAAGATCGATCGCGACCGACCTAAGCGTTTACACCATAAAAAAAGATCGATTCAAATAAGATCTATCTTTTTAAAACCACCTCTTGAGGTAGACTTTTTAAGTCCGTTTGAAGATCGATCTAACCCGTTTACACTGAACCAATTTGAAAGATCGATCTTAGTAAAGATCGATCTTTTTTTGTCAGTGTAAACGGGGTCTAAATCGATGACTTTTTTACTTTTATGAATTTTTAAACGATATTATAGGGCTTTGAAATTGAAGGCCTGATAGTATGCAGATAGAAAACTGATATTCCGTGACCCCTAATTTTCACTTTTTTACATAACTATTTGTCCTGCATTTTGTAGGTCAGAAATTCTGAATATTCATCCATCTACATGTATATCATGTCTTGGTTAAAGTTATTTTCTGCAACTAATACGAGTCCAGATTATTCATTCCCTCCCCAACCTCCGATTATCAACTAGTGACCCCGTTAAACGATATGACGCAAACTTAAATGTATCTATCTGTGAATATCGAACTGACTACGCGATTTTAAGAGAATTTCTCAGAAGTATACTCACTTAGCTTCTAGCATTAAAGCTATGACACCTGCTGCTACTGGGGCTGCAAAGGAGGAACCTACTCCAGCAGTTTCGGAACATTCATCATAGGGAACAGTTGACTTCTGAAAAAAGAAAAACAAGAATGTGTCCATCGTACACGGATGCCCCACTCGCACTATCATTTTCAATGTTCAGTGGACCGTGACATTGGGGTCAAAACTTGAAATTGGCATCTAAATTAAAAATATCATATCATAGGAAACATTAGTACTAAGTTTCAAGTTGATTGGACTTCAACTTTATCAAAAACTACTTTAACGAAAAACTTTAACCTGAACTTCGCACTATCATTTTCTATCTTCAGTGTACCGTGCAATTGGGGTCAAAACAAAATTAAGAAAGATCATATCATTGGGAACATGTGTACTAAGTTGAAAGTTGATTGGACTTTAACTTCATAAAAAAAACTACCTTGATCTGAAGCGGGACAGACGACGAACGAACGGACGGACGCACATACAAGAAAACATAATTACCCCCTACTATCATAGTTCGGCCATAAAAAAACTTTTTTTTTATAAAACAAATAGAAATATTCCAGTTACCTCTTTTGTAAGTGCCAATAAGTTTTTCAGCAATTATCCCTGGTTAACATGAAACTTATTCTTATGCCGTCAATTAATATTCATATATGTTTTAATAAATATATCTATTAAATGCCATTTATATAAATAAACACTCAATCTAATACGTCCAAAAGTGTGGGACACATACTGGATGAACCTCCAAATGTGTGGTAATCTAGGCTTCAAAGGTGTGTGGAACCCACGGGGAAACCAAATGAATAGACCTCGTAAAGCGTGGGATACCCAATAAGTCGACCTTCAAAAGTGTGGGATACCAGATTAATCGATCTCCAAAAGTGTGGGAAACCAGGCTTTAAAATTCGGGGAAATGAATCGAACCCTGAAAGTGTAGGAACACAAATGAATCTTCCTCCAAAAGTGTGAGAAATCAAATAAAAGAAATCAACTTCAACAGTGTAGGAAATCAAATGAAAGAAATGACCTCCAACAGGTTGGGAAACCAAATGAATTGACCTCCAATATATATTGAAACCAAATGAATCACTCTTCAAAAGTGTGGAAAACAAACCGAATATTGGCCTCCAAAAGTGTAAGAAACCAATTAAATCGACGAACTCAGAGCTACAAGCTCAAACTAGAGACTCCAAGGAGCCTGTGTCGGTCACATGATATTTTTATTTACAATTGAGGACTGAAATATTGCAATCGTTATACGTTTGCTCTAGTTTCAAAGATACAAGTCAAAAACATCATTTTCCCCCTATTTTCTACCGTATAGTGGGTTATTTTCCCGGGATTTAAATTTTCGCTTATTTTCGTAGATAGAACAAAATCGCCAAATTAAAGGTGGACATATTCATAAGGTATTGATAACATTTTTAAATCCTTCAAAATAATAACCGCCAACATATTTCGTAAACCTTATTCAATGAAAATCACGAAATTTTATAACCGTGGAAATAACCCGTTGTACGGTAATTTTAGCCATGTCTGCCATTTTGTTGGCAAGCAGGGCCATCGGACACCTTTTTCTAAAAACAAAATACGCTAATGCTTATTTGTTGCCAAATTTGGTTTCATGAGAAGACTTTCGTAAAAGATTACAACAATTGTTGAATTTGACTTTAAAGGGCAATAACTCCTTAGGGGGTCAATTGACCATTTTGGTCATGTTGACTTATTTGTAGATTTTACTTTGCTGAACATTATTGCTGTTTACAATTACATGTATCTCTATCAATAAAAACATTAAAGATAATAACCAAAAACAACAAAATTTCCAAAATTTTTTCAGGAGAATTATATTTTAACCTGATGAACATTTTCTCTACGTCAAATTTGCTCTCAATGCTTGAGTTTAAACGATATATGCCAAAAACTGCATTCTACCCCTATGTTCTATTTCTAGCTATGTCAGCCATGTTGGTTGGCACTTGGCAGGTGGGTTCATCGGACACTTTTTTAAACAAGATACCCTGATAATGATTGTGACCAAGTTTTGGTTAAATTTGTCCGAGTTGTTTCAGAGGAGAAGATTTTAAAAAAAATACTATAAAGGGCAATAACTCCTTAAAGGGTCAATTTACCATTTTGGTCATGTTCACTTATTTGTAGATCTTATTTGATGAATATTATTGCTGTTTACAGTTTATCTTTATTCAATAATATTCAAGATAATAACCCAAACCTTCAATTTCCTTATAATTACCAATTCAGGGGCAGCAACCAAATAACGGGTTGTTTGATTCGTCTGAAAATTTCAGGACGGATAGATTTGACAATTTTCTACATTTGAGAATGCCTGTACCAAGTCAGGAATATGACATTCGTTGTCCTTTCGTTTGGTGTGTTTTATCATTTGATTTTGCCATTTGATTAGGGACTTTCCATTTTGAATTTTCCTCGGAGTTCAGTATTTTTGTTATTTTACTTTTTACCTCATGTCAGATTTGCTCTAAATGCTTTGGTTTCAGTGATATAAGCCAAAATCTACATTGCATCTCTATGTTTTATTTTCAGCCATTGCGGCCATCTTGGTTGGTAGCCCGGGTCATCGAACACATTTTTAAAACTAGATACCTCAATAATGATTGAGGCCAAGTTTGGTTAAAGGAATATGTCCAGTAAGACCCCTGTTTGGCCCGAAAATATAGCAGTTTTACAAAATTGTTAAAATGTAAACTGTTAGCTATTTATTGGAAAGAATGCTTCTGCTACATAAATATGGGCTGTCTTTTACAATACAATGCACATATATATAGCGGTTACTAGCATCATTCAGTCATGCTAGATTACTGCATACAGCAATCTTCAATTTTGGCATTTTAGTTAAATTTTTGACGGATATCGTCTAAAATGAAAGTGGCCGAATTTGTGTTCATTCTTAATATTAAAATGTAAGTTGTATTTGATGATAATACATAACATATATAAAGGTTGAGGATGAACACGAATGCGGCCACTTTCATTTTTGACAAAAAAAAACATCTATAAAGTGACATTTTTTTGCTTATTTGATAGATTTTTCATATCTAAGCTTGAATCGGAGCATTTTTAATGACTAAATCAGTAAAAATCTTTCACATGAAATAATTGAATCAACTGAACCAGACACTTAGTGTTTAAAAAGTGTCCAAAATCTTTCGTCAGATAAACTTAAAATTTGAGGCCATAATCGGCCATTACCGGACCTACTCCTTTAGCCCGGTACTTTCAGAGAAGAAGATTTTTTTTTCAAAAGCTAACGACGACGACCGACGACATATGACGGACGACCAACGACGAATGCCAAGTGATGAGAAAGGCTCACTTAGCCCTATTGGTCCATATATCTTTATTTTGTAAACCTCGTTCACATTCTCGTAATTTTAGCTCAGTACGAGTTTCAATTCTTGGGGTTTGTACTCTATAGTTTAGTATTTAAAACATCATTGTATATATATATGATTAAAGATACATGTATGTGACAGCAATCCCAAACCACAACTAATCAAAAGATGTACTTACCAAAGATTTATAGTGAACCCCACCACCGTAAGCAGACGTCATTATGTTGGCGCCAAATCCAGCAGACGGCGAAACTTCGTCGAATTCAACGCTGGCAACAGAGATGGCGTATATACTACTTTGAAGATAGGCATTTGCGTTCGAATCACTTCCTCCATTTCCAGCAGCGAATACAAAGATGCTCCCATTGCCCTGTCTACCCTAGAAAATATAGAAATAAAGAGTTGTCTATCCTGGCGAATACAAAGATGCTCCCATTGCCTTTTCTACCAGAGAAAATATAAAAATAAGGTGATGTGGTTTGATTATCAACGAGAGATGGCCTTGTCTACCCTAGAAAATATAAAAATAAAGAGATTGGATTAGATTGCAAATGAGGGATTGCTTTGCCTACCCTTTACAATGTTAAAGATAAAGAGATGTGATTTGATTGCAATTGAAAAATTGCGTTCCTTACTATTTAAAATTATGAAAATAAAGAAATGTATGATTGCCAATGAATTATATTGCCTTGCCTTCTCTATAAAATGTGAAAAGTAAAAAGATGTAGTATGATAGTCAATGAGAGATTGCCTTGTCTGGCCTATAAAAAATATAAAAAATGTAACGAGATGGGATTTGATTGCAAATGAGAGGTTGCCATGTCTACCCTATTCAATATTTTTTTTTAAATAAAGAGATGTAGTATAATTGCCAATGTGAAATTTCCTTATCTACATTATAATATATAAAACTAAGTAGATGTGGTTTGATTGCAATTGAAACAAATATAAAACAGAGATCAAATGTTGTGGATTTATTCAAAAGCAAAACCCCACCCCTCCCCTAATAGTCACCATAAAAATTACCCGACATTACGAAAACCAAAACACGAAAACAAGAACATAACACAAAAAAAAAACAGATAGTAAATAATGACAATTTTGTTTTCGTTATTTAAACCTTCAGCTTAATTAGGATATTGGCGGGATAGCGGTACATTAGAACGATTTGTCAAATCATTAACTATATATGTCTATATGAACGACGTTTACTAAGACAAATGTTTCGGCAGCGTTGCAACACATTAAAAAAAATGTCGTGGTTTCTGCGGTAAAAATTATATAATAAAATTACTACAGAAAACGTGCGACGTTAAAAATAATAACGTGTTTTATATTACAACCAGAACTTAGTGGTACATTATCATCATTAATAAAACATGAAAAACTTACGTGTGTTGCCAAGGATACTAGAGCAGTTTTAGTCAATGAGCAAGAAAACTTACGCTTGTTGCCAATGATACTAGAGCAGTTTTAGCCAATGAACAAGAAAACTTACGTTTGTTGCCAAGGATACTAGAGCAGTTTTAGCCAATGAACCAGCAGGATGGAAGTCAGATGTCGTGTCTGGTCCCCAGCTGTTAACATAGATAGACACATCAGAAGAATAATGTGCCAGAGCTCTTCCTACTTGCGCATCACTCAAGTCGATACTTTCTTGAGTTTCCCCAAGAAGACCAATAGCTGAAATATGTATTTTTGAGTTACTATTATATTTAATTATAAATGCTATCAAATAACTTAAAGTTATTCTAAGCAGGCCAACAGCTGATGCAAACAGACTTTTAAATATGTTCAATTATAGAAACTATATCTTAACCTACTCCAAACATCTGGAACTATCATTGTTATCTTGATATAAACCAATACCAGACTTAATATCGCAAAGCAGATCTATCTTTGAAACAATCAGTTATATCTATCTTACCTACAAGTGTAGCATTGTATGCCACAACAACAGTAAAGTGAAAATGCTGATTAATCTATCTGACATACAAGTGTAGCATTGTTTGCCACAACAACAGTAAAGTTAAAATGCTGATTTATCTGACATACAAGTGTAGCATTGTTTGCCACAACAACAGTAAAGTTAAAATGCTGATTTATCTGACATACAAGTGTAGCATTGTTTGCCACAACAACAGTAAAGTGAAAATGCTGATTAATCTATCTGACATACAAGTGTAGAATTGTTTGCCACAACAACAGTAAAGTGAAAATGCTGATTAATCTATCTGACATACAAGTGTAGCATTGTATACCAGAACAACAGTAAAGTTAAAATGCTGATTTATCTGACATACAAATGTAGCATTATATGCAACACCCACAGCAAAGTGTTGAAGCTGTTCTATCTATCTTACCTACAAGTGTAGCATTGTATGCCACACCAACAGTACAAAAATCATTTCCATACGTTGCTCCTACAATTCCTGCAACCATTGTACCATGGCTAAAATTTAAATAAAAATATTACATTTAGAATGTGTGTTTCCCTGGGTTATAGAATGTTACCCGGATTTCTTTTTGCCTAATCGAATTATTGCTATTGAACAGAGGTATGCTATTGTTGTCTTTATCTAAAATATAAGAAAACAAGAAATTTGCAATAGTTTTAACCACTATCCCTTGCTAGTTTCATGTTATACAAAACATTTGAAAAAGATTTGAAGTTTATTAGATTTCTCTATAAATTGAAATATCCAATCTTTATCGATACAGAATAAAGGTACAAGGCCTTTACATGTTCAGAATAGCCAAATTTTTACGTTAGCTGGTACCTACCTTTAGAATATCTTGTATCTATCAACCTTTACGTTATCTGGTACATTGTACCTGTCTTTACGTTAACTAGTACATACCTTTAGATAAAATGTTACTAACCTTCAGATAATCTGGTACCTACATTTAAATTATATGGTACATAACCGTAGAGTATTTGGTAACGGCCTTTACATTATCTAGAACCTTCATTTGTCCTTTATAGTATCTTGTACCTACATTTAGAATCCCAGGTATCTACATTTGGATTATTTGGTAGCTACTCTTAGAAGATCTGGTAACTGCCTTTACATTATCTGGTACCTACCTTTACATTAAATTATCTAGTACCTACCTTTACATTAAATTATCTGATACCTACCTTTACATTAAATTATTTAGTACCTACCTAATTGTTGGGTCATCAGGATTTGGATCACTGTCGTCATCATAAAAGTCATAAGAATTATCTACATCCTGAAAACATTAAATGAAAACTTCATGTTTGAAATTGTTTTATTATCATAATTAAAGGTTGGTTTTTTATTTCTGTTTTGTTGTTGTATTTTTTTGTGTTTTTTCCAAGTTAAGCAACTCAATAATGCTAGAATGTATTCGTATATTTTGCTTTTTTTAATTTCTGTTTTTGTGAGTGGAGGTTGTGGCTTTTTGTTTATTTGTTAACCTGTTTTGTTAATAGAGTTCGACGATATCTATTTATGTGTCATTACTTTATAGAGGGTGGTCTTTAATCAGGTACAATAAACATTTACATTGAGCAAATAAGGTTTGATAAGTAAAGTTTGATTATAGTGATGAACAATCGCTGAAATATAAAGATAAGGAGGTCAGCGAAGTATGAACCTTTTTGGAATCGATCAAGTATTTTAAAGTTATGACCATTGGAATTTACAAAAATGCTAGTTTTTCGTGCGAAGGCAAAAATATCATATTTTGTGCTGTTTTTAGACAAAATATTTCCTAAAGACGAACACGACTATATCGTACCATATTTCCGAGATCTGTATGGTTTGTCTGTATAAACGTGTCCACTATAGCTACAGTAACACCGGCTCCTGTATAACCATCAGCCCAAACAGCGGCAATATTCATCGAATACTTCAAGTTATTGTTCTGTAGAAAATACCAAACATTTTATAAGTATGTGGTCTTGTATGATCAGTTATCTGTATCTGATTTTTAAATACGTTTAAAATTGTAAAAGCATGAATATAATATAATTATTGTTAACGTTTGACCTTCGGATTAAGAGTCAACATTAAATACGATAGTGAGGAATTTTGAATAGTGAAATAGTATAATTTAAAGCTAGAGTGTTTTTGGTAAACGAATGGGAGAAACATTTAGTGGGTATTATATACACCAATATATTCTACTCTGAAACCAGAGGTGTGCCTTTTAAAGGCAGGATATTCACACAAGACAAGACAATACAATGGCTACTATTAGTAATAATCATACCAGATGCCAAAGTCCACTCAATTCAGGATCTGTGATAGGTTTCGCCTTGAAGAGGTGAAATGTCTTCTTCGTTTGTACTTCTGAGAATTCAACCTGAAATCATTTCATGGATTAAATATTAGTCTGCATATTTGTTTTTATGTCTAGTAATTCACCGTTTCAGAATATAATGCATCCTGTGATATATTTTCAAAGCGTACACCGAAACGTTTTAAAACTTTCTGAACAATGGAATATGCAACCAATTAAGTAACGTCATTTTCATTTTCATTTTGGTGTACGAACAATGAGATAACCTTTAGGCTTACTAGCATTTTTAATGTTATTAAGAAAGGACGTTCTTTACATATCACCGAAAATGAAGCAAAAATTAAAAAAATCATGATTTTTAGCACAGATAACCAAAAATATTTAAGCATAGATCCCCACAAATTTTAAAAATATAACCAATATTTAAGAACACAGCTCATTGAATTTTATAGCATAGTTAACCGAAATTCTAAAAGCTCAGATAACTGAAAGTTTAATAGCAAGTAACTTATAAAATAGAATTTCCCAATAAATATTTGAATAACATTTCACTGTGATTGATATCATGGCATCCGTATGATCGTAAGGGAGCTACCATTTGAATTAAGGGGGAAGAAATTTGAAAATAGGCAGGACAGGAGTTTTGAGTAAAAAAAGACAGGATGTGCAATTTGCCCCCCCCCCCTCCCCCCTAACCCCCAAAAAAATGGCATAATGACAATTTATATAAAAAAAAATCAGGATTAATATTAGATAAAAAACGTGAACCCTTTAATTTTCATGGGGGACTAGGATGAAAACTTTGATCTGGTTTTTTTTCTCAATTAAATGGTAGCTCCTTAACGTGAACTACCGACCGTGCAAGGGCTGTATAGCAAGTCAAGGTCGTGAAAAACTTCCATCTGTTGATAACGTGACCGGTACGACAGAACATTAATTTACCTGATCCTCTTCACCAATTTCAGTAGGAAAAGTGCTACCTTCTGTTCCAAGTCTTAGTATAGGGAGCGGACTCAAAATCTTTGAGTTATCAATCTTTAATTGATAATAAACCTGTCCAGCAATTTCAAACTGGAAAAAAATAATTGTTATAAAACTAGTTTAATAATTTTGGAATTAAATATTGTTTTCAATAGAATGCCAAATTTCTTTCCTTATCCATTATACCGTCATTTTACAATGGGTTTTAATGTTACCGACTTTTATCACTAACGAGACATATTACTGACTTTATTGGAAATTTGTTCTCGTTAGGATCATAATAATTCAGATATGGGAATTTAATATGAAAAAATTGAGATATTTTTTTTGTACTTTTATCCATTATAATGATTTTTATGTAGCGAATGGCACTGTATTAAATAAACATCATGAAAAAACAGAAAACGTAACCCTACGGTTAATTTGGTTTGAAGGGGACAAAATGTCGGACATTGCTGATCAACTCGAATAAAAAGAATTTGTTTTAAAAATTCCTGATTATTGCATGAGGCGAAAGTGTGATCTTTGTACAAAATACTAGTATTAGAATTATTTACTTTCGACATGGGGATTGCTCTGGAATTCCCTTTTTGGGACAATTTAAAAAGAATTGCGGCAACCTTTCGTGCATGGGACACATAATTTGAATCATCTTGTTCCCCTTTTTTTTTTTATATTTCCGTCTTTTCGAGAGAGAGAAATCGACATTACGTCATCGCCCACTTATAAATTGCTTGTTCTAGACAAATTTGTATATCGTTAAGAAAAAAAAATATATGGATTTTACGGTATTCAGAATTTCATAAAACTAAAAGTGTAACGCGGGACAAGGAAATCATATTGCAAAATAAAGGTTTTATTGAGTTTTAATCAATGAAAATGGTCTGTTACATATACAAAATTGCAATAATCTGAAAGAAGAGTTTAAAAGCTTTAAAATGATATACAACACTTTATAACATCATTTTTTATGTTTAAAAATTAACAAGATGAATGTGTCTTGTCCGTGATTTCACCAAAGTAACACCAGTAGCGTGCGACGTTTCTATCAAGTTTTTATTTAAGTAAAACCTAGTAGTCGCAATAACAAAAATCATCGCAAAACCTCTGTATTTATATTATATATTTTCATATTCGTTCGTTGGATGACGAATTTTAATGGTATTATTAAAAGCGGATATTTGTTTTTTTCTTCGAATGATACAAACGAAATTTTATGGTAAGATATCGAAGAAAGTGTGTTTTATATATATATATATATATTATTATATTTTTTTTATAAAACAAATAAAATCTGAAAGTAGTACCTGCTTGTCCATGACATACTGAGGGTGTCGCTGCAAAATTGTATTAACATCATCTTGTGTTCCTCCTTCTTTTAGCTTTATTACAATGGATGCTCCATCAGTGTCTACCGTTAGAACCGCAACCGTCACAAAAGCAGCAAACAACCAAAGACAAGTAAACCGTAGTGACAACTGCATTTTCCTACTGGGTTAGATAAGAAACGATAAGGAGACACGCACATATCATTAAAAAGCATTTAAAAAAATATGTTATATTTATTTAACCAAGGATCTGGAATCAAAACATAAATTTTCGATTTTTACTAAGAAATCGCTATTTCAAACTTGGAAAACATACATGTAGTCAGACATTAGCAGAGAAAGGGCTTCGAATTAGAAATGACAGGCAGAAGATACAAAAAGGAATGTTATATAATAGCAACTGTGAGTACTCCTAGGTCGGTACTATGTGTCCCTTTTCAATTTTGATAGTTCTGTTTGTACTAGTGGTTATCGGATAGGGTTATCCACTTTTCATCTAATTTTTACATTTTGTTTCATTGCTTTATTTTTACATTATAACACTATCCAAGGTTGCAGGTAAGTTTTACGCTCACAAACATAGCAATCACAAACATGTTTAACACCGCTACATTATATATGTGCCTGTGCCAAGAAAGGATAAGTGTAATCCAGTTGTTGCCTTATTTGTTTTTCGTTTATTGTTTTATGAATGCCGATGTTTTTTTTCTTTTTCTGTCGAATTGTTTCAATTTTCATCATCTATGTTTTTTTTTTGTATATATAGATATCTTTACGGTATCGGTTATGCTTATTGTTGAAGGTCTCACGAACGGGTAATCTATTGAAATAAACACTCCTTGTCAAATGGTTCTAAGTGGATAATTTGCTTATTGGCAACGAAACACATTTCTTTGTTTCTATAAAAGATTTGGTTAAATTATATTCGATATATCAACTAGAAGTGTGGTGTATACCACAATGAGACAATAACCCAACGGAACAAATAACCAAAGACATTATTTTTGTCTGTTACAACAAATAAATGTGTCTTTTAGAAACAGGTCGCTATACAAACAAAACTGTAAAGGAACGAGTTTTTTTTTTTTTTTTAATCTTCAAATCAGATTGAGGACGAGGAGCATGTTTTCTTAGATTGTCTTTTATATGCAGATTTGCCAGAAAGTTTATTTTTGAAGTTTAAAGTAGTAACGTTGATTTTAATGTTTTATCTGATGATAACATTGAAGTTTGTATGTCTTTTTAATAGCAACGATTATTGACAAGACCTGCTTCAATATATTTTATGTATGTTTTATGCTTTTACAAGACTGAAATATGTTATAGACATGATAATAAATATAGTTATGATTTTTTTTTGATTTTTAACAGAACTCAAATGTTTTATAGACATGACAAATACATAGGAAAGATTTTTCGGAATGTCCAAATTTAAATCCAGCAGTGTCCATTTGGAGGTTTACTTAATTATTTGAGTAGGTAATTTTCTTTCATATCAATCTGCATAAAAAATATATTTCGAAACAATCAAAATAATGAAATACTGAATATAAATGTACAAGTGAATGATATTTACCTTAAAATTGACAAGGCAGCAAATTGAAAAATTAGATCCGATACCGATGAGGCTTGTTTTAGATGTATTGCTTCGTCTCCGTTAGTGATAACTTATAAGATGATATTGATGTAAAATTAAATTATAAATTACATAACTTTTTTTATATAGATAGTGAATCATTTGAGTTCATATGTTCTTATAATAATCAGTATTGATAGCAATCGGAATGAAATTGATGGTTTAAATAGATAAATTAGGATTTTAAATTGTGTAATTATTGAGTGTATTTATTATTGTGTATTTAAGATGACCTCAGACAGGACGGAATCAAGTTCATCTGATACTAAATTCAATTTAATTGTAATGCCGAAGGAAATATAAATTTGTTCAGCGAAAACTAATCAGTACTCTGATTTTATATATATTCGTATTATTTCAAACATAGTTGTAAATTGAATAGTAGTTATTAAGCTAACAGAGCCCATGAAGATTCGTCACCCCACAAGGATACACATTCCTATGCCGATTAGACCAGGGGCCGGTTTCACGAAGCTATCCTAAGACATGTCATAAGACATATCTTAGGACATGTCTTATGATCCTCTTATGACTATCCTAGGACATATCTCAGACCTTGTCTCGAAGCTGTCTTAGGATCATCTTAGCTAAGACATCCTAAACCTGTAGCAAGTTCTTTAAATTTTCAAATATAAATATGATCTACGGAAAAAAATCATGTAAATGTAGTATGTCTTACCATAAATTATTCTAAACGTATTGATTAATATAATGACATAATTTGCAAAATAAATATAAGAAAATAAAAGTAATTTATATATAAATTATCTTTAAATTTTCAATGCAAAATTAAGAAAAAAAGAATATAAAATTATGACATTGTTTTGGTACAAGTGAGTTGAATTCAATTTCGACCTCATTGGTTATAAAAGGTTAAGAGATAAAATCGTGCAATTTTTATATCAATACATCGAATTTTCATTGTTGACAAATCCTGATAATCCGTCAATGTATATATGTTTTAATCAGGAACAGGACAATAGATAATTAGATAATAATAAGATATTTTTTTTCAAAATTAAAATAAAAAATGAGTGTAATTTATACAAATAAACGTATAACTATCCTAAGACCATCATAAGACACCTCTCGCGTTGTCCTAACTTTATGACCAATTTTAAGAGATGTCCTAATTTAGGACCGCTTTGTGAAACCCACTTAGGACTAAGATATGTCGTAAGACCATCCTTAAATAGTCCTAAAAGGTTACATCGTCCTAAAACGTAATAAAAACAACAAATATGGCATAAACTCAATACTAAAAATACTAATACAATATTAAACTATCATTAGATAAAATAAATTAAAAAAAAATATTGTTTAATGTTTGTTAAAGATTTATTTAATTGTATTATATTAAATTATTTCGTGCTGTCTTTTTTGAAGCCTAAACAATACTATCATCCTAAGCAACAACATATTTTAAATAATTCAAATATGGGAAAAAGTTTACTTCTTCTTTACCTAATCCTGAATCGATACATGTAATGAAATCGAGTGGACCTAAGGACAAAACTAGTTTATGTACTAAAATTGCAGCACGAATATCACAAAGTTTTGTGACCATTTACTTTTGTTTTCGTATTAAATTCATTTGTATCTTTTATCATTTTTAATAACGTATTTATTAGTATTCCGTGAAAACTTTAACTTTTATTTTGCGTTAATTGTTTTCTATATAAGAGTCATCCTCCCTCTCTTTACATAAAGGTTCTAAAATACAACTCAATCTTTATCATACAAATCTCTACATATATTTTCAATTAGATAAATGTGTTAGGATGGTCCTAGGACCATCGTAGTTAGGACTGTCCTAAGACAGCTTTGTTTTACATCCTAAGACATGTCTCAGACACGTCCTAAGACCATCCTAAATAATGTCCTAAGACCTATCTTAGGACATATCCTAGGATACCTTCATTGGCACGGCCCCAGACTTCGCTTTACATCTTCATGCCACGTGTTAAGCGGAAAGCAACTCATAAACATTAGCAAGTTTACAAGGATACACATATGACTCCGATCTGTCCAGACTTCGCTTTTAACACCTACATGCCGCGTGGTAAGCGGAAAGCAACATATATACATAAGCAAGTCTTTAGTTGGAGTCGCACTTGGTATTAACCTCACGACCTCCCGCACTTGAAATGTTTTTTATTTAAAATATAGATTTTAATTTACGACTTTAATTGAATGAAGACATATTTAAAAACATGTATGTTAGAGTCCGGCATAGAAATAATGTTAAGGAGTTAACCATGCTTGCAAGCGCTAAACCTTACCCATAATCTGAGACTGTTGCTTTACAACATAACATAAGAACAGACTGTTAAAATCAGTTGGATAGTGGTTGACTCATCAGATAATTCTGACAAAAACTATCGTTAGGTTTTTAATTCTTTGATACTTATTTGACGACTGCTCCTCCCCCCCCCCCCCAAAAAAATAGAATAACATAAAACCCAAAACAAAATAAGTTTATGACTTATGTGTCTGTAGCAAGAGAGAGAAAAGAGTTAATAGATTCTGGCAGTTTTCTTTGATTAAAAAAATGGATAATAAGGCATTGTACTGACTGAAAAAGGTGTGCGTAATTTTTATTCCATGGCGAGAAACTGAATCGTCTAAGACAAACTTTGCAACGGATTTAGGTTTTTGTTGTTGTTGTTGCTTTGCTTTAACAATTTGAAGGAAATACTGTTTATCCTGTATAAAGATTCTTAGGAACGCATTTTACCTTTTAACAAAACTGAGGGGTATATAGTTTAAGGGATTGGCAATGATGATAAATATATTGATAAAATGATCTAAAATACTATGACCACGTGTGATTTGAATAAATGTTTTGCATTGCATGTTATGCATCGATTTACAGAAACCTTCATTGCATTTCACATTGTTGAAGGCCGTACAATGACCTGTAGTTGTTAATTTAAGTGTCATATGATACTTTTTGAAGCAAAAAATTAGAATAAATTTTAATCATTTTAATATTTATGATAGATATGTGTACAGGTAAATTGGCGCAAATGAGTTCCGAATATTGGCGCAATTGATACATTTGGAAAACAAAATTTGGCGCAAATGATACCCCTGATAAACAGTAATTGGCGAAAAAGGACTGCTGCCTTTGATTTGGTGTCTTCTGAAGATTTGTCTCATTGGCAATCATAACACTTCGTCTTTTGGTTAGTACAGAAACATTTAATTCCAAAATAATAATTATCATTATTATCTTATAAATGTTTTCAAAAATATATTTATGAAATTATAATCACACTTTTAATTATAATTTTTTATTATCAATATTAATATTATTATAATCATTATTATTTGTATAATAACTATTTTTCAATATTATAATGATAATTTTTATTATTGTTATTATTATTACCATGATTATTAGTATTTATATTATTATTATTTTTTTTATTATTATCATTATTGTTGCCGAACCCCAACACCGAACTTGATTAACTTACCTTTCTTATTCCGTGGTCAGCTTCCTTCATGAAGAAAATGTTTGCACGGGTCATGTATTTATGTAGCAGTAATCGGGTAACCTCGGGGGAACCACTCGGGCGGATTCAAGAGCGATAAAAAGACGTTACTATAAGATGGTTATCTTTTATAGCTCTACTCATAAAACTAAAGTTTTCTTATATCAAAATATACTAAACAATTTATGTTAATGGTTTGGTGTATTTAATGTACGGTTAATAAAAAATCCTGGTCAAATGTTAAAAAAAAAAAACATTTTAAAGGACTTAGTTTCTACCGCGCATGTAGGTCATTTTGCACTTGGTAAACATGCCCTTAGTTTTGTCATTTTCATAATTCGAATTTAATTATGCATGCTTTAGTACAATCCAAATGGGTGCAGTTAATAATAAACATAAATAATTAAAACTTTCACCATAAAATTTTATGTGTCAGAATGGTCAGTGTCAATAATGGAGCCTCGGGTCAGCATTAAATCTGTTAAAAGTCATACAGTCATACAATCTTAGTAAATTACATGTGCTTAACAATTGTTGTCATTGATAAACATTTTGAACTTTTCACCGGACTGCCGAATAGAATAATCAGCAATTTTTTACGGGATTTTTTTTCTCCAAACTATAAATATGTCTCCAAAGACACAGGGCTTGTGGTAATAATAACAATGATGTGTTCTGTCTACACAAGAAACATCGTTGGTGAGAGTAAATGTGTCGTGAATTTCATTACTTTATTCATGGAACAACTAGTACAATAAAGATTGAAGCTACAATGCTACAATTTGTATCCATCAACTTTTTTCTACTGCCATTAAAAAACACGTGACATGTAAAGCAGGCGACACTACCTGTTCGCGGCCGTCAAGCACACGAAAAATATACATTGAACAGGCAAATATTAATGTACGTTTTTGATCGAGTTAGGCCTGCCAATTGATATTTTATCGTGTGTTTTTCCTAGTTGTGATGTTATGCTATTGTTTCAGAAAGAGGGAAAAGGATTGGATCCATTAAAACGTTTAATCCCGCTGCAAATGTTTGCACCTGTCCTAAGTCAGGAATCTGATGTACAGTTGTTGTCGTTTGTTTATGTAATTTATACGTGTTTCTGGTTTTTTTTTTTTAATCTTATATAGATTAGACCGTTGGTTTTCCCTTTTGAATGGGTTTACACTAGTAATATTGGGGCCCTTTATAGCTTGTTGTTCGGTGTGAGCCAAGGCTCCGTGTTGAAGGCCGTACATTGACCTATAATGGTTTACTTTTTTAAAATTGTTATTTGGATGGAGAGTTGTATCATTGGCACTCACACCACATCTTCCTATATCTATAAGTTACGTTCTACATTTCCGGTAACAAGAAACACCAAATAAAAGATACAAGATATACAATAAAATTAACGGTACCAATTTTCTTGCACCAGATGCGCATTTCGACAATACATGTCTCTTCAGTGATGCTCGTGGCCAAAATATTTGAAATCCAAAGCTTATATAAAAGATGAAGAGCTATGATCCAAAAGGTCCAAAAAGTATTGGAAGGCCAATTTGCGAAGATGCAGACAATTGGGTGAAATGAAGAGCTGTCAATACGTAAAAAGAACCCTTAGTTGTAAGAATCAATTTTCTCGTTTGTATTGCTTACATTTGACATTTCGTGGTCGTGTACAGCTTATTAGGAAGTAAATGATTTTTTCATTGTTGAATGCTTTCGGTGACCTATAATTGGTACAACTGTAACTTCTATGTCATTTGGTCTTGTATAGGCAGCTGTCTCATTTGCAATCATACCATACACAAGCAAAATTTGCTCACGTGAGCAATTTCACATGAAACTCACTTGAAATTCGTGAGATTCACCTCAAACGAGCTTATACATGAAACTCACTTGAAATTCGTGAGATTTACCTCAAACGAGCTTATACATGAAACTCACGTAAAAATGTTCAAGTGATATTTACGTGAATTGAGATTCAAATGATTCTCACATGAATTTCACGTGAACTTTTCAACAGCAAAAATGGAATTTTCATGATTTTTATTTAATTTGAAAATTAAGATGTTATTTACGGAAGCGTATTAGCGCCACACATTTTTTTTTTTTAATTTTTCTTCCTATGTTTGCGTTATAACAAACCTTTGCGTTATAACGCATACCTTTTGCGTTGTAACGCAAACCTTTTGCGTTATAACGCAAACCTTTGCGTTAAACGCAAACCTTTGCGTTAAACGCAAACCTTTGCGATATAACGCAAACCTTTGCGTTATAACGCAAATATCTTGATTTCAATTATTCATTAAGTTTCGTATATATTATGTCCGTCTGTCTAACCTCATTGGTTGATATCTTTGGCGGAAGTACATGTGATACATCCTCATTCTTTCAATATCCAAGCTGTGGGAAGGTCGTGCTCCACGTGTTGTCTGCAAAGTAACTATATTCTTTAACTTTTACTTACATTTGCCTTGGTGGCAATATAGCCTTGGTGGCTTTAAGACCTTGGTGGTCATTTATATATGCCTTGGTGGCAAAAGACCTAGGTGGTCATTTATATATGCCTTGGTGTCAATAGACCTCGGAGGTCATTTTTATATGCCTTGGTGGCAATAGACCTAGGTGGTCATTTTTATGATTTTTTACATTTGCCTTGATGGCAACAATGAATTAATAATACTAGCCTTGGGGGCGTCAAGACCTTGGTGGTCATTTATATTCGCCTTGGCGGCTTCTTGATAGAACTAGATGGTAATGTTTGACCTTGGTGGCAAAATGTTTTGGGATTTAGACTTTAGTTTAGGTAGTTGTTATTAACCAGGTGGTCAGGTATTTGTTATGCCGTTAGCCGGTTAAACGCAGGGTAAAGTGCTATTGCTATATAAAATATATGTGGAAGTGGGGGCTCTGGCCATTTTGGAAAATTGTAGTTGAAAGGAGAAAAATAAATTATTTATAGGGTAAATAGTTTCTTTTGTTACTTTTGACTGTGTGGACTTTTCATTTATTGTTACATCGTACATACTGATAGAAATGCTATTTACAGACTTTGTTAGAAAAGAATAGAATTATTGAGAAAGTTTAGTGTGACATGTCACTTGATATTCATGTTTTTTATCGGAGTGATGTGTATTGAATTATAAGGTGTCTTCGTCGAGGTCCGCGTTCAGCGGTCTGTTTGATTGTACATAGAATTGAATAGAATGTTTTTGTTTTCAGATGGTGTTACAGCTTTGACAGGGTGACGAATGAAGGAGAAGTAATATGACATTGCACGATGATTCATGTCAATGAGTTCGAACAACCTAAAAGGAAAGGATTTTTTCTAATCAGAATATGGTGAGAACAAATTGCAATTGAAGTAATGTTTTGATTTCTGAAAATAGGAAAATAATGAATGGGAAAAATATTGATACTACACTAAATTATGTATGTCTGTGTTGAGAAAGGCAGAAGATGCCAAAATGGCACGGTACTAAAAAAATATCTGTGATGGAAGCAGCTTTATGTTCAAATGAACCTATTTAAAAGTAATGCTAATAATTTTTCCGTAATTTCATGATGTTTTCTATTGGATGTGTATTTAATTTCATTGATGTGTTGAAATATGTCACAAAAATCTTTTTGTCATGGGAGATTAAATAATGGTTGCAATATTTTGTTTTGTTTTGTTTTATCTAAATTAATAAATAAATATAATGTTGAATGATTTTGTATACTAGTACAAATGTATACTTAAATTTAATGTATAATGGTTGAATTTTTTAATTTAAATTTCTTTGTCTACAGTTCCAGGGACACTGATTCCCTAGTGGTTTTCCACGTGGATTGTAGGCAAAGGGATTTTTCCTTTTCAAAGTGTGACTAATGCTGTCTTTAGTACAAATAAACAATTTGTTATTGGTTAATATATTTTCAGCAGACATGTGAAGAAACGAGTGGAAATACAATTGTCAATGTTCCTGATTATGAAGTAAAGAGTGTGTTTGATTCAACAATAGTAAAGAAAGAGACAAGCTAGCATAGTTTACACTTGGAGGTTAAGTCCCTTTGCTTACAAGCTTTCCACATGCTGAAGATGTTATTAGAATAATGACAATGTTCATTTTGATATGAGTTCATTGCCTTAACTCAACTTTCAAAAGTCCGTATGTGGTCAAATTCATGAGAATTTATTGAATTATGAACGATTTATAAAGAACTGTTTACATGCATCTTTAAATGTTTAGAAGTGTTTTAAAGTAATTTTAAAAGGAATAATATTTAATAAAAGTGTTGAATTTGTTTTGAGTATTGGGAATACTATTCCTTAAGGGAAAGCCTTGTTAGTGGTATATTTTGAGATTGGCCTGCAAATATGCTTTATGGACTATAGAGTTTTCTATGCCCATAACTTAACATGAACTGGATGCAAGACTATATCAATCACTGAGGATATGTGTATAACCTCATTGGTTGATATCTTTGGCGGAAGTACATGTGATACATCCTCATTCTTTCAATATCCAAGTGGTGGTTGGTTTAAGGGCTATATGTTTGGTCAGGCAATACATATTGCCTGTTTGGGTTGATGAGGTTCTTGATAAGTTCCCCCTCTCCCACCCATAAGTACCAAAATATGGATATGTTTTTATATTTATATTTCAATATTGGTATTACATGTATGCATTTTTGGTTGATGAGCAGGAGACAACATTAGAAAAACATGAGCATTACCATGGGATCATGTTGACAAAACAAACCTTCGCTTTATCGATTTTCAAGGGAAAGGTCAATTAGGGCAAGTGTATTGGCATGTTTGTGTTTGCTTTTTCATTACAATGGTAAAAATAAGATTATATATCTCGGATGACAATAATGTTGATTATAATGCTTCATTTTATGAGCTCCAGAGTAGTTTTATAACTGAAAAACAACTGTGCACTATATCCAGTGAGCTCTTCTGCATTGCATTGTGCATGGAAGTCCACATTTTGGATTCTGAAACGTTAAGATATTATCTTGTATTCGGTTCTTTCCTCGAGTTTTCTATGCCCATAACTTAACATGAACTGGATGCAAGACTATATCAATCACTGAGGATATGTGTAGTTCATTTCGGATGTGATTTACTAGTAGATAAAAAAAGAAACATACATACAAAACCAAATCATTATAATAAATATGCATAGGAATAATGGAATAATTGAAGTGCAATTATACATAAATTAAGACTGATTTGTGCATCAGAAAAGTATATAATTTAACAAGAAAATAGATATAGTTTAGTATATAGTCATATTAAAATTGAAAGATCAAAAATAATGTCATACAATTGTGAAACCTCCAAGTCAAATAGACAAAATGATCTTTCTGCTTTAAAATGAATTATTAATAAGGAAACATTTTTTTTAAATCTCAGAATATGATCAAGATTCTTTGATAGAAAGTCATTGAATTTTCATTTCAATATAATGAAGTATTTTTAAGATGCTTTGGTAGCAATTTAAATAGAGAGAACATAATTTTATTAATAAAACATCTTCATTCTATACATTTATTGCCAAAGGGTAGCTTGTTTGAATCTAACCTACTTTACACAGTTCTCAAACGAGAGCTTACTTTGGAAGTATATTTATATTCGGTTATAGCTATATTAGCAGGGTATTTTTCTTAGGTATAACCTCAATGTACTCAATTTTCTTTGTAATATATATACTAGTAGTAACTTGGATATCGTTTTTGGGGACCTTTATAGTTTGTTGTTCAGTTCGAGCCAATGCTCCGTGTTGAAGACCGTAATTCGGCCTATGATGGTTTACTTTTACGAATAGTGACTTAGATGGAGAGTTTTCTTATTGGCACTCATACCACATCTTCTTATATTATTCTGCTCATTATTAGTCATTGATATGATCTAATTATTCAAGCAGTTTACTTTGCAATTACTACAAAGGTGATAAATATTATATGCAGCCTCCTCCATTAATAACTACTGTTTCCTTTGAATCTTAAATAAGAAATAAGATAAAACAAAGGTTTGCGTTATAACGCAAATATTTGCGTTACAACGCAAAGGTTTGCGTTATATCGCAAAGGTTTGTTTTATCTTATTTCTTATCTAAGGTTTGCGTTATATCGCAAAGGTTTGCGTTATATCGCAAAGGTTTGCCATATAACGCAAACATAGGAAGAAAAATAAAAAAAAAATGTGTGGCGCTAATACGCTTCCGTAGTTATTTGACTATTAAGGCATTACACAGTTTATCAGCAATGTAGTTTATAATATTTAAAATATAATGTGCCTTGATTTAAATTATTTAAGTTATTTTATTGATTTTTTTCATTATGTCTATGTCTATTATAAAAGAATGAATTTCGAGTCGAAATACCAACAAGAGACAATACGAAAAAAGTTATTAACGGAAATTCACCCATTCCAAGAAAATTAAATGCCAATTAAATAATCACTGTGTGTCTTATGCCTTTCTTAGGCAGGTAGAGAACTGAAATATCCCTTTCACAATAGAAAACAGGTGCTAAATTGAAAAGTTGTTATTTATACATTGTATGTCGGATTATACAAACAAGAGATGTCACAATGTTTGAAAATGTTATATTTAATCATTTAAAAAAGAAATAATCAACTGAGTCATTTATACACTTTAAAAATCAAACATATATGTATATATCAATTGTTTTTCAGTGTAAAGTTTAATTGACCTGAATTTTAATACTGGGATAACAACTTTGTTAGAGGAATGTTGCAAAACTAAACAATCGAAATGGTTTGAATCGATTGACTGTAATAGGCATAACAGTCTTATCTTACACTACGACGTCGGCAGTATAATGAGTCTTATCGAGAGTTTAAAAAGTTTAAAGTGTTTAACTGGGCGTGGCTATTTAGTTTAATAGGTCTTTAACCAGTCTTAAATCCTTGCCTGAAGTCGCTTTTTATTTCAACAAATGTAATTTATGTATAACTACAAATGTATCGAGTCATGAATTTCGTTACTTAAATTTAATTAAAACTTTTATAAAATGTTTTGATAGATACACATATTTATTTATGATGTTTAGCTGTATTTCTAATTCTTATTATATCACATACAGATGGCGTAGTTTATAGCGCCTGGTAGTTTATAAACGATTCCTTGTAAAACTCATTGATCCATTGAATGAACATCCTTATTAATTATCAATTGTACACCAAAGTAAAACTTTTAAATATTGTTCTATCGATTCTACCATTGATTTTGTTTTTGGAAAATGAAAATATACCTAAACAAATACGGATATAAAATTATAATCATGAGTACTCGTAATCCTACATCCTGTCTACTTATATTTTGGCATTGCACAGAGTTACGGTTTATCAGACTGTTTATGACGTTTTTACACTCAATCCGATGGAAGTGTCCTCTTATTGATACTTTAGTCCTGGAGATTCTGACTTATTTGTGTATGGGTGTAAACGAGCTTATATGTTCTCCTATTTATTTGGAGTGTAAACTAGCTTATATGTTCTCCTATTAATTTGTATTGTAGTCCTGTAATATGATGTTGTCATTTTAATGTTATATTTCACATTGCCATTACAGTGCGAGGTTTGGCATGCCACAAAACCAGTTCAACCCACCATTTTTTTCTTTAAAAATGTCATGTACCAAGTCAGGAATATGGCCATTGTTATATTATAGTTCGTTTCTGTGTGTGTTACATTTTAACGTTGTGTTTCCGTTGTGTCGTTTGTTTTCTCTAAAGCCTCGGTCACACCTTACCGGATAGCACGAACGGACGCCTAACGGATGAAAATAAAAGTTGTCCGTTGACAAAATTGTTATCCGTTGGGAGTCCGTTGATGTACTGACCGAATAAAACGGGCGTGTAACGGATGCACAACGGACACACACCGGATATGCAACGTTCGAGAAACGGACACGTACCGGACAGAACGGATGTCGAACGTACATCCAACGGACGAGTACCGCATAAAACGGACACCTAACGGAAGCGTACCGGATAAAACGGATGACCAAGATATACGGAAAAATCAAAGGCGACAATAATGATACATGTAAATCGAATAAATATTCAAATTTTTTCTGTGTAACTGGTTTTGGTTTGTTCTTAAAAAATTCCGCCAAAGGGCAGTGTCTGGCCTGAATAAGAACTGCTTGATTGTGAAGGCGTGCCTATACTCTAAGATCGATTATGAATAATTAGAATTCATGAACCTTAAGAAATCTGACATACCAATAATTGGCATTTCTAAATTTTCAATTGGCATTTATCCGTTTCAGATACGTTCATCATCCGTTTTATCCGTTATACGTCCGGTAGAAGTCCGTTTCTCATCCGTTCAACATCCGTTTTATCCGTTAAACGTCCGATAGAAGTCCGTTGGTGAATTTATCTTCAAGACCTCCAACGGATGTATAACGGACACGTAACGGATACAAAACGGAAACGAAACGGACGATTACCGTACAAAATGGACGCCTAATGGACGTTCAACGGACATTTTATCCGTTGGACGTCCGTTCAAAGTTTTGAACATGCTCAAAATTTTCCACCGGACAGAACGGACGTCGACGGATAAAACGTTCGCTTAACGGACATGCAACGGACATGGACGGACGTCTTACGGATAAAAACGGACGTCTAACGGACATGAACGGATTGATAAAAAGTTATCCGTTAGGCGTCCGTTCGAGCTATCCGGTAAGGTGTGACCGAGGCTTTATATTTGAGTGTGAATTCACATTACTATCAGACGTGTCATGGTACTTTTCTATCCCAAATTCATGTATTTGGTTTTGATGTTATATTTGTTATTCTCATCGGATTTTGTCTAATGCTTAGTCCGTTTCTGTGTGTGTTACATTTTAATGTTGTGTCGTTGTTCTCCTCTTATATTTAATACGTTTCCCTCAGTTTTAGTTTGTTATCCCGATTTTGTTTTTTGTCCATGGATTTACGAGTTTTGAACAGCGGTATACTACTGTTGTCTTTATTTATAACTTATAAACCACAATTGCTTATATTCACGTCACGTGTATAGTTGTCTCATTTGCAATCATACAACATCTCCTTAATTTGTATTTATTAAATACATTGGAATGACATTAAGGGGAGCTAATGTCTTTTTCCCATCATGTACCCTTCTTGTAGTTAATATGTGATGAAAGTAGTTATTTATCTTAAGTAAATGCATTAACTATGGGTCAGAATTCAGTGGTTGTCGTTTGTTAATGTGTTACATATTTGTTTTTCGTTCATTATTTTGTACATAAATTAGGCTGTTAGTTTTCTCGTTTGAATTGTCTTACATTTGTCATTTCGGGACCTTTTATAGCCGACTATGCGGTATTGGCTTTGCTCGTTGTTGAAGGCCGTATGGTGACCTATAGCTATTAATTTCTGTGTCATTTGTTCTCTTGTGTAGAGTTGTCTCATTGGCAATCATACCACCTCTTCTTTTTTTATATTAACTAAAAAAGAGGTTCCTCGCTGCTAAAACTCAGGATAGCAATATTGTTGTCAAATATTTATGTTTCAATGATGTATAACATATACAAGTTCTCGAAAATTAAGATAGGGCATGTTGGATGTGTACGGATTGATAGTTTAGTCTTAGATGCATGATATTTTTTAGTTGTTAGTGGCTTTGAACTAGCTGTCAGATAACTGCGAGTACTCTCAGATCTGTTAATTGCGTCTTTTTGTGTCGGGATGTATAAGTACCCGGCCACGTCCACTAGTATTTTTGTCCATCTGATGAGTTAAGCCTTTTCAACTGATTTTTATAGTTCGTTCTTATGTTGTACTGTTATACCACTGTCCCAGGTTAGGGGGAGGGTTGGGATCCCGCTAACATGTTTAACCCCCGCCACATTATTTATGTATGTGCCTGTCCCAAGTCAGGAGCCTGTAATTCAGTGGTTGTCGTTTGTTTATGTGTTACATATTTGTTTTTCGTTCATTTTTTTAAATAAATAAGGCCGTTAGTTTCTCGTTTGAATTGTTTTACATTGTCTTATCGGGGCCTATTATAGCTGACTATGCGGTATGGGCTTTGCTCATTGTTGAAGGCCGTACGGTTACCTATAGTTGTTTGTGTCATTTTGGTCTTTTGTGGATAGTTGTCTCATTGGCAATCATACCACATCTTCTTTTTTATAATTATGTTGGTTTTGGAAATGTATGTACATGAGACATATTAACCATTGACATGGGAAGACGTTGCTGTGTCGACGTACCCAGTCTATGTACATGAGACATATTAACCATTGACATGGGAAGACGTTGCTGTGTCGACGTACCCAGTCTATGTACATGAGACATATTAACCATTGACATGGGAAGACGTTGCTGTGTCGACGTACCCAGTCTATGCACATGAGACATATTAACCATTGACATGGGAAGACGTTGCTGTGTCGACGTACCCAGTCTATGCACATGAGACATATTAACCATTGACATGGGAAGACGTTGCTGTGTCGACGTACCCAGTCTATGTATATGAGACATATTAACCATTGACATGGGAAGACGTTGCTGTGTCGACGTACCCAGTCTATGCACACGAGACATATTAACCATTGACATTGGAAGACGTTGCTGTGTCGACGCACCCAGTCTAGATCCTAATGAAGTTGATCCGATTTCTCCAGTTTCTGTTTATTACCTTGATTTTTCCTTAATAGATAAACATTATTTCAAGATTAGTTAAATTCTGTCACCTTAATTTATTTGAAATGTGTCGAAAATGTATCAGAACAACTAAACTTTTCAAACATATTACAGTTTTAAGCTGTTTCAAATATCGCTGTTCCGTTTAAGAAGAGCTCAATCAGGGATTAGATTACTATTGCAGCATGTGTCAGAAACTTTAATGTTAATTGTACGTGCACTGAATTAAACAATTATAATCCTTTATTTGTGGCTGCATTTTGAAAATATTTCCATATTCAAATGAAAATAGCACATTTCTAAACTCGTACATCCGAAGTTCTTTTAATGATTTACCTTCAACATGAATGTATATTGACATTAGTTGTTGAATTTACTTTTATGTCATACTAGAGATTTCCAGCACAATGACTTCATTCGACAAAACCAACATATTTAAATGTATCTCGGCATATTGCATTGACGCACGAAGAAGGGGAGCATAGACTGCATTAATTGTTTGCTCGTTGAATACACATACCTTGATAAAAAGATGTTCTTTATAAATTAACCCAATCTCCTGTTTTAAATTGTTACATATTTTGTATTAAATTCGGGATGTTTTTATTGACAAGAATGGAATAATTAAACAAGTGACCGGAAATCAAATGAACCGAACAGTACTTGGTCCTTTCACTTGACTCATATAAGTTATCAAAGGGTGAATTTTTAAAACAACTTAATCAAAATTAACTTTGTAAAAATTAGAATAATAAAATTTGAAGCGAGATGTTACTCTCATTTTTATGCCCAACCTAGGGGCATTATGTTTTTCGGTTTGTGCGTCTGTTCCGCCGTTCGTCCGTCCGTCTGTCCCGCTTCAGGTTAAAGTTTTTGTCAAGGTAGTTGTTGATGTTGAAGTCCAATCAACTTGAAACTTAGTACACATGTTAACAATGATATGATCATTCAATTTTAATGCCAAATTAGAGTTTCGACCCCAATTTCACGGTTCACTGAACATATCGAATGATAGTGCGAGTGGGGCATCAGTGTACTAACAAAATAAATTTTATCAGCAATATGAATAGGGCTTGCTGCACTTCTGTGTAACATAATTGTACAAATGTTTTTTTGAGTAGGCGTTAATTTGAATATTGTTTTAAGTTCATTATTACAGACATTTTATACTTTGTTTTAACGAAAATACAAAATACTAGTTACATGTTAGTCAGTTTTAAAAGCTTGATGTTAGTTACAAAATATGTTTGCATTTTTTATTTCAGCTTTTTGATATTATCGAGAATATCCTGTACTGTAGAATATGTCTTAAATGAACCGTCCAATACTTTTTATGATCCATTAGTGCATGCACATTATAATGGCCTGACCATTAAGTATAACCACGATTGGGCTCAAGCAATAAGAATATCAGGTGCTGACAATTTATTCTTAAACCAATCTAACAAATGGTAAAAAGCTGAAAAATATAAATAAAATACAATTTTACAATGTGTTCAATTAATGTTATTATAACGAAATGTCAAAGGTAATTGATAGCACAGTCTGTTGAATGCGAGAAAATGTTGTACTTTCAAGAACAGATAAATTCCAGGTATTTCACGGAGAGAATGTTCAAATATGTATAGAGTAATTTGAAGGCTTCAAAAACAATGTTGTAAAGTTAACTCACTCTGTGGTTAGCCACGAATTGTGTCCTAGATGACGTTTGTCCTTTGAAAAGTTCTCCAGAACTGGTATGACCTTGCAATGTTCGGTTTGAGATCCGTGTGAGCAGGGGAAAGGTAGCGATGATACGATGTTTTAATGTTCTTATAAGGTTAAAGATGAATAATCCTCCTAGACTGGAACACATAAATAGATTAAGAATATAATCAAACGAACTATATAAATTACGGAACGGTGTAACAGAATACTCCCCGTCTGATGTCTATCTGATATCACTTTTCCATAAATTTTTCGAATATGTATACAAGATTTACACAAATGAATTAATCCCAATATAAATTGAATATATACAGGTGAAATGTCCACTATTTCGTGTGAGAAATATCAGATCTCAACGATTTTTCACTATAAAGGTTCCTAATAAGTACGTTCCACGTGAAACTGGGTAGGCACAGTTTTTTTGTCCTTTAGAAGAAGGGTGTCTCGGACGACATTGTTGTGTTCTGTAGAATGTTCTATTACTGCTGTATCGATAATGGGAACTGTTTTCTCCAACGTAGTTAGACGGCGATGACGATCGAAGATAGATCGAAGTATAACAAGAGTTAGTAGTTGGTTGTCTTCCGATTTGGCGATATGACACATCTTTGTGAGTATCAGACGAAATTAGGCGTTTCGTCATAACGTCCAATCCTGCAAATCTAGTCGCTCTATCTGTAGAGTGGCGTCCTCTATGTTTGATTTTGTCGTAGTAATGTCCAAGAAAAGGTGTTACTCTGTGACGATGTCCAGATAAGACTACTGGTTCCTTTTCACTTATATTCAAGTCAGATTTGACAATACTGCTTCCTCCTCGTAGTAGACGTTGCTCATGCAATGGCAGATTGAGATTGGCAAGAGGTCCTTCTTTCGGAATAGGTTTGTGAATGCTATTGATTTCCTCTCCATGAACTTTAGGTTCTGTTGATTTCGGATTGAAACTTTCTTTATCTATAGATTTTTCTATAGAAGTCACAGATTTTGCTTTTAGTGACGCGAGTGATGTCCCTTTAGATGAATTTGTGCGTTTACCAGGCTTGGTACTAGGTCCTGTACATTCAAGGGATCGCATTGAATGCGATTTAGCGACCTTGGCATTCGAATGAAAGTTTGTGTCGTTATACTGAACAACAATTGGATTCTTGTCCTTGACGGCTATTTCCGGTCTTGAGGCAAGACGTTGTTCTGATTCCGTGATTGAAACGTTAGTTATCTTTGTGTTGACTTGAATAGGAGAAGTTTGCTTGTCAATGTATGTATTTCCAATTATGACCCAACCAAGTCTCAACTTTTGGGCAAATGGAGTTCGGGATGGTCCTAGGCGTTGTTCAAGGACGTGGTGTGCCTCTATAAGGTCCCTTCCAATAAGGAGAAGAATTTGACAACGTTCCTCTATTGGTGGAATGCTTCCTCTGAGATCTTTCAGATGAGGATCATGCATTGCAACTTCAGGAGTAGGAATTTCGTCTCGATGATTGGGAATATTTTTACATTCAATTAATGTAGGCAGATCAAATTGTACGTCACTATGTACAGATTTTATGACGAAATCTTTTCCTCTTTTCCCGGAAGTAGCTACTCTGCCGGAGCATGTCGTAAGAAAGTAGTGTTCAGGTTTCTCCCGAACGTTAAACAGACTGAAGAATTCAGGCGAGGCAAGAGACCGGTTGCTTTGGTCGTCAATAATGGCGTACATCCTGATAATTTTGTTTGTCTTGTCCTTGTGGTACACGTCCACAGGTAATATCTTGGCACAAGATTTCTCGCTCTTATGATCTTTGTAGATCTCTGTGCAGATCGAACTTACAGAGGTTAACTTTGTTTCAGCTGACTCTGTCTGCTCCCCGCCGTAGGCTTGCCTGGGTGAGCTAAACTGGGAACTTTCAGATTGTTGTGGTCTAGTGATGTGAAGTGCTGTAGTATGTCGTTCACTTCCACACTCGTTACAACTGATACTTGCGTTGCAGTCCCGACTTCTGTGTGTGGTTGACTCACAACACTTGTAGCATACATTGTTTTGTCTTAACAGTTCCTTGCGTTCCTCGATTGGTTTGGCTCGGAATGCTCGGCATTCATTCAAGGTATGCTTTGTCTTGTGTAGGATACACAGATTTTGTTGTTGACTGCTGTCTTCAGTTTGCTGTTCAACAGCCGTCTTATGGACGTTGACTTTAGAGTACGTCTGAGGTGTGAACCTTGGCGTAGAGTCTTTTGTATTTGGTGTTACTTTTGATCCAAAGATGAACCCAGGATCGTTCTTAATTTTGCTCATTTCCCTGATGAAGGCAGAGAATTCTGTGAATGGCGGAAAGGCAACTTCATATTTGGACTTGTATCTTGAAGCCCTTGTTATCCACTTTTCTTGGAGTCCGTATGGTAGTTTTTCCACAATAGGATTTATACCGGACGAAGAATCGAAATAAGCAAGCAAACATCCCAGCTTGGGATTTTCCTTGTGATATTCGATTTCTGATAGAATATCAGACAAGTCATAAAGACGTGCGTTATCTTTGTTCGTCAAGGTAGGAAAATTGACGAGTTTACTCGTGATAGAGGCTTCCAACATTTCTGGAGCACCATATCGCTCATCCAGTCTTTGCCATAACCTCTGTAAGCCTCTAGTAGGGTTGTTGGCATTTGATGCCCTAATACTCATGGCATGTTTACCAGACTCTGGCCCTAGCCACTTTATCAGTAGGTCTATTTGTTCCGAGTCAGAAACTTGTAATTCGTCTATGACGTTTTTGAAGCTAGATTTCCATGTATGGAAGGATTCTGCCTGGTCATTAAAATTTGTTAGCCTGGAGAATAATAGGTCTTTGCGTAAAAGAAATCTAGTTATCTCCGACGTGGGATTGATTTGTTGCTGGTATGCTACAGGGTTCTCTTCTATTACGCCTTGTTTTTGGTGTGAAACAGGGATCTCTTCTATGACGCCTTGATTTGTGCGTAAGACAGGGATCGCTTCTTTAACACCCTGTTTTTGGTGTTCAGTAGGGCTCTCATCTGAAAGGCCTAGTCTTTGTATGACAGTTACTAATTCCAGATCTGGGATTAAGGTAACTTCCGGTGACTTAGTATCGGAAGGTAAGACAGCAGATGTCTGTGACAGCAAGTTCAGTGCCATTGACGGCACGAACGCTGGTGCTTCGCGACTCAGCTCGATCTTAACAGGAATTTGTTTTTTCTTTTGAGGTCCTGTTACTTCCTTTACAACAGTTGATACAGGAAGTTTATTGACGAAATCTTGCACACGCTGGAGCGGGTCTTCCTTTTCGTCAGGGAGATCGCTAACCGCTTGGCTATCATCGTATTCCAGGATACGAGCCTCGGCTTCTGCGGCTGCAGCCTCTCTGCGTGCTTCTAGAAGGTTTAACTGGGCCTTCAGCTCGGCTTTTTCTCGGCTAACACGTGCAGCCTCTTGTTTGATTTGCGCTTTTCTGCGTATGGCCTCTTGTTCTGCCTCATGTTCCATATTGGCCTTTTTAAGTGTGGTTTCCCGTTCCATTTCAGCCTTTTTAAGTGTGGCTTCCTGTTCCATTTCAGCCTTTTTGCGCGCTGCTTCCTGTTCCATTTCAGATTGTCTGAACAGGGCTTGTTCCTCTATCATTGCCTCTTGTTGTAGGATAAGTGAATGTTGTTCAACAAAGGCTATTTTTGATTTAGCGGCCTCTGCTTTGGCACGCTTCCTCCGTGCTAGGCTTGACATATCCGATACGTTAGAGCTACCGCTGTGTGAGGTTTTCTTACCCTTTGAGCCTGAGGTCCTTGTTTTAGTTGATTTAGCCTTAGTGAGGGCAAGGCGATGCTCGTGTAGAGATTCCATGGCCAGTTCCACTTTGGACAGACGAAGATCCAATGTGAGGTTACATGCGTCGATGTCTTTTTGACTGTCCAACGTTCTGGTCCTTTTTAGGAAGTCCAGATACTCGTCTGTGAGCCTACGATAATTTGTACAGGCTTTTACAAGATTGTCCTGAGTTGTTAAGACTTGCTGAAGTTCATTGGGAGGTGTGGTGATTTCCAATAACTGGGTTGTTATATCTGACCAAAGGGCCTCTAGTTCCTCACAGAACTTGTTACGTTTTTCTGTGTAAACGCCTTTACCTTTTTCTGTGAGGTCGCGTACTCGCCTCGTCTCGGGATTTTCATCTACATGTGTGGTTATAGACGGATTCTCTATAGGTTCTTCAGTGACATCTCCCTCTGGGGGCTGAACCTCTTCTTGCTGTTCCGCGTGACTGGGATCCATGATGTAAATCGGCAATGTTTGTTCAACGTTGTTGGTTTGCTGCCTAGGACGCACAAGCTGTGTTGCGTAGTGTCGATGTAACAGCTACGAACGATGCTCCGTTGTATTTCCTGATCAGGAGATGTGTAGACAAGTTGTTGTCAATTTACTGTACGTCAAGGGATGACGCGTACATGCAGGGCTCAACAGGTAGGTTGTTATGTAGCTGTATAACTAACGTGGAGTGGCGTTATCTGTGAGACACAACAGGCAAGTTGTAGACTTTTTACTATAATGGCCTGACCATTAAGTATAACCACGATTGGGCTCAAGCAATAAGAATATCAGGTTCTGACAATTTATTCTTAAACCAATCTAACAAATGGTAAAAAGCTGAAAAATATAAATAAAATACAATTTTACAATGTGTTCAATTAATGTTATTATAACGAAATGTCAAAGGTAATTGATAGCACAGTCTGTTGAATGCGAGAAAATGTTGTACTTTCAAGAACAGATAAATTCCAGGTATTTCACGGAGAGAATGTTCAAATATGTATAGAGTAATTTGAAGGCTTCAAAAACAATGTTGTAAAGTTAACTCACTCTGTGGTTAGCCACGAATTGTGTCCTAGATGACGTTTGTCCTTTGAAAAGTTCTCCAGAACTGGTATGACCTTGCAATGTTCGGTTTGAGATCCATGTGAGCAGGGGAAAGGTAGCGATGATACGATGTTTTTAATGTTCTTATAAGGTTAAAGATGAATAATCCTCCTAGACTGGAACACATAAATAGATTAAGAATATAATCAAACGAACTATATAAATTACGGAACGGTGTAACAGAATACACATGACATTTTAATATGTATTGCTGATGAAAAATGTTGAAATAAATCATATACATGTAGGGCCAATTTTTTTTTAAATATTGTTACTTTTTTACAGGCATATGTTACTGTATTTATCATGTTCATTCTAATTGAATTTATTGATGTTCATTGTATTTAAAGCAATCATTTTATAAACACTTTATTGTTTTATATACTTTTGTAAGTCCCATGTGGTGCTTTCATTTCTCCATTGAGCTTTCCTAGCCCTATTGGCCATGTGAGCTATTTTTATCACTTTTAAAATCTCATGGATGTTAATGAAATTCTGGTGGAATAAAGGGGGATTTGAAGTAATTTATCTGATTGTTTAGCCTTGTTTCATTTCAAGTATTCAGTTATTTTTATACGCCTGCCTTTTAAGACGGAACACATTATTGTTAAAAAAATGTCTGTGTTAACATGTTTCATCATATTTTGAGTTCATCCTATGCGAATTACTTCAAACTTAACATAATTTTTTGTTGTGATGGTCTCAAGGTCTGTTTATTTTCTGTTGAAAATTCTTTTTTTTTTATTAACAAGTTTTTATACTTTCCTCTTTTTGGCGAGGTTACTAAAGAATATCTCTTACATTGTATTTCAAAGTTAATTGTCGTGGTGGTGTAGAGGTCTGCATATTTCTACAATATATAGTCGTATCATGCTCTCATTGTGCAGCAGTTTGTTTTGTTTTCTTTTTTTTATCAGAGATAGAACTTTACCTGAATCCACAGTTTTGCCATTGAATGATATATTATGATATGAGTTGAAAATCGAATAAAGCTGGACGAATTATTTAGCTATTAGATAATTAATCCTTATATTTTAGAATGTCACAATCCCTCTTCATCAGTTTTTATTTATGGATGGCAAACCCTGATTGTGATTTTTTAGCAATCTCAGGAATATAAAATTTTGTTATTCACATTGTATGTAAATAGTTATCATGGTAGATAGAGGTTGTATTTTATTTCTACAATGTTTTTATTTTTCTGTACTTATGTATTTCCAATTTTTTCTTTGTGTTAAGCAAGTATGCACCAAGTTTTTATGTGTTTTTGTTTGAATTCATATATGATAACTCCTTTCTTATTTTGACTTAGATCAACCCTTAAACATCACTACAAGCAGTTCATGAATTGTCTGTTACATAGAAACAATGGCTGTAATAACAAATGTCAGTTATCAGAGACATTTTTGTCAGGTGAAACACAAATAGGGTTGGATACTTTTAAATTCAACCCTTCACTTCTTCTTGAGTCAGATTTTTTACTGGAATTGATTTAAAATTCTCATGTTTTGGGGATTATTTTAGCAATTTATCTATGGTACCTTACAATTAAGTGGTAATTAATCTGCAAAAAACTGTTGTAAAATCTACTGGGCATTGAGGAAAAGTAACTACAGATGTAAAGCAACAAGTCGGGGTCAAGCAGGAAGTAACAACATACTTGTTATTACACTTTCAATGATTATTTTGGGGAAGACAACTTCAAACTGTAATTACATGCATGTTGTTATTTTTGGCCTCACCCTATCTTGTTTGTAAACATCTTTTCAGTTACCTGAAATTGAAGGAATAATAACCATTTAATCAAAAAGTATCATTGACAAATTGCTAAAGTAATCCCAAAATTGTGAAAATATTAAATTAATTTCTTAAAGAAAATTAAAGAAGAAGTTATCTTAAAAATACAACAAAATGGTAATCGGTGTGCCCACAATGTTTCACTAGAAATGGGGCAAATGTTGAAATTAAACTATATACAAACAACAAAACTAACAGCGCTAAATTTTAAATTATTTGACTTGATTTGCTTTTAACCAACCAAAATTCAGTGATAACTGAATAACATTATTACACCCGTTGTTTCTTTGTATAATAACCTACATGTGTTGTTTTTTAACATAACAGATGTTATGAGGAGATAACCCCATTAGAATTCACAGTATGCCTGTTATTTTATCTAATAACTTGTCTTAAGTTATAACATTGACTGAAGATTATGGTTTTCTATGTACCTGTCCTTGTATCTGTTTTATATGTAGAACAACATATAGTTGAACTTTAATTTAGCTACTGATAGCTTTCTCTAGTCATGAAAGTGCATAAACCAGCTGATAAACAATTTCTTTTGTTATTTGTGTTATTAAATAAGATGCATGTATATGTAATTATCATGGAATTATTTTTTTTATATTTCATGAATGATTTTTGTTCAAAAACACATATTCCTTTGACTGTCAGTTGTTTAGTTTTATATTGATTAATAAAACATTTGTTTACACTGTATCATTCATTTTCCTTGATTCAACAGTAACAATGCACCTACAAATACCCGATATAGAATTTGTCAAAGTCATTAAAAGTTGTCTTTCAAATTTAACTAAATTATAGTATTTACTTAAAATAGTAAACAAAAATAAGGGAGGTAATCAAAAAATCAAGTGGACTAGGAACATATTTGTATTAAGTTGATCAAATAAAAAAAAGATCAATTGTCAAAGGGAGATAATCCAGAGTACTTTTTTTTACCTAATTAGGTAAATTCAGCATATTTGCATAGGTAAAATAATTTTACCTGTTGAAGTTATAGAAAGTTTACACAATCAGGTAAATAAAACTTACTTCTGTCAGTGAGACCCCAGGCTGACTATGGACACATTTTGTTTATCTATAAGTTCGTGAAGTTATAAGGTTAAAACAGGAGTTTCAAACACGCTTAAACGTAAAAGATGTACAAAATGTACTTTTATAAAGATTACATGTTTCTATAACTTATGTCAAAATACTTTTGACAGAAGCGGACATTCAGATCACTTATGAATCTATCTGACTCATAGTACTTTGTAATTTTCCGTAGAAATTTTATCTAATCGAATTCATGAGGATGCCTTTTTAAGACAAAAAAAACCATGTTTACACTTTACTAAATCAGTTTTGATTTGGTTTCTGTACTTTTAGGTTTTTTTTAGTATACGGACACGGATAGTAAAATGTTCATTGCTAGTAAACATTCAAATTTGAGGCCAATGTTGACAATTCAATACAAATCAACAGAAAATACAAAAACAACATTAGAACTACGATGATTGCAACAATACATATCCGCTAACCGAGTCCCTGTGTTTATAAATTATATAATAGATATATATATAGATGCATGATGGTTAAGTGCCTCCTTTGTATTGTTTGTATGTTTGGTTTTATTTGTAATTGGACATTTTTGCATGCTTTGGAGCCTTCATTGAAACTCACACCCCATTTTCTACCGTTTCAATAGTTGATAACTTGGTTTGAACTGCAGAAATCCATACGGTTATCTATTTTTACAACTGGTGCATGCAATAGACGTGGAAAAACTGATATTGTTGTATCATACAAGTCATACAATTGATGGGTGTTGCTTGGAATACGAGAGATAATTTGCTACTTTCGGTGTCACTGTGTCATTTCCGAAGTCGAATAATTGGTTGCTTTAAACTGACCCCAGATTTCACCAGATATCACTTTCGGTTGATTTTTTAAGGTCACATGTAACGACCTCATGTAAAACAATACCAGTATGATGCTAAACCAATGCAAGATGAATATAAGCATTAAAAGGGCAATGACTCCTATAAATGTCATCGAACTGGTCTTAACTGAATGCATAATATTTCGTCAATATGTCCCAGACATTTTTCTCCGTTGCTTTCTTTGTTTCACTTTTACACTTCAAATGGATTTGCATTAGCAAGTAAAAGTCAATATCTAACTCATCAAATTGTCCTTTGAATATGACCTTAATTACAATGTCAAGAGTCTTGGATCTCAAATAAAAAAAAATCCCTTATCTGTATGAAGTTAATCTAGCAAACATATAATTTGTTGAAGAGGAGACAACTACTCAGGTCAACAGAGCACTTTGACCCAAATGTGTTGGGGTGGGGTCAAGTTCTAACTTACATTTGATAAACACCTAATGACAACTGAAGTTCGGTATTTTTGTGATTTTACTTTTTACCTTGAATTTATCGCTGAATTCTTCATTATGTTCCTATAAAGGCAACAGTAGTATACCGCTGTTCAAACTCATAAATCCATGGACAAAAAACAAAATCGGGGTAACAAACTAAAACTGACGGAAACGCATAAATATTAGAGGAGAACAACGACACAACACTACAATGTAACTAACACACACAGAAACGGACCAAGCATCAGACAAAATCCTAACGAGAATAACAAATATAACATCAAAACCAAATACATGAATTTGGGATAGACAAGTACCGTGACACGTCTTATCGCAATGTCAATTTACACTCAAAAATAAGAGAAAACAAACGACGCAACGTTAAATTGTAACACACACAGAAACGAACTATAATATAACAATGGCCATATTCCTGACTTGGTACAGGACATTTTTAAAGGAAAAAATGGTGGGTTGAACCTGGTTTTGTGGCATTCCAAACCTCGCACTTTAATGGCAATGTTAAATATAACATAGAAATGACAACATAATATTACAGGACTACAATACAAATAAATAGGAAAACGTATTAGACAAAGAAACACATGATTAATGAATAACAAAAAGCATCAGGTTTAAAAATTTAAATACGCCAAAAACGCGCCTCGTCCACACAAGACTCACCAGTGACGCCCAGATATAAAAGATCGAAAGCGAAAAAAAGTACAAAGTTGTACAGCACTGAAGATCAAAAGTTGAAAAAGGTAGTTGAAAAAGGTTGTGTCAAATACGGCTAAGTTGGTATGCTTGGGATAAGAACATCCTAATTATTCAGAACAATTAATGCTATTGCAAACAGTAAATTTTATCAAATGAATATAACAGATATACATAATGAAACTGAAGTATTAACTCATTACATAAAACAAACACGAATACATAATGAATGACCAACACAGAATAGACACACCCGACTCAGTCCAGGCCTCAACGCAGTAAATTATGAAAATGACGTCACATACGACGGTGAAAAGGCATTAAAAATTACGTCACATACGATGGTGAAAAGGCATTAAAAATTTGAACATATGAAATTTCTGAAACAGCAGAAAAATTACGTCACATATGAAAAACTATATCTCAAAAGTAAGATAGAATTAGGATTGATTAAAGATTAAAATAGAACTAAATACTGATATTGCATTTAAACACAATGAATATTGCAATACTTATTAATAGCAATTAACTATAATATGTATATGTGCAGTTTGTTATGAATTCAACTTCAAACTTAAATTATCGTACAGATTATGTTGACCAAAATTAAATCTAATAAATGACGGCGGTGATTAATTTTTGTTTCCACAACACATAAATATAATAGAAAAGACGTCAACACATTTGACAAAATCCGATGAGAATTACAAATATAACATTAAACATTTAAACTAAATACATGAGTTTGGGATAGACAAGTACCGTAACACGTCTTATAGTAATGCGAATTCACACTCAGCAAAACAGTCACAATCGGGAATAAGTCACGTTTGGTGATTAAAAGATTAGACGACATAATGACAAACCACAATCTACCATGTGGTAAAAATGTCCTTAGCTAGTTTGGTTAAACACACATCGTATGGATCCACCAATTCGTGATGGTGTCCATAAAATTTACGGAGTGTCAATTTTAATCTGTCCTCCTCATAACTTTGTTGGAGAAGTTTCTGCGTAAGTAGCACACTCCTGTATATGAAGTCCGTATAGTGTGAACAAACACGTGAATAACGTATAAATTGTGATATGTAAACACCATACGAAGGGGCAGATGGTATGTTACTGCTGAGAAATGGGAAATTGATAATTGGGAAGTTGAAATCGTCCCGTTTGTCATAGATTTTCGTGTGAAGTCGTCCATCTACGTCAATATTGAGGAAAAGATCAAGGTATGAAGCAGTCCTTCTAGTATCAGTAGTATCCTTAATTTTAAGTTCACTGGGATATATGAGATGTAAGTATTGGCTGACGTATGGGTTATTCAATGATAGAACATCATCAATATATCGGAAAGTAAAATTAAAGAATTTCGCAAGGTGTTTTTTCTTTTTGTCTTTTAGAAGGTTTTGAATGAACTCTGCTTCATACGAGTACAAAAACAAATCAGCCAGCAGGGGTGCACAGTTAGTACCCATTGGAATACCGATTGTCTGTTGAAATATTAATCCTCCAAACTCAACAAATATATTGTCGATCAAAAAGTCCAGCATTTTGATAATATCATCTTCAGTATATTTTCTGGAAGATTCAGTGTGATTCTTCACAAAATATGAATTATTGTAACCCAAAACAAGAAATTTGTATCTACGATTCCCATTTTTATAGAAAAAGCTCTGTTTTATGAGATGGTGAAGTCGATCTTTCAACTGAGCATGGGGAATAGTAGTATATAGCGTAGAAAAATCAAAAGTTTTTATGTTGCTGCAAAATTGCAAAGATTGTGATCGAAGGTTAAGCACTAGATCTTTGGAATTTTTGAGAATCCACAGAGAAATATAAAAAAAAGGGCTACCGAAAAAATTATGTTAATGTTATTATATAATTTAATTTCGTCTTAGAAACATTTGATAGTTATCCCAAAATATTTTTTTTATCAATTACATAAACGAATTAGCTGTGTCGTTATATTGTCCTGCATTACGATGGCTTCATTACCCACGCGGATGGGAAATATTTATAATGAGGAGGGCCCTTATTATTCATGTTATAAATAACATGAAATGTACAGCTTTACATTTATGACGTACGACCACCGTGTTCAGTGTCATATGTGTGAAAAGGGATCAACGTTTTGTTGATTCGGCGAAGTTCAATCAATACAGAGATAGATAACTACTTATTTCCGTTTAGTTAACAAAACGTATGTCGCAGAAGACAGTGAAAGATTGACGTTCTCAGAGGCAAGTGTCTACTGGAAATGATAGAACACACTTTTAATACAAGGACATTGTCCTCAAAATTTAAACTTGTTCGAAGTTATATCACATTAAGCGTACACCAGCTCATATTTTGGAAACACGGAATAAACGACTGCGCATTGTTACATAATTTATTATTTACAACTTGAGTTGTCTCCAAATAACATTAACGGTACCAATTTTACTGCACCGAATGCACAATTTGACAAAATATATTTCTTCAATGATGTTTGGGGCCAAAATATTAGAAAAACACAAACTTTATACACACGATGAAAAGCGGATCAACCCAAAAGGAAACTAAAGTTTAGGCAGATTCGGCTAAGGTATGTTTGAGGGAGGTTTATACCTTAATTTAAGATTGTTAAAAAAATTTATATTCGTATTTGCTTGTCAGTCCGACAAACTTGCTACTGGATTGATGATAGTCTCGGAGACTAACTCTACCAGTAAAGATATCGACCCACTGGTGGAATTACCATTAACAGTACCACTTTTACTGCACGAAAGTGTATTTTGTTACGTATGGAAAAGAAGAACAACAGTACACAAAACACGAACCCCACAGCAAACTGGAGATGATTATTTTTCTGTCTTTAGTTTATTTTTTCTTAAATTATCAAAGTTTAAAGTAAATAAACAAATTAAGTTCTTTTAAGCTTAGCTGGCATAAAAGAACACACTCTTAAGATGGAATGTACTTCCTTACTTCTGTTGTGTATCTATTTAATGTTATTTAGCATTACTTTCGATGATTAGCATCGTTACAATTTTTCAGTTTACATCTGTCTTTTTTATTTAACTAGGTCTTTTTGTTTCGGGATAAAGAATTACATACATCTTTTTCCCCCTTGTGTTTGAAAATGTACAGTTTTCATTTGTTTGATATATTTTTGATATTTTCTCATCTTGTCTCACATGTTCATTCATTAGCCAGGTTTTGCTGCCTCAACTTTTAAACAATATTTAATTTCCTTATTTGTCATTATACACGTTCTTCAACCAGCGAAGAACAGTTTAGCGCATTGACAGGACATTTAAGAGATACAAATTGCAAATGTATAACCTATTTTAGTATGTAAAGATAAAGCTAGCGTCGCTAAACGTCATGTTTTATATTAGAATGTGCTTTATATATATTGATTCCAATCCTTTCAAATGCTAATGGACGAAAGATTCTTATCATTCTTCAAAATAAAAATCATTGTTTGATTGTTGATATGATGCAAATAGCTAGTAACATTTAAAGATTGGATATTCCTCTCTGGTTTGGTAGAAGTTATTGTTTATGTGTAACTTCCTTCTTTGTGATTTATCATCTGTCTTGCTCCTTTGATTTCCAATGTTTGCTTGTTAACGATATCATCTGTATAACGATGTTTCTGTAAATAACTAAGTGTTAGTATCATTATGTACTACCTGGGTATAATGATACTACAACTAAGTTATCGTAATGCATATACCTGAACAAGTATCATTATAGACTATCTTGGTATAATGATATTAAAACTAAGTCTTCGTGATGTATCAACAGAAACATCGTAACTCATAGGTCTAACAAGTGACCAATACAAGAGTTACTACCAAACGTCATGTTTGGTGTCATATCTGTCATGACGACGTTATACGGTTATTCGTTTATATTCAAGGAATCTAGAATATATGTTGTATAACCATTCAAGTTTGTAACTATTGTCGATTTTGTTTAATAAATTATCTTTGTCATATTCCAATGAGGGACATACATGTTTTTAGTTCGACAATGATTATACTTTATCATTATTAATCTGTGAAATATTTGACTTCGATTGAATAAAGGTTTTTAAAAAGGCTTGTTTTTTGTTACCAGTGAAAAAATATCTAAACTTGTAATAGTTTTGTTTAAAAACCGTTGCATTTGACATATTACCATACAAATACATAATAGTCAACTCCACAGGAACTTGTAAACTGAAGTAGCCTGATCATTGTAATACGGTTAATGTTGTATCCTTTAATTTTTATCAACTGTTTTATTTCCAATGACAATGTATTGCAAAATATTGAAGGTAGGCACATGCTTCTTTTAAAACATTCAAATGCTTCTACAATAGATTAAAGAAATTATACGATGTTTCAATCATTATGGCAAGTTAGGCATATAAATCTACCATTAGTAACTTGAGGTGAAATATAAACAGCTATTCACCGCTTATTGTAATCAAAGTTAACCATGCAAAAAGTGACGGAGAAAATCAACAGAATATAAAATAGGAGAGGGCAATTTAATTGACAAGTGCAACTGTTCAAATATTTTTAAAACCATTAATTGTTATCAAAGGTACCACACCTGTAATTTGGTACGCCAGACGCGCATTTCGTCTACATAAGACTCATCAGTAACGCTCAGATCAAACTAGTTAAATTAGTTTTATACTTTACATATTCGTTCTTCAATTGACTGCATTTGTGTCGTTTCGACTTTATGTAGTTTTAGTGTGGTTATAATTACAGCAATTTTACGGTTTGAATTGAGCAATATGAATAAAGCAAAATGTGGGGCATACGTTGATGAAGCAGAAAATCATATACAGTCATACCACTACGTAATTCTATATGATTTTCAAAATTATGATAAATAGTTTCTGAATTAACATTAGATAAATAAAAGTAACGATATGATTTTTATTGTAGTTGTTGAAAATAAAATTTACATCAACAAAATTGCATGTATCCCCAATACATATATTTTGATATTTAATGTTCTTATGTGTTTTTATTGATATTGTGCATTTTACTGCATTTTATTCAAATGAAAATGTTATGCAACATAGAAGCCGGCATTGATCTTATCTGGCATCTATGTATTTAGTGTAAAAACGTCATAAACTGTCTAACACAACATGACATTTAGCAATGCCATCATATAAGTATCGACAGAACCGTAAGTAGTATAGGCCGCATCATACAATCATGTTGAGGCCTTGGCACGGACACCGACGCCATATTTGGGCCTGGAGGCGGATGCCGACACCATATAAGACCTTAAATCGGGACGCGAGCTTAGGGTTGGACCATGTGACCCTGACATCGGGACGCCGACGCCATATTTCGGCTTGAACGCGGAATCTGGTATAGCATGACAAAAAAAAAATGTCTAAGGTGTAACCGGGAAATAAAACTCCAGCTAAATCTAATAACCCAAGAGTAGAAATAATCCTTTGGGAAAAAAAGAGGTCATGTAGATAATGGGCAATGTTAGACATCTTGTTCGTTAAATTGGGCTATTGTAACAAAAACGTATGTCTATTTTGTAAGTGAAATAGAAAATTAAAAGAGGAATTTTGATATGTCAATATCAAATGTAATATGAATAAATCTGAATTCTAAACTCTGTCTTGATAAACGATTTAATGCTAATGTTTCCCCTATGTCTTTTATAAATACGAAGGGTCAACATTAAAAAAATGATGAAACCTATTTGAAATTGAATATGTAAATGATACATTGCAGATAATTGCTTTTTCAATGTCTGCATTCATTCATGAAATCAAAATGGTGTTCAGTGTTTTACTTTACTGAAGACAAATTTAATATACTATTGCATATTAAAAAAATTAATGGTTTGTGAAGAGTTTGCATCGCACATTTGATCTGATCATTCAGTAATGTATCTTTAATAAAGACCAATAAAAATATATTAAGACCAACAATATACAAATATTTTTATTACCGATAAACAAAATTTTGTTGGTTTAAATTGATGGGTTTCTTTCATAACTGCAATACAAATCATTTGTTTACGTCTATTATTCTTATTGTGTAGCCAAAGTACTTCTCATCTATAGATTCAGAAACTATTGAACATCAGAAGTTTAATTCGTACGTCCCTAAAACAAACACAATACTTGTTCGTTTGGTGATATGTGTAACTGTTCACACCAATGTAAATTAGTCTTTTATGACAATGACAAGGATACTAATTAACTTTGTTCTCTGTTCTTGTATTTGTTTCTATATCAATACCATAAAGTAAATATGGAATATCTTTAATAAAGGGAAATAACTCTCTTAAAAATCACTGGTAGGTTTATAACCATATACTTTGAATTTCTAAATAACATAGATTATTTCAATTATGTTACTTGAATGCTAGAAAAGGCTGAAATTGCCCACTGAAAGCTCGTTACTAAGATGAATAGTTATCACCCTGAACCCAATCAACCCCTTTAGACGCCAATCAACCCCTTTAGACGCTTTTTCAGTATTGATTTTTATTGTATATTCTGTTCTTCGACTGGTCGATATAATAAACGAAAAAGATTAAATAGATAGATAAATAAAAAAACAATTGTCATACAAGTGTAAATATGTTTATTCTTTTTCATTTTGATGAAATACTCTATATCAAATGTTTATTTTTCACAATGTCAATGTTTTCCTAACTGGAAATTATGGTGTCATTCTAGGATTTTGTTAATTTTCTCTGCCATTTGAGTTGCATGCATATGTGCAATGGGAAGTCCTTATAGGCAAAATATAATCTGCACTTAATGCAACTTCACCTGCATAAGGGATATACATTTCTTAACTCATTCAGTATTCAAGAGCTTGCAGCTGCTACTCAGACTTTATAGAACGTCACCAATGTCTAAGCAGAAAGTTGATGAACCAGGGTTATGTCAAAGAACGTCTCATCCTTTTTTCTAAATAAGTTCATTGGAAGATACCAAGACCTTGTTGATAAATATGCCGTATCAACTTCACAATTAATACATGATGATCTTAAAACATAGATTGTATGTACTGACGTTGTTTATCATCTTAATAACGTGTTATAGTGTTCTTTTGATTTGTCTTTGTATATTTTAACCTTTACTGTTTAGTCCATTTTTGGTAATATCCTTTTGGCGTGGCTCGGTATTTATACATCCCTCTATTGTGTTATCATGCTATTGTAATTTTTTGTATTCTTCTCTTTCATTTTTGCTTCATGTGCTTTGTCTATAGAGTGTCTATATGCCATTTTGTTTCCTTTGTTTACATAGTTGTTTGTTTTTATGGTAATTAAGATTATAACACAATGTTGACTGCTGTACCCCAGTTTTTGACAATTTTACCTATTATGTCTTTTTGTTTTGCTTATACTAGTTCTCAATATTATGGAATTCTATGCGACTGACATACAAGTAAGAGGTTTAGCTAGCTAAAAAAAACAGGTTTATTCCACCATTATCTACATAAGGAAATGCCTGTACCAAGTCTGAAATATGACAGTTGTTTTCCATTCTTTAATATGTTTGAGCTTTTGATTTTGCCATTTGATAAAGGATTTTCCGTTTTGAATTTTCTTTGGAGTTCGGTATTTTTGGTATTGTAAGTTTTGTGATTTTAATTCAAACATAATTACAATTGGTAAATAAGATAAGGCAAAAATTCCAAAGAAGGAGGTTCGATTAGGCCCAAATATGGCCCCCTATTTCTAACTTAAATTTCAAAACCAATAGCAAAATAAATCATATAGCAAAAACAATGTCTACTCTAGAAGGGAAACAAGTCTCTTTGTTGAAAATTTACGAATCAGTGTTCTTATCATGATGTCACAAATAGCACAACTATTGAAAATCCTTGAAATTTAATGCAAACAGGTCAATTTCAGCGAAAGATTTTGTAAACTTTCACCACAATTTCTATTTTTGCCTTATTTAGGGTGTAAATGAAAAGGATTTATAAGAAAAGTTAGATAAACATAATTTTAGTTCACTTTCTGACATGTCTATTCATCAAATTAAAGTACTGTTCACCTTTTAACAATCGACTTAATATTTGGGGCCAAATAGGGCACCTACCAAACATACTCCTTATCCATTCTCGGTAAAGATGAAAAAAGGAAGATGTGGTATTGTGGACAATGAGGCAACTATCCAACAAGACTATATTATGTGGATGTAAGCATGTAGGTCACCAAAGGGCCTTCCAAAATAAACAAAAGCCATACGGTACATCAAGCTATATACATGTACAAGGTACATATGAATGTAAGGCCCTGAAATTACAAAATGAGAAACAATTCAAGTAGAAATATAGTAAGAAGTGTAGCATTTTGACCCAGTGAATTTATTAAATAGGAAAGTTATTTTGCAATAAAATTAATTTTTAGATAGATGAAGAACAATATAGCCTTCCAAATGAGTTGTATGAACATCAATATTGTTTAATCTTTATGGAATATTTTTTGCATGACATGTTTTGACAGCCCGTTTATTCATATCCATAATTGACATACAACCAGAAAATATTGTGATGTTTACAACACACCTTTTTTCGCAAGACTTTTCCATGAAATTCAACAAAACAAGAAATTATCTGTCGAATTGACAGCAAAACGGATTTTCTATATTTTGAAGGTAACCATTGTTGAACTTAACACGGCAGCTAGTACTCATCAAATTGATGTATTCTAATGTCATGTATGATAAATACTTTCAGGATTGTTTGACCTGCCACGTTCTGTGCCTATTTTATAATCTATCAAGGATCATATGTCCTGAACGGTAAAAGTGAAAATAGTAAATATCAAACTTGATTTTGTCATCAGTAACAAGATATTTGAATTATAAAAGCATTCGCAGAGCAATCGTCAATATAGAACTGGACCTTGCTTCATTTTGTTATCAGTAACAACATGTTTAAATTGTGAAAAGGATTAGTTGAACGATTTTTTGAACGGTAAATAAGTCATTTGTAAGTTATTATCTTGATGTTTATACAGCAACAAGTATCATTATAGACTACCTTGGTATAATGCTGCTAAAACTAAATATCGTGATGTATCTACAGACACAAGTATCACTATAGACTACCTTGGAATAATGATGCTAAAAACTAAGTTATCGTTATTCATCTACAGGAACAAGTATCCCTATAGACTACTTTGGTATAATAAAGCTTAAACTTAATTATCGTGATGTTTCTACAGAAACAAGTATCACTATAGACTACCCTGGTAACAACATGTTAAAATTGTGAAAATGATAAGTTAAACGATTGTTTGAACGGTTCATAAGTCATTTGTAAGTTATTGCCAGGAAATGCCATGAAGTGCCATTTTCCAATCTATCAAGGCCCATAACTCCTGAATGGTATAAAAGATCGAACTTGACCTCCATTTCGTCAGTAGTAACAACATATTAAAATTCGAAAAGCATTGGTTGAATAGTTAATAAGTTATTGCACGGAAAGTGTTGGCAGCGGTCCAACATCAGTACAAACATAATAATTATGCAAGTCTGATTAAAAAAAAAATCACAGACAGCACAAAAAAAAACCAACATGAGTGTGACCATGTGCTCCACAAGGGGCATAATCTCCTTCTATATGTGACTAACCTTATGAAGTTCTGCATGTGAAATCCTCTAAAAAGAACCAGAGGTTCATCAAATTAATCTTATAAATATACACAACTGTGTCAGTGCTCTTACGAATTTTCGACCCAGATACTCAGATCAAGTTTGAATTTGGTTGGGATCCTTTTTTGTTCCTTAGTAATGCCTAATGACTAAAAATTAGAAAAGTTTGTGTTTACATTTCAATTGGTTTGAAATTTCACAGTGTTTTTACCGCAATACACAAAGGTCTAGTTTCGTTTATGTCATTGTGACTTTTATGGTTCACTTGGGGAAAAAAATCATTTTGACCGGTTCATATTCCAACTTTTCGATGGATCCAATTATTTTAAATTCTTACAAACGCCACCAGACCCAAAATAAAAGTCTGAATTTGACAGCTAGGTCATTAATGGTTCCTGAGTGTATACCCTTAATTAAAAAAACATTGTGTTGCTTTTTCTTTTCTATGCAGACCACCATATTTTGTATGGTTGTTTGAGTAGACTACCAAATGTATGTTAGGTAAATATATGTACACAATTCATAACCAGACCAATACTGGATCTGTACACTTATTATATTCATATGGTAGGGATTTTTTTAACTCTCCATGAATAGAATTACTTTAATTTGCATATAATGTCTTTCCATGCTACATGCAAGGGTTCAAATTTTTAGTAGCGTTGAAAAGTTCTTGCCATCGAAAGCAAGAATATATATGGTTTTGGAGTGGACATATAAAGATAAATTATTTGACCTTGAAGGGTAAATATAAAGGTCAGAGGTCATCTATCATGGGACGCATCACATTTTCTTGAGGTGCTGCACCCATGTGCCAAATATCAAAAGCCTATGTTAAAGAATAAACAAGTTCCAGACAAAAAAGTGTAAAAGCAACAAGGATTTTTTACAATGAATTCTAAGGTGAAGGTCAAAAGGGAGCCAATATTCTATTGTTAACATCCATAAGATTGTCTAATGACGTACTGTCCAATTAAATTATAATTCTCATTTCATTTTCTTATTAATACTATCGTTTTGAAGATGTGTACAAAACAATTAGCAGAAACACACTGTTTTTGAACAGTATACATAGTACATGTAATGGTTGACATGGCAACCAACTGAAAATAGTCTGGAACGAACTTATGAGAATCTATCACTTAAAAACCTTTTGAAATTCAATATATAAGGTAGTTGCAATTTAGTTCATGTAACTTCATTTTGGTTTGCCAAAGCATACTTTTCTCATTTTTAACAAGTTTTACTATTTTTGCAATGTTTTACAAAATGTACCTTATTTTATCGAAATATGAAAAGAAATACAAAAATTTGTATTTCATTTTTTTAATACCAACATAGTTTTAGACTTTCAAATAGGTAATTACGTCATGCGTGTTGTTTTCTGCTAGAGATTAATAATTGAAAACTGCTAAAAACAGGATTTTTTCCAATACATTACATTAACAATTCGCCCTTTGAGCCCTTCTATTGATTTGAGAAAAAAAGTCAAATTCAAAAACAAATTAAAAAAAAAAAATATTTTTCCAGTCAGTATGTTAAACTGAGTTCGAAAAATATATTTTTTATGAAATTAAGGTGGTTTTTTTTTTTTTTTTTTGTTGAACACCCCTGCCTGGTGCTCTCTGGCATTGCTTCTTAATATATTTCAATATTTTCGATTGAAATAACTATTAATAAAAATGACAATGTTTTCACACAAAATAAAAATGAATAAAGTTATTTAAAAAAAAGATTACATTAAAGTTTCAAATAGATATAGGAAGATGTGGTGTGAGCTAGTGCCATTGAGACAACTCTCCATACAAATAATAATTTAAAAAGTAAACCATTATAGGTTAAAGTACGGTCTTCAACACGGAGCCTTGGCTCACACCGAACAACAAGCTATAAAGGGCCCCAAAATTACTAGTGTAAAACCATTCAAACCGGAAAACCAACGGTTTAATCTATATAAACAAAACGAGAAACGAGAAACACGTATATATTACATAAACAAACGACAACTACTGTACATCAGATTCCTGACTTAGGACAGGTGTTCAAACTACTATCTTTTTCAAATTTGTTTGCCAGCTTAAATTGAGATATGAAGCGCTATCATATTTCAGTTTTAAAATAATATCATCAGAAAGAAAATAAAAAGGTATTCATACAAAAGTTTGTAAGGCTCATGTAAATTGGATGGTTTTCCTCAGTTCGAAAATCTTTGGAAATTCACTATATCGAACTAAAATTTTCTGCATACCATTATCAAAGCTCAGTTACCATTTAAAGAGCTCAAAAACATTTCCCTTATAAATACAAATTTTTGGTAAGTACACATATCTAAGCAAGAAAATTGGTAATATATTATTAACGGTACCAATCTTACTTCATCAGATGCGCATCTCGACAATAAATGTCTCTATAGTAAAGCGCAAACCAGATGAACAAAGCTGAACAGTTTATCTGAATTGACCAATTCTGTTCGTGCATACAAAAACGTATTCAAAAACAACGATGTACAATCAGCACACGGGTTTCTAACCCTTGCAAGATGCCCAAGGTTGTGGATGCTTTATCTTCTCTCTTTAAAAACAAAAAAAAAGTTGTTATACAGACAAAAACTCAAACAATTTAGTTTGTATATGCAGAAGTCATTATTTGGAATATCTAACTAGAATACATTGAAATTCACAACAAAACTAAAAATCCCACATGAACCCCACAATGAAACTTCCTCTCATGGGGATTGGTGTAATTCTAGGCGCATGTTCATCGACAGATGTAAAATGGTTTTAAATTCTTCTCTCGAGACATGTTTTAAAAATCAAATTTGTGTGTACAGACGATTTTTAAAGGTGACGATTATTATGATATGGTTTGCTTTAACTATAAGGCCTAAATATATTATAATTTAATTATCCTCGGATCTTAAGAACATCTTTAATGATTCGATGGGTAAGTTGGAGGCCATTTGTTAATACACAATCATAGACAGATAACCCATACATAAAATTCAAAATTGTATTGGTATCTATGTATAAATTATATTTAGATCCATATGCCTGCAGCGGATCAAAATCATAGTAATTTAAGCCCCTGGTCGCTTCAAATACTGTGTATGAAACAGACAAGTCATTAAAAAGCTTTCGTAACAAGCAAAGGCAATACTATCCCAGTGAAAATTCCTCTTCTTTGGGATTGTATTTGGTGTAGTGTTTAGCATCTCTGTCTGTCATGCTAGGCGCATTGTCGTCAAAAGATGTAAAATATGGTTGGAGGTTCGTCTGTCGAGTAATGACTTAAAAAATCAAATCTGTGTATTCAGACAATTTTAATATTAACAATTACTATGATATATAGATATAGGAAGATGTGGTGTGAGTGCCAATGAGACAACTCTCCATCCAAATAACGATTTATTAAAGTAAACCATTAAAGATCAATTAAATAATTTAGTTTAACTATAAGGCCTATATATATTATATTGTGCTAGTTCAAATCGCACATTATTGTTTGTATTTAAAGCATATATGTGAGCTCTCTGTTGTAATAAGCCATATAACCTATGTCATGTTAAACAATTTTTTTAAATGGTGCAAGCGTCTTAACTGATGTTCGGTTTGACTTTTTCATTGTATAAATTTCAAGATGTAGTAAAAGTTTACTCTAAGAAGACTTAAAGATGATTCATTTAACATCAGAATCTGACTGACGAAGGATATATGTTATCCGAAATATTTATAAATAATTACATTTATAGTTACCTTTTTTTTGTATTTGGAGTTGTTGTGTACACTTTTTTAGGCGTTTATATATAATTTATATATTGTGTACATGTATCGTTACTCGTAACGATCCAGCGCCCTCGTGGGGAAAATCGTTGACTACTATTAAGACGTTTTTATATATATATATATATTGTATGCTTCTAAAAATAGATTAGCATCCTGTAATTATACTGAAGAGATGAGTAGATGATCATTTCTGTACACTAAAAATAAATACTTCGTGTATTGTATCAGCGATCCTTGTTCAATTCCTACAAGAAGGTAACATCGTTAGGTTAATTTTCTAGGCACTTTATATATATAATATTTTAACGAACTGTTATTATTTGATGTGAAATGTAGTTTGCAAATTTAAAAATATTATTATATATATATATATATATATAAGTCTGAAAATTACTCCAAACAGTGTTAGAGTTAGATTTTCTACTGGCAATTTTTTGTTCGTCCCTCAGCGGGATTCGAACTCACACCTTTGATACACTACAGCACCAATCGCTTAGCCTCATGTCCAGTGCTCTAGACCACTCGACCACATCCGCTATATTAAAATATAACTTCAATAGTCGTAGTGTTACCTTGTCACGGAAGGCTAATCTAGAGATAGACATGAGACACGTGTTTTTTAAGCGTGTGTACATGCTATATTATTATTTTTATACACAATGTATTTTTCATTTGTCATTAATCTAACTCAACAATTTTTATATATCATATGGGATCATGATGCATTTCATTATACAGTCACATGAAATAAGTATATCATACAAACAAGTCTAAACAAGTGACAAACCATACAATATATATGCCCACTGGATCTCAGAGTGATAGAGATACATGGTTAATACAAATATTTATATAAGTCTGAAAATTACTCCAAATAGTGTTAGAGTTAGATTTTCTACTGGCAATTTTTTATTCGTCCCTCAGCGGGATTCGAACTCACACCTTTGATACACTACAGCACCAATCGCTTAGCCTCATGTCCAGCACTCTAGACCACTCGACCACATCCGCTATATTAAAATATAACTTCAATAGTCGTAGTGTTACCTTGTCACGGAAGGCTAATCTAGAGATAGACATGAGACACGTGTTTTTTAAGCGTGTGTACATGTTATATTATTATTTTTATACACAATGTATTTTTCATTTGTCATTAATCTAACTCAACAATTTTTATATATCATATGGGATCATGATGCATTTCATTATACAGTCACATGAAATAAGTATATCATACAAACAAGTCTAAACAAGTGACAAACCATACAATATATATGCCCACTGGATCTCAGAGTGATAGAGATACATGGTTAATACAAATATTTATATAAGTCTGAAAATTACTCCAAACAGTGTTAGAGTTAGATTTTCTACTGGCAACTTTTTGTTCGTCCCTCAGCGGGATTCGAACTCACACCTTTGATACACTACAGCACCAATCGCTTAGCCTCATGTCCAGCGCTCTAGACCACTCGACCACATCCGCTATATTAAAATATAACTTCAATAGTCGTAGTGTTACCTTGTCACGGAAGGCTAATCTAGAGATAGACATGAGACACGTGTTTTTTAAGCGTGTGTACATGCTATATTATTATTTTTATACACAATGTATTTTTCATTTGTCAGTAATCTAACTCAACAATTTTTATATATCATATGGGATCATGATGCATTTCATTATACAGTCACATGAAATAAGTATATCATACAAACAAGTCTAAACAAGTGACAAACCATACAATATATATGCCCACTGGATCTCAGAGAGATAGAGATACATGGTTAATACAAATATTTATATAAGTCTGAAAATTACTCCAAACAGTGTTAGAGTTAGATTTTCTACTGGCAATTTTTTGTTCGTCCCTCAGCGGGATTCGAACTCACACCTTTGATACACTACAGCACCAATCGCTTAGCCTCATGTCCAGCGCTCTAGACCACTCGACCACATCCGCTATATTAAAATATAACTTCAATAGTCGTAGTGTTACCTTGTCACGGAAGGCTAATCTAGAGATAGACATGAGACACGTGTTTTTTAAGCGTGTGTACATGTTGTATTATTATTTTTATACACAATGTATTTTTCATTTGTCAGTAATCTAACTCAACAATTTTTATATATCATATTGGGATCATGATGCATTTCATTATACAGTCACATGAAATAAGTATATCATACAAACAAGTCTAAACAAGTGACAAACCATACAATATATATGCCCACTGGATCTCAGAGTGATAGAGATACATGGTTAATACAAATATTTATATAAGTCTGAAAATTACTCCAAACAGTGTTAGAGTTAAATTTTCTACTGGCAATTTTTTGTTCGTCCCTCAGCGGGATTCGAACTCACACCTTTGATACACTACAGTACCAATCGCTTAGCCTCATGTCCAGCGCTCTAGACCACTCGACCACATCCGCTATATTAAAATATAACTTCAATAGTCGTAGTGTTACCTTGTCACGGAAGGCTAATCTAGAGATAGACATGAGACACGTGTTTTTTAAGCGTGTGTACATGTTGTATTATTATTTTTATACACAATGTATTTTTCATTTGTCAGTAATCTAACTCAACAATTTTTATATATCATATGGGATCATGATGCATTTCATTATACAGTCACATGAAATAAGTATATCATACAAATATATATATATAAGTGTCTAAGAATGTAACTTTAACACACTAATGATTGTTATAAAATTAGTTGTTATATTTTATATATTATTCACGCAATATTTCGCTAAACAAATTAGCTTCATCGGGTGTGTGCATCTATCTAGGTGAAATTGGATGCATGACAAAAAATATCTTTGTAGCTTGACGGCTACACAAAATTTGTACATATTGATTGATGGGGTATATAAAACATATTTTTGCCGTTTATTGTACATAACAATTTTTAAATCTAAACACATAGTTGTTTTAGTTAAATAGATTGAAATTCATGATTTATTCCGTTGGTTTTGGGTAGAACTGTTTTTTATCCCTTTCATTAAGTCCATCAGGTTCAAGAGTACGTAGCTGATGCATCCAGAACCTTTCCCTCCGTTTTCTCCTTTCGGAGTCCCAATTTTGGTTTACCTCAATTATTTGAAAGGTGACATTATCAAAAGTATGTCCTGTTCTTAAGAGGTGTCTCGTAATTGGACAGTTTCTTCCTTTTGTATAGAACGACCGGTGATTGTAAAGTCTGATGTTGAATTTAGTTTCTGTTTCACCAACATACTGCAGCTTGCAAGTTCCACAAGTAAGAATATAAATACTATTTTCCGTTTTGCCTATCGCAGACCCAAAAATCTCAAAGACATACTTGTGACATCAAAAGTAAAGAAACAAGAAACTTCTAAATTTGGGTGTCGGGAATGATAAAAATCTGCGGGCGGGATTAATAAAAATCTTCGGGCAGGAATAATGATAATTTGCGGGCGGGAATTTGAAGGCCGCCGAATAATTATTTGTAATGCATTTCTAATGGGAAAAATAAAAATAATCGGGGGGTTCACTGTGGCTTTCCATACAAATCATCTAACAAAAACAACCATTATCTCTTATAAATTACTTAGTCATTTTAAAAACGATAAGAAATTAAATTCGATCCACTTTAATTTTGACGTTACTCTGTGCTTATGTATCCCATCATACTTTGAACGACAAAATTATTTTATGATGTGACTCTGTACCTATGTATCTTGTCATACTTTGAATGACAAAATTATTTTATGATGTGACTCTGTACCTATGTATCTTGTCATACTTTGAATGACAAAATTATTTATTTATTAATATTACTTTTACTGTTAACCAACTTTTTTTGTGATATACATTTGACGTGACTCTGTACTTATGTATCCCTTCATACTTTGAACCACACTATTATTTTATTTATTATTATTACTTTAACTGTAAGTTAGTTTTTGTTATATCTGTTTTTCGTGACTGTATTTGTGCATCCCGTCATACTTTGAACGACAACATTATTTCATGTCTACCTGTGCGAATTTTAAACGCGCAATTTTACACCAGTACTCAAAACCCTCCTTCCTTGATGGGTGCATTTTACATAGACAAATAAAATAGTATAATATAATCAAAATGAGGATGTTAATTTGATGTATGCCTTTTTGTGCTTCTTCGTTATATTTGTTGTTTTTATAGTGATTAAGATGATAACACAATGTTGACTGCTGTACCCCTATTTTTGACATTTTTACCTATTGTGTCTGTTTGTTTTGTTCATGCATCGGTGACAATATAATGGAATTTGATGCGACTGTCATACAAGTGAGAGGTTTAGCTAGCTATAAAACCAGGTTCAATCCACCATTTTCTACATTTGAAAATGCCTGTACCAAGTCAGGAATATGACAGTTCTTGTCCATTCGTTTTTGATGCGTTTTGTTATTTGATTTTGCCATGTGATCATGGACTTTCCGAATTGATTTTCCTCTGAGTTCAGTATTTTTGTGATTTTACTTTTTACCACAATTTTAACAAACTCGGTTGTTTTTATCCTTCCTATAACTAAGTAATTTACATTGATTTTAAAAGGAATCATGCTCCTCACTGATATCAAATTCAACCATGCAACGCAATGATTTGATAATACAACGATGATAATAGGGTGCCCAGTATCATAAAAGGCGTCTAGTCAACGAGTTTAAGTTGACGGATAACACACGGCTTTAATCACTTGCAAACTATTGAAAATCATTATACTTTACAATCATGAATGTCGCCGTAAGCTCCCGCGGTCACGTTTTTCTAAATTTTGTGGTTTCTTATGTTAACCAAAGATCCCGCTCAATACAGGTCATCTTCAACACGAAAAATAAAATCATTGCTCTCTGTGTTTTTTGGTCAAATGATGCTTAGCATTTAGCTTAAATTCAAATTAATCATAGAACGAAAGCTGGAAATTTTTATATAATTCAAGAATACTTATTTCATGATTTTAGCTGACATTTACCACATTTGAACGAAAGACAATTTATTACTCGTTACTTTCACAGGATTTTTACTCTGATTAAAGCAATAAGACATGTTACATATGTGTGCCAAACATCTTCCATGTAATATAAATAGATGTGAAGAAAATAGCCATTTAAAACACAAATTAATCCATAATTTCTGCCTTAATTCAAACACGCCGTTAATCGTTTTGTAGCGCACACTGTCAAGTCATTAACTAGGACAATTGCTCACTTCATTTTTATTTCTTGCTTGTTGTATGATCGATTTGTATGTTTTGAATAGTTCAGTATATTTGAAGATCGTAGATTTGTTTTAGGAAATATTTTTATGTTGGTTTTTATGATTTAATTGGTTCTTGTTTACTTAATAGGTTTTGTCATTATTGTAATATATAATATATTAAATCCTTCGGTTATGTTCACATTCCTGTTAAACTGTGACCATTAACCCCTAAACAAAGTAGGAATGAAATATAATGTGATAAGTGTGTTCTATGTCAGGGTTCTTCTACTGAATTGCTTATTAATATGTGAGGAATACGTTTTATAGAGGCTATGGGAGCACGAAAAGATTCTGTATATGTTAGCATATTGTACGACGTTTCCGACCTATATCACCTGCGTATTGATGATTACAAAATATTGTACCACCATTCGTCCTATACATATTACACAAGCAGACACAACTGCAATTATTTTAAAGCTGAATCAAGTTCATTTTCGTCTGTAAAAGTGTTTCAGGTCATTAATAGAAAGTCGTCAAATTCCTGACTGGAAAAAAGTTTTCTAAAAATCGACGAGAACAAGCAGGCAAATTGATTGTTCAGCAACATGGTGGATAAACAGCTACTATTACACATGAGGAAGTCATTAATCTAGCTGGCACTTCCATTGACCATAAATCTGCTCAGAAGTAGTATTCAGATTTGAACATTATTTTGTACGCACGATGAAGTGGATTCACTTATGATTTTACATGCTATTCATGTAGACATAGAGTTCGATGTGAAAGGAATCAAGGGTAAGATAATGATAAAGTCAACAGATACAGATGTTCTTATGCGTTCATTACTTCCCTCTCCGTACAACATCCGCATGAACTATGGTTTAAAACAGGTGCTATAACTTGCGTACAAGATTTGCTCATCTATATACCTATCCACAAAATATGTAAAAGTTTCTCGTCTGACATCTGTGACATTTTACCAGCTGCACATGCTGTAACAGGATGAAATACAACGTCATCCCTGTTTAGGATCGGTAAGCGCACTGCTTTTAAAGTCTTAAATGACAACCCAGATGGTTTCACCAATTAGTCAGACTTTTCGAATTGAATTGTGACACATGGGTTCAAATTAGCGATGGTTCGCGGTCCACGACCTTCCACTATTGCAATCGGACTTTCGTTTTGTCACTGATTTCGATGGATCTATAGATGCAGCTCTAAATCTTTTTTTTAAGTTGTATGATCCAAAACTCAAAACAGATCAGAACGAGTGTCGTCCAGTTACCAAAGATGCGCTTTCCTCGTTTTGTAAAAAGTGGTGTAAACGGGGAAAATCTGATTAAAAATTCTCTTGATTCTTATTGAAATAAATGTATGAATGTGGTAGATAATAGAATATCAAATTTTGAAAATAATTTAGAAGTTATTAATAGAGTACATAATACACCTATTTCTAGAATAAGAAATAAACTTCAAGAACTTTCCAAGCGGTTTGTGTTTGTACCGGCCGAAAAGGCAGCCAACAATGTGGTGGTGGTATGCCGTAAATACTACACGGACGTTCTTAAGTATGCAATTTTATAAATTCATCTACATTCAAGTTCATGCGCTCCACAGAGAGTCATATAGTAAACTAACATACCATAACCACATCAAAGCTGAAGGCTTCTTCTGAACAGTTGGAGGTCCCTACTATGTCATGTCAGTATTGGCTACCTAAACTACAAAAACCATTTGAATATCGTTTTATCTCGGCCTCTAGTAAATGTTCTACAACTAATCTGTCAGTGCTTTTAACAAGTTCACTCACTACTATTAAAGAGCTTATCATAAACTGTTGTAATAAAATAAATAAACATAGTGGAATAAACTATTTTTGGAGTGTAAAAAATTCTTTGGATGTTTTAGATAAATTACGTGCTTTTGAAAAGTCTTTTCCCGCCATATTTTATAAATCAAATATCTTGAAAAGGAGCTCAATGACCTATCAATATTTCTAACTTATTTTGATCCTTCACTAAAACTCTTCCAGCTTAAAGTATCAATTTTGCATTCTTGATTTATTTAATTTTACCTTAGATCACCTAAGTTCATTTGTAGCTAAAGCTCTCACTTGTACAACAGTCGCATTAAATTCCATTTTATTGACAACAATGTGTGAAAAAAAACATAACACTAAAACAGGTTAAAATGTCAAAAATTGGGGTACAGCAGTCAACATTGTGTTATAATCTTAATCACTATAAAACAAACAAATATGTAACAAGGAAACACAAAAAGGCATATTGACAAAGCTCATTAGCAAAATGAAAGACCATAAAACAAAAAATTACCATAACACAATGACACAAATCGTGATGTATCAGTACAGAGACGCTCGCTGTATTTCAAAGAGTTTCCAATTACTGTTGAATCGTTGTTACTTGTGGAGTACCAGTTATCTCGGGAAAAGGTGAACATATGATCATCGAAACACTGTTTCCTATAGTCTTTTGTACAAATAAGGCAAACGATAAAATAAAGTATCCACAAATATATAATCTTTCCTCGATCACCTTGAATAGGTTCCTACCAAAATTGACGAATCTACAGTACAGGCGGAAATTAAGTAATGTCTGCAGGTATCGTCGTATAATACCCAGAAGTATTGTCTTGTTTCGTGTTATAAACGTGCATCTCCTTTCTATTTGGATCCAAATCGTCATAATCTTTGTCTTGTGTCGTGGTATAAACATGCATCTCCTTTCTATTTGGATCCAGATTTTCACAATCTTTGTCTTGTGTCGTGGTATACACATGCATCTCCTTTCTATTTGGATCCAGATCGTCATAATCTTTGGCTTGGGTCGTGTTATAAACATGCATCTCCTTTCTATTTGGATTCAAATCGTCATAATCTTTGCCTTGTGTCGTGGTATAAACATGCATCTCTTTTCTATTTGGGTCCACATCGTCATAATCTTTGGCTTGGGTCGTGGTATAAACATGCCTCTCCTTTCTACTTGGATCCAAATCTTCATAATCTTTGGCTTGGGTCGTGGTATAAACATGCATCTCCATTCTACTTGGATCTAGATCGTCATAATCTTTGCCTTGTGTCGTGGTATAAACATGCATCTCTTTTCTATTTGGGTCCACATCGTCATAATCTTTGGCTTGGGTCGTGGTATAAACATGCATCTCTTTTCTTTTTGGGTCCACATCGTCATAATCTTTGGCTTGGGTCGTGGTATAAACATGCTTCTCCTTTCTACTTGGATCCAAATCGTCATAATCTTTGGCTCGGGTCGTGGTATAAACATGCGTCTCCTTTCTACTTGGATCCAAATCGTCATAATCTTTGGCTTGGGTCGTGGTATAAACATGCTTCTCCTTTCTACTTGGATCCAAATCGTCATAATCTTTGGCTTCGGTCGTGGTATAAACATGCATCTCCATTCTACTTGGATCCAGATCGTCATAATCTTTCGCTTGGGTTGTGGTATAAACATGCGTCTCCTTTCTACTTGGATCCAAATCGTCATAATCTTTGGCTTTGGTCGTGGTATAAACATGCATCTCCATTCTACTTGGATCCAAATCGTCATAATCTTTGGCTTGGGTCGTGGTATAAACATGCGTCTCCATTCTACTTGGATCCAAATCGTCATAATCTTTGGCTTTGGTCGTGGTATAAACATGCATCTCCATTCTACTTAGGTCCACATCGTCATAATCTTTGTCTTTGGTCGTTGTATGCACATGTTTCTCTTTTCTTGTTGGATTCAAATCGTCAACATCGTTGCCTTGTGTCGTGTTATAAACATGCGTGTTCGAATCTTTTCTACAAAATCAAATAAGTGAAAAGATGTACATGTACTACAATCTTTTTGAATAATGGTTTGGACTGTGTTATGCTCTATCATTGATTGTTACGTGTATGTTAAACGAACTCAAAGGTTATTAGTCATACCTTGTTCCTGGACATGCTCGGTAAGGAACTTTCGAAAAATAAAATATTGAAATTAAGAGTAACGAAAGATACCAGAGAAACATTCAAACTCAAACTTGTACGTCGAAAATAAACAGACAACGCCATGTCTAAAATAGAGAAACACCAATAGACGAACAATTAAAGTACACAAAACACAACAGAACACTAAAGACTGAGCAACATGAACCGCTTCTCTTACGCGCGTATCTCTTCATAACTTTAATCCTAATATATATTTATCACAAGTGTATTTACATCACTGTGTCGGAGATCAGTCCCGGTTATTTAGGGGTTGGCCTTGTTCAGTTTTAAGTTTTCTATCTTGTGTGTATAATGCTGTTATTTGTCTTCTCGTCGTTCTTCGTTGTTTGCCATGGTGTTGCCTGATTATCAACGATTTGTGAGTTTGGTATTATTCGATGCAACTGTCATACAAGTGAGAGGTTAAGCCAGCTATAAAACCGGGTTCAATCCGACCATTTTCTACATAAGACAATGCCTGTGCTAAGTCAGGACTATGGTAGTTGTTATCATGCATGCGTTTGAGTGTTTGTAGGGACTTTCCGTTTTTAATTTTCCTAGGAGTTCAGTATTTTTGTTATTTTACTTTTTGCCTCTTTTAAACATATACCGACAAGTTCGAGCTAAACAAGTTTTTATTACATTAAAAACTTACCTGTCGTGATTCGAATGTTGAGGATTACCTGAAACAAAATGGTATACCTGCATTACCATTTTCGTTTTTAGAAATAGTGGTAATCTTGGTTTCTCATATGCTTTTAACATTTTCCTTGGAGTTCGTTTTTTTGTTTTGTTATTTTACTTCCATATGAACATTATGATTTGCATAACAAATATTTTTTCCTCGGGTAATCTAGACATTAATAAAATTAAAACAACACATTATGTTTTTCATGCTTTCCGAGGCGCTTACCTGGATTTATCGTAATCGGGAAAGCTCAAAGAAAAATATTTGAAAGCCAATGATGTTTACGAACCGAAACAGTTTACCAGCTATATATAATAAAAAAAAAGAACATAAAATAAATAGTTTGTCTTTATATACAGACATATATGTATTGTAGAAGAGGGACGAAAGATACCAAAGGGACAGTCAAACTCATAAATCTAAAACAAACTGACAACGCCATGGCTAAAAATGAAAAAGACAAACAGAAAAACAATAGTACACATGACACAACATAGAAAACTAAAGAATAAACAACACGAACCCCACCAAAAACTAGGGTGATCTCAGGTGCTCCGGAAGGGTAAGCAGATCCTGCTCCACATGTGGCACCCGTCGTGTTGCTTATGTGATTACAAATCCGGTAAATAGTCTAATTCGGTAGGTCACATTCATGAAAGGGAAGGGGATTGTAGTTACGACGTAAGGAACATACCCGATATCATTTGTGAAACGATTATTCCATAACGGTCAACCAACTCGTGATGGCGTCCGTAAAATTTACGAAGGGATGATTTCAACTTCACCATTTGGAACTCTTGGTTTAATAGCTTCCTTGTGAGCAGTAACCCTCTATCAAGAAAATCATGATAGGAAATGCAAGCACGGGAATATCGTATCAATTGGGAGATATATACCCCGTATGCAGGTGCTGCTGGAATGTTGCTACTTAGAAATGGAAAGTTCACAATTGGAAAGCTGAAATCATCTCTTTTGTCGTAAAGTTTTGTTTTCAACCGACCCTCATTGTCAATTTCTAGATGTAAGTCAAGATATGAAGCCGACTTAACTGTATCTGTAGTATCCTTTATCTCCAATTCGATGGGATAGATGCGTTCCACATAGTCACCAAATTTTGAATTGTTTAGTGAAAGAACTTCATCTATATAGCGGAAAGTAGAGTTAAAGGATATTGCTTACTTCTTATCTTTCTTCCTAAGAAGTTCCTGCATGAAGTCAGCCTCATAATAATAAAGAAACAAGTCGGCAAGTAGAGGGGCACAGTTTGTTCCCATTGGGATGCCGACAGTCTGTTGAAAAACACGTCCTCCGAACGTTACAAATATGTTGTCAATCAAGAAATCAAGCATCTTGATAATATCGTTTTCAGAGAATTTTTTGTTTGAATCAGAGTGATTCTTTACAAAGTATGATTTATCCCTCCCTAAGACAAGATACTTGTATCTACGTTGGCCATTCTTTTTTGTGAAGCAAAGTAATACCAACTCTTTCAATTTCAGTTTGGAATGTGGAATACTTGTGTAAAGAGTAGAAAAGTCAAATGTTTGAATACTGTTACAAGATGAAAGAGAGTTAGATTGTATGTACTCTAAAAGATCTTTGGAATTTTTAAGTATCCACATCTGATTCACGCCACCTCTAGAATAGGCAGTTTCACAATAACTTTGAAGCCCGTCTTTGATTGCTGATAAAATAGATGTTAATAATTTAGAAAGAGGTTTCGTGGAGCACTTGGAAGACCCAGCAATATACCGTTGTTTGTAAGGACACTTATGTAGTTTAGGTATCCAATACAGTGATGGAAGATCCAGTTCTTCATCTTTGGTTGAAATACCAAAAGGAACAAAGAACAGACCTATGATTATCCAGGATTTCCTCTTTGGTAAGTGTCGTGAGGGTATATGTTGAGTTTCCAAGTGAATTGTCTATACCTAATTCGTTTATCAAGCAATTAATGTAGTGACTTTTACAGACAAAAACGATGTTATTTGGGGCTTTGTCTGCGGGGACAACACCATATTTATCATGGAGGTCGGATAAGTGTTTAGCAACATTTGGGTCTTTAAAGATTGACGTAGCATGGGCATTGATAGACTGTATGTTGCCCTTCCAATGTCTTTTGGTTATTCTCGTCGTTGATAATATCTCATTCTCGTATATATTATAACACCCCTTTGTATTCATGAATATAACCTCTCACTGAGTAGTTTTTATTCTTCAAATTTCTGCACTTAAAAATCAGAACACTACAATTGAAAAAATTACAACTTCTGTATTAGTCTCATCTAATACGTTTTTCAGTTATTTTCGGTTATTTTTATATATATCAAGACTATCTATTTGGATGGCAGTTTGATCAATATATCTTCTATTTAGACGCAAATCGGAGATACGGTATTGTTGCTTGTGCATGGTCAATTAAAAGGGATGAAATCCAATTTACTATTTTCATTTTCATCCAAGTTAGGAGGAGCACTAATTTGGTAGTTTATGAGCTATATTCTTTAATAAGGTTTACTAAAAAACAAGTTATCTATAGATTGAGAAAGAACAATACTTCAGCTTAAATATGAGTTAAAGATTTTAAAAATCCGTTCAGTAGCTTTGAAAAAATAAAATCATAAAGACTTAGTTGAAACCAGAAAAGTCTGACTGTAGTACTACAGTACAGCCTGTGACATCCTCTTAGTTATGTCCACCCTCTTGCATGGTCAACATCCAATGGTGAACATTTATTGGGGTATTCAATCTTGAGATGTTGGCCATTTATTGGGGGTCATAAAACATAGGTAGATTTTTTATCTCATTATGTTACCTGTTAAAATCAATCAGGGTTGAAGTTTTCAGCTGGTATGTTTCATTAAAATTTACCTGTACAGGTAACTAAGGTTTCTTTTAAAATTGACATTTCACCTTTTATTGAAATTGTAGAATAAAATATAGTTTTAGTCTGTTTAATTTATTATTTGTTTTTTTTTTTTTTTTAATGTTATCTAAATTTTTTTTTTTTTTTTTTCATTTTTGTATGTTTTTTTCATTACTTTTTTGTTTCTTATTCTTTCAATTTCTTCTTGGTAAGAATCTTGAGTAGAAATGACAAAAAGTCAAAGATAAAGTTATTGACTAGCATTTGAAATAAACACTTTTAATAATGTTTTTTTTAAGTAGAAGGTTTATATAAATGTACATGATGTACATTGTATTCAATTGTTTGTTAGTATTATTAAATGAGTTATTACTATTAATAATAACTTATAATTATGCAAATGATATTTAAAAAAAAATTAAAGTAATTAAACAAGTCGGTTTCTTAACAAAATAAGATGATCAATATCAATCCTTTTACAATAAATTTTGATAACATCTAATATTATTCAGGAAAACTACAAGTTTCATTATATGGTTTAGGAAAAAAACTTATTTTGTTTATCTCAATTTTTTTAAAATCTCAAAACAAGAGTTGTGCACAAACAATCACTGAAAATTATCATCAAATTTTGATAAATGCTCATTAAAAATGCTAATCATAATGAAAAATGTTCTTATCTCTGAATAAAGTGAATCTTATGAAAAGAAATTATTTTAAGAAATTGTCTTGAAATTTATTAAACATGTTATCTTCAGTTTGGTTAATTACTTTCAAAATTTGTCTATAGAAAAAATAATGTGCACTTCTAAAAATGGTGACACTTTTATGGTCTATTAATTAAATCATATATTTTTTTCAGTGTATTATATTGTCGAAAGTACTGGACTGGCATGATACATATTCTTGGAATACATTTGCAAAGAATATTTCACTCAACCTAGGCCTTTTAGATAAAGTTAATAATTGCAGGGACTTGAATGAATTAAGACTTCTAAAGTCCTTAATAAAAAAATGAATTTAAAGAAAAATCTAAGAATAAAAACTTATGATAAAAACTGTTAACTTGATGGTGTCAATAGGTAGAATTTTTGGTCATAATTTAGAAATGGAAAATAATGGACAATATAAAATTCCTAGAAAGAATAGAATATGTAAACAGTGTCTCTTGTAGGTCAACGAAAACACCTATTCCTTGATTGTAAAATTAACAAAACAACTTTGAGATAATCTATTTGAAAATTATTTACCTTCTCATAATATTGTCTCTTACCCAAAAACAAAAAGTAAAAGAAATGCTTAACCTCTAAAACATGGATCATGTTTAAAATATCATATGACAATAAAAATATTATCAAATTTTGCTGTAATGAATATTTCTAATATTTATATGTTATTTAATAGAGAAAAAATGAACTGCCTAAATGTTATTTAGCGTAAGTCCTAAAGACAATCTTAAACATATATGTTAAACAATGTTGAATGTAGAGCAGTCTATCTACAATAATAAACAATTTTGATTTAAGAAAATTAATTTGAGAAACACCTTTTCATCAGAAAAAGGCAGGCATTGTAAATGTGTGCAGTTATATTTGAAAATGATATTCATTTATTTTTCCAAAAAATAGACTTAATATAAAAAATAACTTAAATTGATTAAAAATTATGTTAAAGGTATAATATTAAAACTAATAGTCATGAGACAATTATTTTTTTTTGGAGCTGTGTGTTCACCTAGTTTTATTATTTCATTTTACACATACATGTATATTTTACCTGAGACATGACCTGTAAGTTACATGATTTTAACACTTCAATGCATTCAAGATTTCCCTTTATCCTTGACTAGTTTTTGATTAATACCTTGTGTATAAAACAAAAGCAACAGGGGGTATGATGATGAACATATAGGGCCACCATGGTGAACATATTTTTTATGGCCACCATTAATAAGATAAAGTCACAGGTAGTACTGTATCTTAGATGAAGCCTTAATGCTGTACATTGGTTATCTGACATCCTCGTTTACTCATAGATGTAACATCTCACCTGAGTTGTTTTTATACTCCACGTCAGGCAATACTTCGGCATACAAGTCCTTCGTTTCTTGAGTCTTTGATTTGACATTTTCAGTTTTCATTGTTCGTTTTCTCCGCTTGCAAATCAGAATGCTACAATTGAAAAAAAGTCTTTTAAAGCTTATGATTTTTTCATCAAATTAAACATATCTGTTCGTTTGCATTTTGCATTGATCATACACACAAAGGACTTTTGAGGGATTTGAATAATTCGGCATCTACCTTGGAAATATTGATAGTTTGTATAACACATAGGCGTTGTAGATTTATAAAAAAAACATTTATATTTGAAGAAATCAATAAAACATTTTGTCTAATTTTTGGGCAACGCCACCATGATCTGGAATTTAATATATATCTATGATAAAAATATAAAAAAGTCTAAATTGAAAACAACGTTCAAACCTATGCCATTGGATAAAAATCACAATTTTTATACGTGTGGATGTAAAACAAATTTCGTTGTAGAGGGGCCTAAATATAGCACAAACAACATTTTCCAAAAGATTAAAAAAGTGAAAAAGTATATTTTAACATAACGCATTTGACTAACAGGTCGAACAACTGATATGCTCTTAAACCCTGCTGACTGTTATTGACAATTGTCAAATAAATTGATCAAAAGATGTAACAAAGTGGATCCTTATATTAATTTAATTAAAAATAATTTCTTCATGTCATGCTCTATGCTCATTTTAATATGGGTAGGCATTATATTTGTCGATATTTACACTGAGCGTTAGCGTACATGTTAAAATGAGCATAGAGCATGACGTGGAGGAATTATTTCGATTCTAATAGGACAAATACAGTAATTTTATAGGTCGAAGCGTACGAAAATACCGTAAAAATGTTTGGCTGTTCCCGTTTCCTCCCCGAGTATCTGTGCATTACATTTCATATTTGAGTTATTCATATTTAAGTTTAAAAACTACGATCAGGGTAAATAAATGTTTTTTATAAAAATATATAATAAAAGTTTATGTAAGCTGCCTAAATGTATATATTTTAAAGGATAACGATGGAAATAACGTTAATATAAACAGTAATTTCGTGCGCATGTGTCAAACATAGTTTGTGCTCATTAGGACACGGCTTTGTTTACAAAGCGTTAAAAGGGCGGCATATTAGAATACCCGATAGAAAACAATAAACTTGCGGCAAAGATTATTAAGCACAAACATAAGGTGCTAAAATTTGTACATCATATCCGGATTTGGATAATTTATGTCTCTTCTGTGATGCCAGGGATCGAAAAGCATTTGGATGGCCATATACTTTACAGACTTGAATTTTAAAGAGTCGAAATAGGATGAACGGATTATATAAACCGGAGGGAAAATAAATTACAAACCCAAACGAAATAAATACAAACAAGTCTAAATTGAAAACAGCGTTCAACCCTATGATTGCGTTGGATAAAAACCGCAATTTTTATACGTGTGCAAGGAAAACAAATTTTGTTGTAGAGGGGTTTAAATACAGCACAAACAACATTTTCCAAAAGACCAAAAAAGTGAAAAAGTATATTTTAACAAATGCATTTGACTGAAAGGTTGCACAAATGATGCTCTTAAACCATACTGACTGCCATTGACAATTGCCAAATAAATTGATCACAAGATGTAACAAAGTGGATCTTTGTATTAATTTAATACCAAATAGAAAACATTAAACTTGCGACAAAGATGGTAAACAACAAACAAGAGGTGCTAAAATTTGTGATAACCATATATATGTGTTCAACTTGTCGTGGTCAACATTTCATTCTTCTCTTCTCGATTATGACTTCACCGACTGAAATTTACCTCCGTTAGTTGAATAGAAACTGTTAACCCTTCCGAGACAAATGAGTTGATCTCGTTTTTTATTTTATTTGTGGGGTTAGTATTCCTTAATATTTATTTTTCTGTGTAATGTTTTGTTGGCATGTTCTTATACTCGCTATAAAGACGTTATTAGTTTTTTTTCGACTTGTACGCATATATTCATCTTTGAGTGTAGTCCTTTTTATGCGACCTCGCAGTTATTTATTTCACAAATCTAATTCTACATTTGTTGGTTTATTTGAAGAGATAATACATAAGTTCGACATATTCTCGAAGATTATACTCGATCTTTTTTCTATTTGACAATCGACAGTTGCCAAAATAAATCGATCGGAAAATATTTTGGAAAACCAGAGGTACTATAGCAACAGTATCAAAATAGCATCCAAGCACATGTAGTGTGTACTAGTACAGTCTATCCAGTACAGTCTATCCAATACGTAGATAACCCCACTAAAAATTGTTAATCAATTTGGGAGAAGTTGTGGGATACGAAAATGGGCCGGAACACCCCACCCCCCGGAAAGACTATATATACTAGGCATCACCCGCATCAGAAATAATAAAATAATACAAATACTCACATAACCACTACCACAAAAACAATGAAGCCGATACTTCCACTGATGATTATAATTATCAGATTTCTTTCCATTAGCGATTGGGTCTGGACTGAAATTTATTTCAAAAACAATCTAAATTAGGAATACAATTTAAAAAACAATAAAAATACATTAAAAAAGTTATTGAATCATTAAACAATTTAAAAATTCGTAAAAATGGTTTAAATAAATATTGTACTCATTAAAATATCTTAAATTCATGAAATTGGAATACAGTTTAAAGTTGCAGGGTTGAATTAAAAAATAATAAAAAAAGAAACTGTTTCCTTAAAAGTAAAACTTTTGTACAAAATATTTAGCCTGCATTTTAAAATAATTTTCTGGCACGTAAATAAAGATTTAAAACATAATTACTTTCAGTTGCTTGCCTCGGTTTTTTAAAAGTATTGATAGTAACGGAAAAAAGGTAAGAATGTTTTGTTGAGCGTATTATGGAACTTTCCATTTCTATGTAGCAACATTTCAGCACCGGCAGCATACAGAGTATATATCTTTCCCAGTTTATACGATAGTCCAGGGCTTGTATTTCTTACCATGATTTTCGCCAAAGATGGTTGCTGCTCACAAAGACTCTATTGAACCAAAAGCTGGTGAAGTTGAAATCATCTCTCCAAAAATTTCACGGACGCCATCAGGATTTGGTTGACCGTTATGAAATATCTGTTTCACAGATGACAACACATTTGTTGTAACTACAATCCAATCCTTTTCCCCAATTGTGACTTCCCGAATTTGACTTATCGACGGGTTTGGTCTAACTTAAACGACACGACAGTTGTCACATGTAGAGCAGGATCTGCTTACCCTTCTGGAGCGCCTAAGATCACCGAAAGTTTTGGTGAAGTTCCTGTTGCTTAGTTTATAGTTTTCTATGTTGTGTTTTGTGTACTGTTGTTTGTCTGTTTGTCTATTATTATTCTAGTCATGGCGTTATGATTTTTTTCGACTAATGGGTTGACTTTAAGCAATTTTTATAGCAAGAAAATGTTTTACCTGTGTAATATTCATGTAATTGGAAACGAATTTGTGACATTTTGATCATTACCTGACGTTACACACTCACGCAATGTTCCGTTCCATGGATCAGAGCTGTCTCTTCGGCATGCAACGGGAAGTTTAACATCACATGATTTTACTATAGGTGTCATTTTCTTGCCATTTTCAATAAATGACGCAACACAAGAGTCATTGTAAGAATCTGAAAAACAGTAAGTATTTTTAGAATAGCTTATATGTTTGAACACACATTCAGTTATTGAATCAAATGTGTTGTTTGAAAATATAGTGTGGATGAACTAATCCATCTTTTGTTTTACAAAAGACTATGTTAATATTTTTTTTTTGTATTTAAGGGTTTATTTGACGATTTTATATTTAATTTTTTTTATCAATTTTAATAAGCCTCAAACGAAAATTATAATTTCACCATTGGTGTTTGTTACTCACAAGATCTAAAACGAACGTAAACTTGAAAATCAAAAAAGTCTTTATAATATCATGAGAATAGTTATCAAAGGTACCAGGATTATAATTCAGTACGCCAGACGCGCGTTTCGTCTACATAAGACTCATCAGTGACGCTCAAATGAAAAATATTAATAAACTCAAACAAGTACAAGGTTGAAGAGCATTTGAGGATCCAAAATTCCAAAAAGTTGTGCCAAATACGGCTAAGGTAAGCTATGCCTGGGATAAGAAAATCCTTAGTTTTTCAAAAAGTTCAAAGTTTTGTATACAGGAAATTTATAAAAAAAAAAACACTTTTCCAGTATTCATAACATTATGCTATTCCTTTGTATTAAATATCACCGAATAACATGAATAAGACTTTCTCCAAACGTCAAATGTATATGATCAACACAATGGATAAAACCTGCAAAGGGGATCTTTTTCTGTTCACGAAGCATCATAAATAATAGGTTTTTGATAGGGTTCGTGTTGCTCAGTCTTGATTTTCTATTTTGTATTTTGCAGACTGTTTTTTCGTCGTTTTTTTGGCGTTGACCATTTCGTTGCATGTTAAAAACTTTGCTTTCGACTTTTGAGTTTGAATATCCCTTTGGTATCTTCTTCCCCTCATTGATGATAATTCTGATACAATGATGAAATTTTTAAATGATTTTTGTTTAATTTTGAATCATATATTACCCAAACTGAATATAAGTTTTCAAATGTCAGTAGATTCTTGTTTTGCTTATTGCTTTTTTTTTATCTTTTTGTTTTTTTATAAATAAAAGAGAATTCCCATAATATGAAAACATACTTTTGAGGCGTTTATCTTCATGTGTTATGTCTAGAGATGAGCAAAAAGAATCTTGAAATCTTAAGCTACAACAACGAAGCTTTGGTTATTACAAGAGTGTTTTTTTTTAAATCAACCTTGTATCAAATATGTTCTTGGGAAATTTTCTATTAAACATTTACATTGTTCTGAAAAACGATTTGCAGACACCCAGTATATGCCATCTATTACGTTAAGTATGCTTCCCATTATGACATTCTCAGCAGAACTCATCAATCCGTCTTGTATGTTACAAAATTGTACAGATGCTTGCCAATTTTTTTGCTTCTTCGTGCTAGGATAGGCTGTTAAGGTTCCATTGTCTATCAAGTAATAAAATGTAATGTTTAAAAATAGGGACGATTGAACATGTTGAATTAATCGATTAATTAAACACGGATTTGGAAGAAATGAAATCTCAAATCTAATGTTTTTGTGTTTGGTAACAAATTCACCGAAAATGATATTAAATTACTGGACTGTTAACGTTTGATCGACCACATATACTTTTTTTTTTTTTGAGGATTGCTAATTCAACAGACATTCTTGTTGATACTAGTTGTCCGTCCATTTTTTGTTGTACCCCTATTTTTGACATTTTTACTCTTTGAGTATGTTTGTTTTGTTCATGCATCGTTGACAATGTAATGGAATTTGATGCGACTGTCATACAAGTGAGAGGTTTAGCTAGCTATAAAACCAGGTTCAATCCACCATTTTCTACATTAGAAAATGCCTGTACCAAGTCAGGAATATGACAGTTGTTATCCATTCGTTTGATGTGTTTGGACTTTTGATTTTGCCTTTTGATTTTTGATTTTCCTTTTTGAATTTTCCTCGGAGTTCAGTATTTTTGTGTTTTTACTTTTTTCCATATACTGTCCAACTTGTTTTTTGATTTGCACAAACATGAAGTAGAAATTATAAATAAACGCTGCCAGATCATAATGGACAATTGCAAATCAGAGTCTATGATACAGATGAAGATTAAGATTCTTTCAATTGTCAACTCCCCATTTCTAAGGAGTAACATCGTCTGTCAAACGTATGGGGATTACATAAACAGACCTACATTCGTTTTAGGGTCTCTATCAGAAAACAATTGACCGATACCCTTGTTCTGAGTATCAACTCATTAGCAGTAATTTTATTTACTAGTAGATACCAGAATAGTTGTCGTATCTGTAGTCCTATCGATTGTTTCCTATTACCGATTTTGATTGGTGACCGAATGTTGACTCGAATGATGAGGGATGCATGCAGATCGGAAGACGCTTACCACTTCTTGTGGAGTTCATGCGATTCCGCTTTTTATCTTGATTTGTCTCTACTTGACGAGATTTGAACATCGGTTGATTACTGTTGTCTTAATTTATATATGTAGGACTCTAAAGTGCGATGGGGACGCTAAAGTGCGATGGTCACGCTAAAGTGCGATGGTATGCGCTAAAGTGCAATGCATCCCAACGCTAAAGTGCGATGGTCCGCGAAAGTATGGACGTAAGAAACGTAGTTTGATTATGACGTTATCAGTCGTTTATACAAACCAAAAATGAACATGGTGGAAGATAGATTCAGAATATTTTATTAACAATTTATACAATAAATGTCCATGACTTTGATACTAGTAATTAATTTAAACTTAACCGTTCTTTGTCAGCTGAAGCGCAATGTTTATGTTTTTCGAGTGCTGGAAGGACTTGTATTTTGTAGTCAATGTTTGTTTCAATATTTATTTTGTCTGCACACTTTTTGTTAAAAAAAAAAGACCCATGCGCGATATCTAAAAGAGAAAACATATGCCCATGCACAATAAGTGCAAAAGGGATCTGATATATCAAATTTATAAATTTTTATTTCAAATTATCATAATTTTGATACAATATCTTAACAGATTTTTATCGAATCTAGTTAAAATTAATATCTGTATCTGTTTCGGCGGAGGACATGTTAGCGCATTTGTAGGACATTTTAGAGACGTTTTAGCGCCAAAGTAAAGCCCATTTTAGCCCAAAATTAAAAACCCATTCGAGCGAAATGGAAATTATCAATACCCATTTTAGAGCAATGCTTTAATTCATTTTATGATTAATGATCAAATTTTTTTTTAAATAGAAGCAAGACAGCACAATTTAAATAATATCATGTCCATTAAAATATAACACTCAAATTTTAAAATCAAATTTTAAAAAACCGTTCTAGTCTGGAATTTATATTCAAGAGAACGTACGTAATGGGCTCTGGGTATACCCCCTGTACATTTTTTTTTGTAAATTTTTATTCGGAAATTATCAAAAGCGGATAAAAGAATAAGCCCTTGACACCATTTGCGAATATGATGGTCTTGTAAAACAATGATAGTCCGTCGGAAGGGGGCGATAAATGACTGACCCGTGTTAAGAGAGAGCAGTATTTCTTGCACGTAAAAGTCACCCTTTTAGATTTCAAAAAGGGGAGGCTAAGGCTACAAGGAAGCATTCGCACCCTCAAAGTGGAAACGGATTAATATAAGTTGTAATAACTTGTTTCCCAATCCACTATAATAAATAAATATGTTTAAACTTTTAAAAAGAAAAAGCAGCAGAAAAGACAGGGATTTAAACTTTTTTTTTAAAATCTCCTGGTCCAAGGACACAGTTATCGTCCTTTGGTTTTCGTTGTCTTCGTTGTCTTCGTTGTCTTTGTTGTCTTCGTTGTCTACGAATATAGTCCCTAGTGTAAACAGTGTATAACTTGCATGTTTTATTTGATACACTTTCCCAATTTATTTCTTGATATTAAGTGCATGAAATATTAAGTAGGGGATGTATTTGTAGGACTCTAAAGTGCGATGGGGACGCTAAAGTGCGATGGTCACGCTAAAGTGCGATGGTCTACGCTAAAGTGCGATGCTTCCATACGCTAAAGTCCGATGGTCCGCGAAAGTATAGACGTTATAAACGTAGTTTGATTATGACGTTAACAGTCATTTATACAAATCAAAAATGATCATGCCGGAAGACAAATTACAAATATTTGATTTAGAACTTTTGAACCAATTGTCAATAACTTAATTAATTTAAACCTAACTGTGCTTTGTCGGGTAGAGAAAATGTTTTTTATTTCGGTAACTGGAAGAAAATCTTGTATCCTGCTGTAGTCGACCGATTTACTTAAAAGCCTAATAGATACAAGTAGTATTCGCATAGATATCCTGTATGCTGCTTTTATTGGAAACGAACGGATACATTTGATTCATTGTCTATGTTGCAGTTTATTTTGTTGTCGCTTTGATTGACAAGAAACGTCGACAAAGTAAAGGTACATGTTTTAATGCGCAAATTGCAGGAAAATATAACATGGATGTGTAGTCACTACAAAAATGGAGAAAATTAAGCTCGGCGAACATCGTCGTTCTCTCTTATTTAAATCAAAGCGTAAACAAATAGATGCTACATAGTACGACACAAATTGAAATTTATATTAATTTGTAATTTACAAGGACGATTGTAAAAAACGGGGGAGGGGTCTAAAAAGTTATAGACTAAAACGTGTGAACGGCAAGCTACAACCTATTATCACAATATTTAATACGCCCGAATTCTTAAAAGTTCATTTACAAAAATTTAGTATTTTGTGACATGTGCCTAAATTACCTTTATATCAATTATTACGTGGGCGGTCTTTTATGATCATTCACTTTAAGACTACTGTTAAATTATAATGACTATCATATATGGTATACCTTAAAATACTAGATTTTGCAAAAGGACTATTTTTACATTGAATATTCTTAAACGTTTTTTAAAGCCCCCGAACCTTACCCTAAGAGCCCTATTGGTCCATCGCACTTTAGCGTGATATACCATCGTACTTTAGCGAACAAACAACCATCGCACTTTAGCGTGAGACACCATCGTACTTTAGCGTAGACCATCGCACTTTAGCGTGACCATCGCACTTAAAAGTACCATCGCACTTTAGAGTCCTACATATTTACATGTTAAAACAAATTGGGTGTTGAATCTTTATGTTAAGTAGTGATTTGGTCCAGTTCAAAAAGGTCAAATTTCATCACGTCTGAAGCTGTCAAACTGAATTTTACACCCCTTTAACACAGCTAGAATTGTCAATATTTTGAGTTAGAGCTGGTAGAAGTTTCTATAATTTTGATATTATTTGTCTCACTGGTCACTACACTGTAAAAATCTTTTTGAGAAATTTGAATTTATTGTCTAAAAGAAATGCACTACGAAATTACTGTGTTCTCGGGCCTCCTTTTTAAATCAAAAAAAGAGAAAATCTCTTTGCTCCAAGGGGATACTAATTTAAATGAATATTATTTTTTTGTTTTAATTTAACTGTACTTAAAAATAATATGTGCCGCTTTTGCATTTCGGTTCTATACATAGCAAGTCAAGCAAACCGCTCATATAAATTATGCTGTATGATTGAGCTGCACGAAATGAAAAAAGTACGAGGTTATTTATACAATGCATGAAAAATAACGTCAAACTAACGTTACCAAAACTAACACCAACACCGTACGCGACGTCTATACGCATACTTAGCCTGCTTCTTTTGGAAGCAAACGGATACATTTGAAGCATTGTTTATGTGGCAGTTTACTTTGTGATCCTTGTTAAAATGCTGTCGATTTTAATAAAAGATACGTCCGACGGTAAAATAGACATACATGTTTTCATGTGTGAATTATAAATTTTCTGCTTAAACATTTGTTTGTAGGCTATTGTACATTGTAGAAAAATAAAACATGTATTTGTTCTCGTTAAGAAAAAGGAGAAAGCTAGGCGAACATTGCCTCTCTCTCGCATTTGACATGATTAAAAGCTTATAAATAAAAGAATAAATGTTGAATATTCCGACAATGAACGAATTTCGTATTAATAATTTTTCAATGACGACTGTAAGGGAGGTTGTAACATTGGTCTGAACGACAATATATACCAATTATCCAAATATTCAATACCATGAATACGCTCCAAGTTGTTAAAAATTCATTTAACATGAAATTTAATATTTTGCGACACATAAATTAGTACCTTTATAGCAATTGTTACTTGGTCGAACTTGTTTATTTAGAAACAATCACTTAAGCCTACCGGAAATTATAAAGCCTATCACTTATGTTATACCTTAGCATACTAGCATTTGCAAAACTTTTTTAACCTGTATGTTTTAACCCCTCGCATCTTACCCTTTGGACCATCGCACTTTAGCGTAATACACCAACGTACTTTAGCGAACAAACAACCATTGCACTTTAGCGTGAGACACCATCGTACTTTAGCGTAGACCATCGCACTTTAGCGTGACCATCGCACTTTAGAGTACCATCGCATTTTAGAGTCCTACATATATACTCCAATACTTGATGTGGATTGTTTGAAAGGAGGTCAAACTCAAAAAGGGGATATTCAAACCTTATTAATCGACTCTCTGTTTGTTTCAACTCTCATAAAACACTTTTTGTGTAAGTTAAATTGTAAAACCTTGCTACCACCAACATCACCGAACTAAAAATGACTATATACTTAACCTGCTCAAGGCTCCATTGCGATAAGGACATTTTTATGTTAGCTTCAACTTGGTCAATAATTTAAATAAAATTGAGAATGGAAATTGGAAATGTGTTAAAAAGACAACAACGCGACCAAAGCGCAGAAACAGCCGACGGCCACTAATTGATTTTCAACACCGCGAGAAAATTCTGCATCTGGGGGTGGGTTTCATCTGGGCCGTATATAAAATATATACAAGCTCAATGCAAATGTACGTCAGACCAAACTCCAAAAAACTCAAATTAGAAAAAAACATACAAGACTAACAAAGACCAGATGCTCCTGACCTGGGACAGGCACAACAATGCGGCGGGGGTTAAACATGTTTTGTGAGATCTCAACCCTACCCCCAATAATCTAGTCAATGTAGAATAAATAAAAATACAGTAATACGAACATTACCACTGAGTTGAAAAGAAGCCTGAGTCTGATGTCATAATACGTAAGTTACGAAACTAAGGAAATGACAATGATAAATACATTAACAAGGACTACTATCAGTTACTGACAAGCAAGCTTCCTCAGTTTTTGTTTGTTACTGGGAATGCCAATTACGCTACCCACAAGAGGCGGCCAATAACTTGAATTTTCTAACATAATTGTTCATTATCAAATCAACCAAGAGCCACAACTCCCGAGAGGCTAACTTGAAAATTGTCAATTTCAATCATGATATTCATATTGTCATGAGAAACATATAATTACTGTTTGAATGAAAAAAGTAAAATCACAAAAATACTGAACTCAGAGGAAAATCCAATCGGAAAGTCCATAATCACATGGCAAAATGACAAAACACATCAAAACGAATGGACAAGAACTGTCATATTCCTGACTTGGTACAGGCATTTTCAAATGTAGAAAATGGTGGATTAAACCTGGTTTTAAAGCGCTAAACCTCTCACTTTGATGACTGTCTCATTAAATTCGTTATATTTACAATGGTGCGTGAACTAAAATAAACTAAACTAAAAAATAAAATAATCAAAATATGGGTACAGTAGTCATCATCGTGTTACAATTTTAAAAGGAACAATTTAACAGTATACAAAAACATCTATTTATAAACACATTCATTGATTCGCGTGTCTGACGTCAGAAAATTTTATACGTCACATAAATTTGTCGTTCAATGTATGTACAAACAATTTAAAAATTCCACATGGGCAATGCTAGCATACAGGGCTAAAAAATAAAGTATGTAAGAATTGATTTCAGAAATTGACCGAGATTTAAAATAGTCCAAAAGTTATGTAGAATTTATAAGAATCTACAAATAGTTCATTTCACTACGCGATTCAATAATTTTGACGTTTGTGGTTCAACATATTTTCTAATTCATAATAGAAATATATCATAATGACATATAATAGAACAATATCATATTGACGGGATCTTTCAGAGTACAGAGTCAGTATATAAGAACCACAGAAACACAAAAAGTCACATATACAAAACAAACCAGCAAGAAATGAAAGATAATACAAACACATTGACGGGATGTTTAAGTACCGAGCCACGTTAAACGGATATCACATAAAACAATCAAACAGTAAAAGTAATATTAATAATAGAACAAACACAAATGAAAGAACAATATAGCACGTTGTTAAGACGATAAACAACATCAGTACGCAGAATTTATACATCACGACCATCATGTATTATTTGTGAAGTTGATACGGAATTTCTATCAACAAGGTCTTGGTACCTTCCGATGAACTTTTTTAGAAAAAGGACGACACGTCCTTTGACATACCCCTGGTTTATCAAATTTCTACTCAGACAATGATGACGTTTTTACAAAGTCTGAGTAGGAGCTGCAAGTATGGAAGAATGAGTTCAAATGTTTTTACAAGGAACCGACATCAAGTATTTTTATTAATCAATCAATTAACGACCATCACTCCAAACATCCATTTCGTCATCAGTGACACCATATTTAAATTAAAAGACTTGATCAAACAGTTATTTAATGCATTTGTTCTTCTTCTGTCTTATCTTTTCCTGCCATATCATTAACTCATTTTTTTTTAACTTGTGAGTAATGAGTCCCTTTTTGTTTCTGTTCCTTTAAATCCCATACGGAAATTATAGTCCGGTATATTTTATCTGTCTCTTGAAAAATAATTTAATCAATTATTCTCTGTCTTGGGAATGTTTTAACATATTTATATGCACTCACGTAAACATATTACTGCTGCCTTCCTTGAACATGCCATTCGTCCTAACGTCGTCATTTTATGTTTTATGTTGACTATTGGACATTCAACGTTATCACCTATTGTAAAGAAATTTAACAAATGTTTTCATTCTATTTTCAATTCTTTTGTTTTGTGTGTATTTTTGAAATAAATCTTGAACTAGAAAAGGAAAACTGAACAATCAACTGTTTTGTATGTATTTCTCTTTTTTTTTGCAGGATTGATTAAGTTATGAGCGCTGGTAGTTTATTTTCTGCCTATGAGATGTCACTTTATATTAACTCTTAGTGGTGCCTAATACCTATTTTAGTTTATTATTTTAGTTATCTCTGCCTATGTGTCCATATTGCGTTTTTTACAGCTGCTAAAACCATATTTTAGTTTACTATGCATATACCAAATTAGAATATATAACATAGGTTACATAATATTAATCAACGAAGGCATACAATTGCAGTTATACAGAATTATCGTCTAAACGAATGCTATTATGATTTTGTTAATACGTAGACCAATCATCCCTGTGTTTGTTTAGATATCACAATCAATAAACAAATTTATAAAATTAACCTAAATTATAAAAAATATTTTATACAGGTGATTTTTTTAGTATTATTGGTATTTCCCTAAATCAATATTATTTTTGAGGACAATTTCAAAAATGTTCAACTCAATATTCATTGTTATGAATCAAAGTACATATAAAACAGATATGAATTAATATGTACCATAAAGTATACCAGTAGAAAGCTTTGATCCCCACACGATTTGTTCTTTAGCAGAAATGTTCTTCTTATATTTGTTTTTATAAAAACTAAAAGCAATTAAAAAAACGCTGTCGTATTTGCAGTTTTAAGCGATGTTAAGCTATAATGTGGTTTTATAATCTGCTGATACACTAAAGAAATTAAGACACTTTAATCCTTGCAATTGTAAGTAAATAAACTCATCATAGATACCAGGACTAAATATAACTCATGAGGCTGTCAAAATCTGAATATGAAGAAGATTGAAATACTTTTATTTTTAAAATTTCCTTGATGTGAAATATCTTCAAAAAAAATTGATCCCGTATTTTATTCTCAAATTTATTTGTATTCACCTTGTAGAGATGTGTAGGATAGACCACGAATTGCAGACACCCAGTATGTCCCATCTGTCACGTTGATAAAGCTTCCATTAACTACATTTTCTACAGAACTCATCAACCCATCTTTTGTTTGACAATATTGCACTGCACTTCCCCAATTTTCTGTCTTGTAAGGATACACTTTTGAAGTTCCATTTTCTGTCCAAAAAGAATGAAAAAAAAATATTATTAAAGTTCTGTAGAATGGTGACTGGTCTCTGTAGAACTCTAAATGAGTTATATCATAATACTTTGGTCTATGAAGGTAGTGCTCTTCTACCTCTACTATCAAATTTTATTAATGCCGCGGTGTAGTACGTTTTCCTTCGTCTTGTCAAATTTGTATGTTCCCTTGTTGTTGTCCATATCGTTTTTGTGATCTATTAATTGAAATTGATTTTGTCGACAGATCCCTTACAGTTTTGTATTTGCAACTTCTTTACAGGTGTAAAGCTTCGTGTACTGTTTTTGTCTTTGAAGACCAATACTGTAAACCAACTTATTTTCGCGGATACTTTATTTCGCGTTTTACGATTTCTAGTCCACTTCGCGGCTATTTAATTTCGCGATTTTCTTATCTACTTGATGTAGTTTGATAAGTAAAGATCCAAGTTATACATATTCGCGACGATTTATATTCGCGTTATTTTTCTACTCGCGAATGTCGCGAAAATAAATCGCTCGCGAAAATAAGTTGGTTTACAGTAGTTTTACCAAAATTAACTTGTTATTACTATTCAAAATAGGTATTCATTCAAATAACAAACGAGACAATGATTTTCATTTAAACATTCTTTTACGAAAGTAAAAATTAAGGTAACAAGCAAAACCTTAAGCTTAAAGGGGATCACACGTACATGAACTCTAAACGGAGCGAGAATAGGGGTTGACAGGGTTTGTTTCATGCTATACATGCATTACTCCGCCTTGCGATTCCATGCTCTGCCAAATGGAACAAACGTTAATCAACAGAATAAACCAAAAACTCTTATCGTTATATCTACGTATGGTAATGAATTTAAGACCACGTTGATAGTTATCAAAGGTACCAGGCTTATAATTTAATACGCCAGACGCGCGTTAGACTCATTAATGATGCCCAGATTAAAATAGTTATAGAGTCAAACAAATACAAAGTGGAATCTATTTATGCCTGGGATAAGAACATTCTTAGTAATTCGAAAAATTATAATTTTGTTAACAGGAAATTTATAAAAATGACCATATAATTGATATTCATGTCAAGACCGAAGTGCTGACTACTGGACATTGGAACCACTTTAGCTCCTTAGTTGTGGTTTTATATATGTGATCCATGTATATTTTACCGTATTTGTAAATGTCTATTTCTGTCTTGGAAAATCATTGACACACCGTTTGATCAACATAAATTTGTAATACAAAGACATTTCTAGGTCATACTGATCCATACATTTGGTCAATGTTGGTTGAATAAGAAAAAAATAGTCAAAACGTTGGCACAAAAGATGAGGTTTGTCATAGGATGATAGGAATGCACGAATAAGACGTCATATTATGTGTTTGATTGCTTTACTTGAGATGAGATGTCTGTATTTCCAGTCTGGGTTCTTCTTTTTATTAATGTGAACAGGAAAATATGTATTCAAATCAGAAAGTGCGTGAAAATGTGTGCAAATAAATAATTTAATTTTTGTTTACACGCATCTCACAACAACACCCAGTTTAACTCACTGATCTGAAATTGCAAATTATAGCTAACCTTCATTTTTTTTTATATATAAAAAAGAAGATGTGGCATGATTGCCAATGAGACAAATCTTCACAAGAGACCAAATGATACAGAAATTAACAACTATAGGTCACTTTACGGCCTTCAACAATAAGCAAAGCCCATACCGCATAGTCAGCTATAAAAGGCCCCGAAATGACTATGTAAAATAATTAAACGAGAAAAGTAACGGCAAAATTATGCATGTTTTTTTACACATAAACCTAAAGAATCCCGAAATACTTTAAAGCAGATAGCAGGACGGGGCGGTTTCAGATCCTGGTAAGAAAAAAGGATCTGTATTTTAATCAGATTGGTTTTCACTCACCGAAACATAATATTGCTGCGTTGTTCGAACATTCCATACTACTAAATGTTGTCTCGTTATCATTTATCTGGACTACTCCACATTCACCGGTGTCGTTTTTTGAAATTAAATCCAGATCTAAAAAACATAGGTGAAATATATGCAACATTCAAACAATCTCTTGTTATTGTGTACCCTCAATAATTGCAATATACGACGTTCGGATTTTGACAGTGATATTTGAAGGACTCGGAAGTTCGATGGGGACGCTAAAGTGCACGGGTCACGCTTAGGTGCGATGTGTCCGTTCGCTGATGTGCGATGGTCGATACAAATAGAGGTTAGAATATACAGATTATTATGACATTACATGTAGATTTTAAATAGTATATAAATGTACATTTAATATACTGGTTATGTCAGTTCTACAGGTTGTTACAGGTGAATAATAAATAAGAGACCCTTTTTCAATTTTTCTATATGTGGAAATAATTCTTCACTTACATCTTATCATTACTTTGTTCCTATCATGAGTGTCCCGTTTAATGTAATATTATTGTCATAGCGTATGTATTAAGATAATGTCAAGCTCTATCGTGCATAAAACATGTAAAAGGGACCTTTTGTAGATTTCGTAAACAATTCGCGACAGTATGTAAACTAGTATTTCCATATCTACCAATATGCTCCGTTTCTCATGGTTTTCAAATTTTGTAAGCCCATCATCAACTTACAAAAACCCGGAAACTGCATCTGACATGGAAAGCATTGAAAATGTAGTTTATGTTGACCATCGTACTTTAACGTGTTCACAATTAGACTTCGGCGTAACTATCAATAAGATAGGGTCACAATAAAACGATCGCGATCTAGCGTTATCAAAAACAAACTTTAAAATCAAACCAACGAACTTTTGCGTGATTATCGCAGTTCGGAGTAACATCGTGTTTCAAAGTCCTACATATTTATTTATAATTAATTCTTTGAAATAATGTTCCTGACAACTGACTTAAAAACCGAATTGAATACCCTTTATTTTACATCATGCATCAAGATCAACTTGTTATCTCGATGCACTTTTACTCGTTGTGTCTCTGTTGTGTCGTAGTTCTCTTATATTTGATACGTTTCCCTCAGTTGTAGTTTGTAACACGGATTTGTCTTTTTCTCTATCAATTTATGAATTTTGAACAACGGTATACTACTGTTGCCTTTATTTAAATGTTAAATCTTCAAATTTGAAAGCCGAAAAAATGTAGGTAACAAACGTTTTGGTTTTTACAACTACGATATCGATTCTCATCCATTTGCCACTTACAGTAGATTACACTTTATATTTACTAATCTGATTAGATTAGACGTAACACGTATACCTAAAAACACAAATTAAAGTTTGTTCATAATTTTGCCTCGAATCAATTTCCTTAATTTCTAAATCCTGGGCGAAGACAACGGCATAACTGGAACCCATATTCAACAATTACTCACTTTGTTTATCATTATTTAACATTCAATGTTAATTTCCCTACGATTTGAACTGTGTTGATTCCAAAATGCTGAATATTGAGCAAATTGTATACAACTGAGAGGTTTGTTTAGCTTTAAGACCAGGTTTAATCCCCAGTTGTCTGCATAATACAAGTCAGGAATTTGACAGTTGTCTTTTATTCGTTAAACGCGTTCAAGTTTTTGATATTACCAAAATGAGAAGGTATTTTCCGATTTAAATTGTTTTTGAAACTTCATTATATTTGTCATTTTACTGTTTTCTCCATTAATGGCATATTTCGAATTTCCAAACTAGATTGTTTCAAGATTAAGGTTAAAAGGAAATTTTCAGAGGGTGTATATATAAATAAGACTCAAAGAGATTAATGGGAGACAGCAATTGAAATAAACAAAATTATATAATTCTGTATTTGTGAACTGCCTCACAGAATATCCCGATATCGCCGAGCGAGGTACTATTAAAAAAATCAAAATAAAATAAGATAACACGAACGGTACCAATGTCAATGCGCTAGATCCGCAATACGACATGGATTTTCAAATGAATTAAAGATATCATGATAAGAAAATCAATATTGTAAATGTGTGTTGGGTTGTAAATGAATGTGAAAAATAGAACCCCACTATACTGCACTTACTTTTCATTTCATATATCACAGTAACATTATCCTGACCGCAGATGAAGTTCTGATAATCACCGCATTTTGTGATGGCAGTATTGTTACATTGCACTATGTCTATATCATTGATATAATAACATAAACATTTGAATCGCTGAAACCCAATGTATATGTACGTATTCGTAATGTCACAATATTGGAAACATTTGAAAATGTCTGGTTCTGCACTGGAATTCTTTTGAGTAAAATCTATTTGTTCTGGTATGGCGTTGGCCTTCAAAATGCCACATCCTTAAATAAAAACCAATACAAATTCAAAAGTAACTAATAAAAAACAAACTTACACCAAAAAGGTCTTTGAACAACAGGGACCAGTATATGTTGCACTTTTGCACTTATGCTTATAGAGACAATGCAATTTTCAATAAGAACTTCTTTTACGGCTAAAACTGTACCACTTCTACCATGAAGTTAATAGTTTCCTAGAATTGAAAAGCTCATATTCACTACTATTATTTTTTCAAATATAGAGCTGTGCAGCATATTTACTACATGTTTGTGCCCCGAACTGATTAGAGTTTAAACTTATATTATATATTCTGTACTATCCTTCCCTTTACCATGTTCACTTTGGGTCTTCCTCAGAATTCAATATCGCCGTTATTCATGTGTATTCATACAAGTAACTTTCACAAGCTCCGTTTTTCGTTTCCTCTTATATTTTGTTTCCCTCAGTTTTGGTTTCTGACCTGGATTTGTTTCAGTTAAACCGATTCATGACTATTGAACAGCGGTATACTACTATTATAACATTTATTTATTAACTAAAGTAAAAACTATATAAAAACGGCCTCAGTGGAAAATAAGCCCTTCCTTCTAAGTAAGTAAGACAGGAATATTAACAAGGTGAAAAATAAACCTGGGTTGACATTGTTAATGGTAGGAGGTCATGTTCCGCTATGGTAGTCATGTTATATTATAAGATGAATGTAAAAGAATGTCGTTTCACTTTGAAGTCAGTGCTAGAAATTGACTTAGGAATAATGAGTGGATTGATTTTGAATAAAACAAAAAAGAACACAACGCTACTGACAAAAAAAGTTTTAAAAGAATAGACGTTGTTTCTAGTCAAAATTAGAAAAAAAGAGAACAAAAGTTAAAACAGAATTAAAAGTATACATCTGACACGTTCGCACAAAAAGTTAAAAGAGCCTTTAATCTATAGAACATAAGAATCGAATTTGTACTTCCTCGGTTAAGCTTATCATGACAGTGACGATAAGACTTCCAAATTGACGATTTCCGTCGTTTTGTCACAGAATTGTGTTACACAAATTAACGTGTAAGGATAGTACGCCTGTTAATGTAATTGCATACTCTGATCTTGCCCGCGCGTAACAAATTTAACAAAGGTATTACCACAACAAAGTCTTGAGATACAATACATGTCTAAGATAACTGACAATTACAAAAACTGATGCATAACCAAATTAAAATGACTAAAAACGACTAAATAAAACAAATTAACGACACCAGTGAATAGTAAAACACAAATTATATACAAAATAGCTTCTAGCGTCAAAGTTGCAGTTTGCAATAGACCAATTAATATTTAATGAGAAGCGAAACAATCAGAAGAGTCAAAATTCCTCAATTCAATACCGGTATTAAACTTTCTACGGCTTATTGTTATTTTGTTATCCTATTTACTGTAACACGTTTGATTTGTTTAAGCTTTTGAAATTGTCATTTGTTAAGGGACTTTCCGGTTTGATTAAGCCGATAATAGGCTTCACTCTGTATTTGCGATGAGGAAAAGCAATATAAGAGCTGTTTCATTGCTTTTTTTTGTGTTTTCTATTTTAGCTGTGCATGTACTGACTTGGTGTCATAGATGAATATTCCATATCTCTGTTTTTCTGTATTAATAATACAGTGCACATGCTAATTATTTTGCTTGCGTCTTTTATACATAAATATTTTCACATACCTTTGTATTCTATCCAAGGTGAATATTTTGCATATGCACCTACCCATGCCAACACAGGTGAGCTGTTACATGTATCAGTCAACTCAATTTCATTTCTAGATAATCCAGTAACATTGCAAGTCCCTGTCAAATCATCTTTTGAACCTGTCACATTCTGCTTTGACAAGTAAATGTTGACAGCATCTAAAAAAAGAAACAAATACAATGCTTTTCCAAGTCAGAAGTATGACAGTTGTTGATTACGGACTTTCCGTGCTGATTTTCCTCGTGTTATTTTTCTTATAACAGCTTTCTGAAGAAATGACGGATCTGAAATGTTTAACGTATTTAAAATATTCGTAAGTAATAAAAGATTGGCATATTTTTTGGAGGAAACAACAACTCTGTTTGTTTATTCAAAATCTGCAATTTTTGTTGAATATATTATATACTCTTTAAAAAAAATATACTTTTTTTGTAAATTGTAAGCTTAACTATGACGTGTTTCGTTACATTATTTCACTTACGTATTCATACGTAGTAATAAAATCAGTAGGAGTAAAAGCGTCCTTGTTAAACAAGGAAATGTTACAATAAGGGTGGGTGTTGTATATAAACAAAAACCTTATAGGAAGATCCAACTTGAACATAATCAGATACATACAGTACTGAAGCACCTTTCACATATAATCTTAAGAGTAAAAGTACTGTCTCGTAAGTCATACACGTTTCAGTATAACTTCAAATTTTAAAGATTTTTTTTGGGGGGAAGGGGAATTAGAGTCGCTGAAGAGGTACTTCTCGTTGTAAGTTTAAAAGTAGATTTTAAAAAAAAATATCTGAGATATCCAATGAATCAGAACTTACATGTAGTTAATTTCACTTCAAACATGGTGATGATGTCCTGTTACTCAATACTTGTAACCAACATTTAGATTTAGGAAATACCTGTATTGTATTTGAAGCTCCGACGGCATCAATTGATGATTTGATGGTCAAACATTAAGTTTACTGGCGACGCGTTAGCGGATACAGTAAAGGGTATTTGTGACCATCAAATCACCAATTGATGCCGTCGGAGCTTAACAATACAATGTTGTTATCTCCATTCTAATGAAACGGACATAAAACAACGTTAAATCATACATTTAAAATCTGTATCATCTAGTGAGGTGTTTTCGTGGCATTAAATCGCACAAGATACCAGTATGGTAGTCTGATCTCTCATTTTATCGATAGTTTTATATTTGAAAATGTGAAATGTTATCGGAAATGACATGTCAATGGTGGTTGTAGCATGCATAATAGATGCCACTTATCTTGTCGAAATAAACTAGTCTCATTCCTTTTAAGGTTCATGCAATACCCCTTGTTTTTTAGTTTTTTTTTAATTAATTTGTCTCTCCTTAATCAATCTACACCAATTTAACATCGGTACTGTAAATACTGTTACCTTAATTTAAATATATACCTCACTGTCCTCACTAATTGATCCATATTTTTCAAAAAGAGACCAAACTAAAAAAGGGCCATAACATTTAATTTTTGAAATATATATCTGTTTGTTTGCTATCATCATAATGGAATCAACATCGTACATATATACTTTTGTTTTGAGTTTGAACACCTATCGTAATTGACTACGATTTTGTTTGACTGCTGAGATCGGTGGTTTCCACCGGGTACTCTGCTTTCCTCCACCAATTAAAACGTGCCGCCAAGATATAGACAAGTGTGCCTAAGGTTACAGTTAACACCGAATAAATCAAGAACAAAAAACACAAATCACTGAGTTCAGTGTTAATATATTCAGTCTGCATTCATTGGTCTACGGACGTAATCAATGTGATTCCAGTTACATACTAGTAAATCATTAAAACATTGACTGTTAAATATATCGGCCTTCTTTTGACTTTATGATTATAAGTAAAAGTAATGGCAACAGTAGTACACCGCTGTTCGAAAGTCATAAATTGATTGAGACCAAAAAAATCCGGGTTACAAACCAAAACTGAGTGAAACACATCAACTATAAGAGGAAAACAACGAAACAACAGAAGTGAACAAAACACAAACGACAATGCAACACACAGAGAACCGAACTTTAAAATAAAAAAAACCCAGCCAGTTTCCTGACTTAGTACAGGACATTTTAAGACAAAAATGGTGGGTTGACCTGGTATTGTGGCTTGCCAAATCTCGCACTTTTATGGCAATGTACAACAAGGTCTGTTGTACTTTACATATTATTTTTTGTAAACTTCCGCTTGTATAATACAATAAACTTACTGTGCACTCATAATTTTAGGCACTGTCTATTTCCGGATAACGGCTAAGTTTTATTGTTAAGAACTACTTGTTTTAAGACACTTGATATTTTATATTTCCTTATCAATAGAAATACATGTAGTTAAAAAAGTTATAAACTCCGATTAAAAAGAAAAACTAAATGACAATAATGTAAACATGAAAAATTGATACAAAAATTTAAAGGTTTGCCACTCTATGGTCCAGCGTCTATACCAGCAAAGTCGAGTCATAATTTTTCAAATTTCCGATCTTCAATTAATATCCATAGTAACTATTCACTTTTCATTGTTGTCTAAAAGTCAGAAATACAATGTGGTTAGAATTTAATTAAATCATATTAGATTTATGTTAGGAGCTTATTGAAACTGAAGTATACCTAAATGATGGTTTCAAACTTATCAAAAATATCATGAGTTTACGCCCTGCCATTTTAGATTTCCGATAATTTCAGGAGTTTGTTTTTGGGGAGTTGGGGATATTTTTTGTACTTTGGCAAGGGAGAGGAACCTCTTTTTTTACATTGATTCCTCCCTCAGTTTGTGTTACCCAGTCTTAGGTGTTTTTATGTTGCGTTTTGTAGATTGGTGTTTTTCCTTTTGGTTGATTTTTTTGCCGTGACGTCATTTCTTTCAACTAATGAGCATGATTATTTATTTAGTATCCCTTTGGTATCTCCCCTCTCCTTTATCTATCCCTTTGGTATCTCCCCTCTCTTTTATTTATCACTTTGGTATTTCCCCTCTCCTTTATGTATCCCTTTGGTATCTTCCCTCTCCTTTATCTATCCCTTTGGTATCTCCCCTCTGTTTTATCTATCCCTTTGGTATCTCCCCTCTCTTTTATCTATCCCTTTGGTATCTCCCCTCTCTTTTATCTATCCCTTTGGTATCTCCCCTCTCTTTTATCTATCCCTTTGGTATCTCCCCTCTCTTTTATCTATCACTTTGGTATCTCCCCTCTCTTTGATCTATCCCTTTGGTATCTCTCCCTCTCTTTTATCTATCCCTTTGGTATCTCCCCTCTCTTTGATATATCCCTTTGGTATTTTCCCTCACCTTTATCTATCCCTTTGGTATCTCCCCTCTCTTTTATTTATCACTTTGGTATCTCCCCTCTCTTTTATCTATCCCTTTGGTATATCCCCTCTTTTATCTATCCCTTTTGTATCTCCCCTCTCTTTTATTTATCCCTTTGGTGTCTCCCCTCTCCTTTATCTATCCCTTTGGTATCTCCCCTCTCCTTTATCTATCCCTTTGGTATCTCCCCTCTCTTTCATCTATCCCTTTGGTATCTCCCCTCTCTTTTATCTATCCCTTTGGTATCTCCCCTCTCTTTTATCTATCCCTTTTGTATCTCCCCTCTCTTTGATCTATCCCTTTGGTGTCTCCCCTCTGTTTTATCTATCCCTTTGGTATCTTCCCTCTCCTTTATCTATTCCTTTGGTATCTCCCCTCTCTTTTATCTATCCCTTTTGTATCTCCCCTCTCTTTGATCTATCCAATTGGTGTCTCCCCTCTGTTTTATCTATCCCTTTGGTATCTCCCCTCTTTTTTTATCTCTCCCTTTGGTATCTTCCCTCTCCTTTATCTATCCCTTTGGTATCTCCCCTCTCTTTTATCTATCCCTTTGGTATCTCCCCTCTCTTTTATCTATCACTTTGGTATCTCCCCTCTCTTTGATCTATCCCTTTGGTATTTCCCCTCTCTTTTATCTATCCCTTTGGTATCTCCTCTCTCTTTGATATATCCCTTTGGTATTTTCCCTCTCCTTTATCTATCCCTTTGGTATCTCCCCTCTCTTTTATTTATCACTTTGGTATCTCCCCTCTCTTTTATCTATCCCTTTGGTATCTCCCCTCTTTTATCTATCCCTTTTGTATCTCCCCTCTCTTTTATTTATCCCTTTGGTGTCTCCCCTCTCCTTTATCTATCCCTTTGGTATCTCCCCTCTCCTTTATCTATCCCTTTGGTATCTCCCCTCTCTTTCATCTATCCCTTTGGTATCTCCCCTCTCTTTTATCTATCCCTTTGGTATCTCCCCTCTCTTTTATCTATCCCTTTTGTATCTCCCCTCTCTTTGATCTATCCCTTTGGTGTCTCCCCTCTGTTTTATCTATCCCTTTGGTATCTTCCCTCTCCTTTATCTATTCCTTTGGTATCTCCCCTCTCTTTTATCTATCCCTTTTGTATCTCCCCTCTTTTTGATCTATCCAATTGGTGTCTCCCCTCTGTTTTATCTATCCCTTTGGTATCTCCCCTCTTTTTTTATCTCTCCATTTGGTATCTTCCCTCTCCTTTATCTATCCCTTTGGTATCTCCCCTCCCTTTTCTATCCCTTTGGTATCTCCCCTCCCTTTTCTATCCCTTTGGTATCTCCCCTCTCCTTTATCTATCCCTTTGGTATCTCCCCACTCCTTTATCTATCCCTTTGGTATCTCCCCTACCTTTTCTATCCCTTTGGTATCTCCCTCTCTTTTCCATCCCTTTGGTATCTTAACACTCCTTTATCTATCCCTTTGATATCTCCCCTCCCTTTTCTATACCTTTGGTATCTCCCCTCCCTTTTCTATCCCTTTGGTACCTCCCCTCTCTTTTCCATCCCTTTGGTATCTCCCCTCTAGTTTATCTATCCCTTTGGTATCTTCCGCCTCTTCTCGCAAAACATTTATACGTTATCTAAATCTATAGTATGGTTATATACTTTTAAGCGGTTGTAGTTATAACACTAAGAAGGGAGAAGAAATCTGAATGATTTTCTCTTTTTTGTTGAAATATCTTGGTATCATCCGCATTTTCCTTGAAATATACCCTTACCTGAATCTACAGTGTAGTTATATTGTATATAGCAAGTGTAATTATGACACTGTTTTTCTACTTTTTCTCCGAAATATAAAATGTTGGTAAATAAAATCAAAATATTTGCTATTACTCCAGGAAAATAGGTTTTACCTTTAATAAATATTAATTAGATTTATTGTGTCTGCTCTATGGTCGGATTGTTGTCGCTTTGACACATTCCCCATTTCCTTTCTCAATTTTATATATCATGATGCAAAAGAGTAAATGTATATAAAAAAAAGAAATGTGGGATGATTGGCAATGAGATAACTGTACACCAGATACCAAAATGACGTAGAAGTTAACATCTATAGATCATAGTACGGCTTTCAACAATGAGCAAACATTGTACCATATAGTAAGCTATGAAAGGCCTCGAAATAAAAAATGTTATAAACAATTCAAAGAGAATGAACGTTTGTTTTAAAATTATATCAACAAAATCAATCAGACTATAAAATGACCACATGTCCTATCTTGATATATTTTATATTAAAAGAAAACAAAATACATAATTATTAAATCTTATAGATTTGTAGTATAAACAAAAAGAACATACCTGAATCACATTTGCATATAAACACTGATAACAATCCATTAAGAAATATGATAAACGTTATAAACATTCCATTCATGTTCGACTAACAAGAAGGAAGAGAAAAACATGACCAGTAAGTGAAGAGATTTTCCGGTCGGAAATTGAATCAAGTATTTAAGTAACGCTACATTAAAAACGATTAAAGAGTGTAACAACGCAGAGTTCTGAATAAACGGGGGATGTAATAGGTATATAAATAAAGTTGTATAATAAGTGGCTGATTTGTCACGTGATGTAACAATCCGGATCTTTAGGAGGATGTTATATATTATCTTTTTTCCCCTGAAGCTTGTATGCAATGAACAATTGTTTATAGTTTAAACTAATGCACTTTTGTACAGTATGGACTTTGCTCATTGGTGAAGGCCGTACGGTGACATTCTGAGAGATATGAAAATTTCCTGACCCTCTTTAAGTCATACTTCCCTTGGACGATGGTATCAAAAATATTAATTTCCTTGTATCAATAAATCTTCATAACTCAATTCGCAACGGATTGGGTTGGGAATTAAAATAGCAGGAAGTTGGAACTTCCAGGATGAAACATTATTGCTCTCTGTAGATAAATCAACTTAAATAACTTAAATAGATATTTTTTTACAAGTATTCATTAAATTGTTTAGTACGCTGCCATATAATTTGGTTTTAGTACACAATCAATGGCTAATAAGGAAGTTATTAAACAAATGTTCTAAATGGTTATTAAGTTTAAGTCGTCTATTCAATAGTTATAAAACAGACACAACCTTGATTGTGTTGACCCTATGGAATATCTGTGTAACAGTTGAATATGCGTATTTTCAAACTGTCGTCATAAGTTGTAAAAGGTACCAGGATTATAATTTAATAAGCCCTACGCGCGTTTCGTCTACATAAGACCCATCAGTGACGCTCAGATCAACATAGATAGAAAGCCAAACAAGTACAAAGTTGAAGAGCATTGAGGACCCAAAATTCCAAAAAGCTATGCAAAATACGAACAAGGTAATATATGCCTGGGATGAGAAAATCCTTAGCTTAGTAACGATTTTTCTCTCTATATATATCCTCAATTCCACTGCCTATGTCAAAAACTATTAAAAAAACTGAACATTTTATATGAGCCGAGGTAAGTCATAGAACTAACTAATTACTTGTACTCCAGACCACTATTTCGACTCTTTTTTTTAAATTTCCCTTTTGTACTTCCGCCTGTTTTTCCCTAACATAATTTTGAAAATAGTACGACGGGTGCAACATATGAAGCTGAAGCTGCTTACCCTTGGCAGCGCTTGAGATCAAACCTCGTTTTTAGTGGGGTTCCTGTTCCTCTGTCTTTTTGGAAAAAATGTAAGAATTTATGAGATTACCGTTCCCTGGATTTCTTACAAATTAAGCTTACTGTTTGTGTCATATATGTGCATATATGTTTGAAATCAGTACCAATAGAGTTGATACACAGTAGTTAAAATGGTAAATTAAATAATTTCTTTAAGGTGTATCATTGGCAACAATCTGCATTTATATGCTATAAAAGAATGCAAAAGGGGTGGGAGTGTATGGCTAAAGATGTCACATGTTTTACAAAAATTTGGCTAGAAGTACGATTTCAATATAATAAATGATACCTTTTCTGAAACTGTTTACATATATCTAGCAACAAATCAAATAAAACTCATGTCTTTCATCTCAGTTTTTGGTAAAATTGTGTCAAAAACTTCGTGTAGAAAAAAAACTTTGTAAACATTACATTAATTTCTAGCCGGACTCGGTATGGACTCTGCTTATTGTTGAAGGCCGTACGGTGACCTAAAGCTGTTATATATAGTTTCTGTGTCATTTGGTCTCTTGTGGAGATGTAATTATACCACATCTGCTTTTTTATAAAGCTATGATAATACGGACATTCAAACAGAAAATAACCCATAAAACATGAAAAAATACTCTGGGTGTTCTTAGACCCTTCTTATAAACCAACTTTAAAGGTTATATTAAACTAGTACTCAGATGTTTAAAAAATAATTAGATTCATGATTGCATAATAACTCCCATATCTGAAAAATCCACTGGGCAAAAATGGTTAACCACACTCCTAACTGTGTATTGGCCGTTTTAGAAACTAAAGGACTGTGGGTAATTCAATTGTTTGTACCCCAAAATAAAAATATCGTCATTGATTGAATTTCCATTGTTTAGGACGTGTTTAACCAATAACGATGCTTTGGTGTACGCTTTTGAAAATATTACCCAGAATGCATTAGATTCTGAAAAGGCGAATTGTTAACTTAACTTTGTATAATTTGTCTTTTAATCGATTTGAAACAATTCCGTTGTCATATGTGATACGGATATTCCATAACGGTCAACCTGTGCCCATTTTACTTGTCCGTAAAATTAAAGACGACAAATATCAACACAAAAGAGGGACTAAAGGTACCAGAGGGACAGTCAAACTCATAAATCGAAAAGAAACTAACAACGCCGTAGCTAAAATTGAAAAAGACAAAAAGACAAACAATAGTACACACGACACAACATAGAAAACTAAAGAATATGCAACACGAACCCCACAGTGAACTCAAGGTTTAATAGCTTCATTGCTCGTATGACCAGCAACCAATATAGGAGACTAATTGTAGTTTTGCATCAGGAATACTTCGAAGGAATGTGAACATTACAACTACATGACCTTTATCCATTTTTCAAAAGTTGTAGGTATTTACGATGCTAACTGACTGAGTCAACAAAGATTGCTCTATCTGTGTAACTGTTTAAAGAATAACAGCAACCAATTAAAAACTGAACTAGTTTCTAAATTTCGTGATTCAGAAGCGCTTTAAAATATTGGATTGATATAGAAAATACTCTATATGTTTCTTAACCCTTGCACACAAAAAAAATGGATCAGAAGTGGCAATTGCTAGAAGCAGCATTTAATCAACAAAATCAATTGTAATATTTAAATCTTATGTAATCATAATTTGATCGATCTTGCAAGTGTTACTTATCTTTTTATTTGTTTTTAACACTGTTGTCTGTAATTTCACATGTTTCATCATGAAAAATACACACAAAGAACATTAATTTAACATCCAACATTTATATAACGACTATCTTCATTCGTGCATATATTTTGCTCTGATCCTTTCTCTGAATTTAGATACAAATTATGCCTTTTATGGTTTAAACAAAGTTTGTTTTGAGTTTTGGGTTTTCATTTATGTTGGACTCGAGCATCAATGAAAAATCATGTTTGACCCCGCCGAATTGTGACGCCTGTCCCAAGTCAGAAGTCTCTGGTGTTAGTAAGATTATATGATTTTTAATTTTTGTTCATTTATATGTTTTGTAGTTTAGTTTGACGTCCAATATCACTAAAAAAAGAACACATGTTTGTTGAGGGGACAGTCGACACACGCCTCGTGGTGCGGGTGTTTCTCGTTGTATTAGAGACCCATTGGTGGCCTTCGGCTGTTTTCTGCTCTTTGGTTGGTTGTTGTCTCTTGGACATATTCCCCATTTCCGTAATCAATGTTATGAATTGTCAAAATGCGCATCTTGTGATGTAAAACTGGTACCGTTTATGTTATCAACTTCGATTTATTGTAAATTACGTTGGGGTGTCTGAATGTCCGCAATTTATTATGACATCGGAACCAATCAGAATTTCCAAAACAGCAAAATCCCCATTATATAAAACAGTTCTGACTCGGACTTCTCTTGAACTGAATTTTAATGTGCGTATTGTTATGCGTTTACTTTTCTACATTGGCTAGAGGTATAGGGGGAGGGTTGAGATCTCATAAACATGTTTAACCCCGCCGCATTTTTGCGCCTGTCCCAAGTCAGGAGCCTCTGGCCTTTGTTAGTCTTGTATTATTTTAATTTTAGTTTCTTGTGTACAATTTGGAAATTAGTATGGCGTTCATTATCACTGAACTAGATATAGGAAGATGTGGTGTGAGTGCCAATGAGACAACTCTCCATACAAATAACAATTTAAAAAGTAAACCATTATAGGTTAAAGTACGGCCTTCAACACGGAGCCTTAGCTCACACCGAACAACAAGCTATAAAGGGCCCCAAAATTACTAGTGTAAAACCATTCAAACGGGAAAACCAACGGTCTAATCTATATAAACAAAACGAGAAACGAGAAACACGTATATATTACATAAACAAACGACAACTACTGTACATCAGATTCCTGACTTAGGACAGGTGCAAACATTTGCAGCGGGATTAAACGTTTTAATGGATCCAAACCTTCTCCCTTTTTCTGAAACAATAGCATAACATCACAACAAAGAAAAACATACGATAAAATATCAATTGGCAGACTTAACTCAATCAAAAAACGTATGATTAAACAATGAACGAATAAATTTGATCTGCGATATCTGAATACAAATGCACAGTTAATTAAATATTAGAGACAAACATTCATGACCAAAAAGCTGAAAAACAAATTCAAAAACAGGACATGACTGAGAAATATTTAACCAATCAATGTTCACTTTAGGAAAAAACCGGTTTATATTTGTTTAGGGGCCAGCTGAAGGACGCCTCCGGGTGCGGGAATTTCTCGCTACATTGAAGACCTGTTGGTGACCTTCTGCTGTTGCTTTTTTCTATGGTCGGGTTGTTGTCTCTTTGGCACATTCCCCATTTCCATTCTCAATTTTACTATTTCAAGATTGTCTAGCTGAGTTATTTGTCGTTGGGCTACTGTCCCAAATGTCATAGTTAGTTATAATAAGTATTTGATAATTAGCTACGACTATATTATTGTAGAATTCAATAGACATGAAAAGATATCTGTATTGTCACAATGACATACTGTTGAGCCCACTGGACACAATCGAAGTTGTGCAAGTATCCCCAATGTGTGTCCAATGTCCTCAATTCTACTGTCTTAGTCAAAAACTATAAAAAACAAACAAAAAACAAAAAAAAACAACCTCAGCACTTCATATAAGATGCTACACATGCACTCTTTTTATTTAGATCAATATAAAAATGTTGGACAACAAAAATGATAATGACAACTCGACTTTGCTGTGAAGTATTTTCCAGCAATGAACTTGTTTTTCTCTCCTGTAGATATCTCAGTAATTGTACCTATAAAATAATATTAAATGCATATGATACGAATTAATACATATATTGATATAAAAGAAAGTTTTGCAAAGAGCTGTTTTGTTAACAAAACTGAAATATGAAGCATTTTTTTCATTCATTTATGAACCCGAAAATTTGATTTTAAGTAGGCTTTCCTTAAAATAACTGTTTATCTCATAATGATCTATAGTTATAATTGATTGTTTGGTTGATAAGCGTTAAACGCAACTTTCAACACTATCGTTCTATGTCGTGACAATGAGTTTTTATTGTTGGAGAAAGCCACACTTAGCGGCAGTTCCCGGAGAGAACCACGACCTTCGGATGGCGGACAATCCTAGTCAATTAAGGCGGGAGTCGAGTGCACCTGCCTGGTGCGGCTTTCGAACTGACAACCTCAGTGTTGACTGGCTAGTGATACAGTAGTTTGACTACTTAGACCACTCGGCCACCGACGCCCCTCTATAGTTACATGTATGTTATTACATATTCGTTTGTTGATTTGAATGTTAATAATTTTTAATTTGAGTGTTTGAACTTTTGGAAATTAACTCACATAAGCTAGAGCACTGCTCTTGTTTCTTATTTAATTTTCGTAATTGCTTGTATATGTTCCAGACCGTATGAGTATTTGGACCGTACGCGGACAGTCTGGCTAATATTAAGAAGTTGGTCAAGTTTATTAGATACAAATGTATATAACAGATCAACATAACTTAACTCTCAAATTAATATAAAATAGTTCAATTGTAACTGAAATAAAAAAAAATATATTTTAACTTTTAAAAAAATTACGCTAATTTTACATCTGTTAATCTTTTGTATTTAGCATGTCGATCTGTAATACATTAATTGACTTATGATCACTGAAATTGAAGATATCGGAAGTAAACATAATGTGGGAGGACAATTGTTTCAGAATATTTAGCAACTTTACAAAAAAATGCAAATTCAAAGGAACATGCATGAACTGCAAACATGTAAATGTAAAAAATATTACGTAACTTGTGTCACCTTGGGCAAGAGTACCAAAATAGGATTCAGATATACATTTTAACAAATATTTAATTTTAATTGTTCGTTTTATTCATTTTATCCATCTCATTGTAATAATAACAATTTGTAAAACTTAAAATAAAGAACGTGATAAATGTTTGTTTAAATTTAACCCATATGATCCAATAACATGTATGTTCAGCTCGTACTGGACCATACGCGTATACTCATACGGTCCGACCGTACGCGTATGGTCGGACCGTACGAGTATACGTATACGGTCTGGACCGTACGCGTACGGTCCAAATACTCATATGGTCTGGAACATATATATACTTCGCACTTGTTAAATTAGCTACTATGCACGATGAATTCATTACTTAGATAAGTTTACACCATTAACTTACAAAATTAAATCAAAATGGCTCTGTCGTCATTACATAATGACTATTTTGGTCCAGGACTTTTTTTGGTTCCATAAAGCTCCAATGACCAAGAGTCTAGTCCAACTATAAAAGAATAAAAATATACTTAACCAAAATATAAAAACAAATGAAAACGAATCACACATTTATCAGGCACCTTTCATGGTCATTTCGAGTCATCCGCGTCGTAATAAAGAAAAACACATAAACACGAATCATCACGAATCACACATTTGTCAGGCACTTTCCATGGTCATTTCGAGTCATCCGCGTCGTAATAAAGAAAAACACATAAACACGAATCATCACGAATCACACATTTGTCAGGCGCTTTCCATGGTCATTTCGAGTCATCCGCGTCGTAATAAAGAATCAAAGAGCTGAAGAGCTCTGAGGGAAAAGACGGCCATTGTTTCAATTTTTAGGGGGTATCTTTTGATAGTCTACATACAAAGAATGAGCAAAAGAACAGCTATAACATATAGAAAGGCTGACAATAATGAAACTAATTGTTGTTTATTGTTATTTCATTTCCTTAGTCAAGAATTCATCATAGAGACAATTTGGACCAATGAGATCTGCACCTTCTAAATCAAAACATTTGATTAAAGTTGGGAGTTAATTATCTAAAATTCAATTGAATTTAACAACTACTACAATATATTTTAGAATTTTAATTATGTACAATTGAACGGCAGGCTAAGACCATTCTCAATTTTTTGTGACAGTATTCTCAAGAAATGAGGACTGAAAAATCTATTCAGTTTTAATTTTCCATTGATAAAGTTCCCAGTTACAACTCTCATCACAGGGACTCATGTACGTATCAAATCAAATATGATTGATATAAGCTATGTAAAGTTTGTTTCCAGATCCCACATTTTGATATATCTGTAAAATTCCTGAATAAAAAGCTTTAAACTACAAAAGCAATATTATAAAAAAAAAATGAACAAAAAATGACCACTACAATAATTATGTTGGTACGCAAAATTATTTTTTAATTGATGACTACTAATCATATATATACTTAATGTGACATTTTTAGTGTTCAGATACATTAACTTTCATTTTAGTGGGTAATTTCTCATCAATTGAGGTGCTCCTCAATCGGAGAAAGATTCTAAAAACATAACTTTACAGAAAGAATGAAAACTGCAGTTGCTCTCCCCAATCTCAATAGGTATAAACTACAAAAAGCAACATTTTTTTTTTTTTTTTTTTTTTAACCATTTCACTAATTACAATTCTTTTTTATATATATAGAAGACTACTTATCATATACTAAAATAAAATGTCACATTTTAAGTGTTCAGAAACATTCACTTTGATTTTGGTGTATAATTACTCATTAATTGAGGTGCTCCTGAATTGGAGGAAGATTCTAAAAAAAGAACTTTACAGAAACAATGAAAACTGCCGTTTCTCTCCCCAATCTCATGTATCCCCATTGACATTGTTTACCGCGAAAGTTGACCTACAAATTATCTGATTATAGCCTCAGATTAAAGCATCCCAAGTCAAACTGAACTGCTATTATTAGCTGTTTTTTAGCTGTTATTTGCCAGTTCTTCATATTTTTAGCAGTCCTTTAGCTGTTCTAAGCATTCAATCTAATAGCAGTTTGAAAAACTGCCACATTTCAGCAATTTCTTTGCATTCGGCTTAGCATTCATCTTAGCATTCGACTTAGCATTCGTCTTAGCATTCATCTTAGCATTCCTCTTAGCAGTCAGGACAACAGTTATGACAGCAGTTCGATAGCAGTTGACCTATTAATCTTTGTTATAAAAATGCTTGGATCTGGCTATGTTTTCAGCTTGAAGTTAAACATTTATTTGAAGATAATTTGATCATTTTCAAATGTGCATTTTGGCTCCATGTTGTGTGGAAATACTTGCTAGTGAAAAACTGTATGTTTGTCATTTATAAGCTTAATTTTGGATGAATTGAATACTTTTACACACCTGCAGTACAGTAAGTTGAAAGTTACAGTTAATGCTTGTGTATATTCTGACATAACTTTGTTAAGGGAAACAGAAATCATACAGAAAGCCCACAAAAAGGGGGGATATAGTTGTTCACTTAAATAGAATATCTGATGTTGACAGGATTGTATTAGAATACTAGCATATATATACTTACAGTTCAAGATGTTATTTGAAAAAAATAGATATGATTATTTTAATCTATTATTTTGTTAAAAAAACCAAATCTAATCATATTCGAGAGTTGAAAAAAGGGGGAGGGAATTCATAGGTAAACCTAGACTGCAAATAACTGATTGATAAGCCTCTTAGCAGTAATAGCTCTTAAATAAGTAGCTTTTTTAAAAGTTTTGATAATTAAAGTGCATTTTTAATTGTTCCTATATCATTACGGCCACTTATATAATTAATAAAGGGTCTAAGACCAGCTAAAGTAAGTGCTACTCTTTTTTTTTTTACATTCCCTTAAAATTAAGTCTGTTATTAGATTGTATAGTTACTGCTCTAATTACAAATATAAGTTTAAGTACAACTTTTTGAAATTTCACATAAGACTTAAAGTAAAATATTAGAATTTTAATAATTTTTGCTTTCATATCTTGTACATGTACACTGTATATTGATTACCAGTATTCATGTGTCGCCTTTGTATTACTATTGCAACTTTTGGCAGATCTGATAGCATTCCACAGCAGTTATTAGCAGTTTATAAAACCATATTAGGATGTAAAACTTAGCAGTTGGCATGAATATTCATTATTGACAGCTGTTATTATAGCAGTTCTCATGAATATTCATTATTTGATAGCTGTTATTATAACAGTTCTCATGAATATTCAGATCTCATTTAAATTTTTCGTTAAAAATAACTGCCAAAGAACTGTGAAGGCTAAATAAACTGCTAAGAAACAGCTATGGAATGCTATTGGAATGCCTTTATGCAAATTAATCATTGCCTTATATTTGGTAACTGTGAATGCTAATAAACTGCCAAATAACTGCTGTCAAGTGGGAACTGTGAATGCTAATTAACTGCTAAAGAACTGCAGTTCACTTTGACTTGGGTTTGCATGTTGGTGTGTGAATCATCTACACTACAGCAAACATCATTAGGTTTACATTTAACAAATACGGATTTTAAATTAGTATACAAATACTGTGAATGATTTTGATAATGAATAAAGGATATCCCTGTGTAGTGTGGCATTTCGACAATGACGTCACTAGGTTAGATATATTTAGAATATTTCGTAATACTAATTTTTCCGGACTGTAAAGAAACGTATACAGTGTAAGGGAAAGCTCAATATACGATAATTTCACGAGAAACAAGGGAAATATGTAAAAAATGTATTGAAAGTCAATCTGTTCTCCTTGTAATCAATTTCAGTATGACCTTTTGAGGGGGTTTCCAAACTATCAAAACAAAATGATTGACGTGAGGGAATGATAATCTGGCCAACCCCATTGGGGAATTGACGGCTTGAAGCCGTCTTTCCCCAAAAACACATAAACACGAATCACATATTTATCAGGCACCTTCCATGGTCATTTTGAGTCATCCGCGTCGTAATAAAGAAAAAACACATAAAAACGAATCACATATTTATCAGGCACCTTCCATGGTCATTTTGAGTCATCCGCGTCGAAATAAAGAAAAAACACATAAAAACGAATCACATATTTATCAGGCACCTTCCATGGTCATTTTGAGTCATCCGCGTCGTAATAAAGAAAAAACACATAAAAACGAATCACATATTTATCAGGCACTTTCCATGGTCATCCGCGTCGTAATAAAGATCTCCCTCGTCACGTTACAGAAAGAAGAAAAACACCGATCGATGTCTCTATTTGCTGCATGGTCGTATTACGGTGGGGTTAAAGTATTGAGACTATTTCCCAAGTGGGATTCTTCCGATATATAACGGAGGGAAATACTGGTGCATAACAGAATGGTGGATTAAATAAACGTTCACAAACATCCACAAAGTCATTAAAAATGGCTTTAAGCTTTCTGCCGTACACAAGTAAAGTACACTTGGACTTCCTGATGCAAGATGACTTTTTGTAAAGTTTAAAGTCATCTTAGCTGCAATAGTAAATAGTTTGTTACGAACACACAAGTATTATTGCCCTAGCTTTAGTTTCCATCTTCATTCTGATTCGTTCACTCTAAAAAGTAAAATCACAAAAATACTGAACTCAGAGGAAAATCAATTCGGAAAGTCCATAATCACATGGCAAAATCAAATAACAAAACGCATAAAAAGTGTATGTCCCGTTTTTCGTTTTGCTCATGGTAATTATATATAATGTGTTGATCTTATATTTTTACAGCTATGATTTTGCATTTTGTGTCTCTAAGTACTACCAGTACTAACCTTCAACAAACGGGTTTACAGATTTATACATAAGTTTCCACAGTCCTTGGGGAGACTCTCCCCAAAGATGCAAAACTTTGTATGTGTACTCGAATGAACCCTCCTCCGGGGACGCCACAGCGTCATTATATCTTTCGTTCTGGACCTGTATCTTGGTTCCGCCGGGCGATATCAACTCAAGCTCTACTGTTCCTCTGAATGCTGAATAAAGTACATTGACGGTGACCAGAACATGCTCTAGAAACTTCATACCACAATCCTTAAGACCTACCCTGATGGCGCATTTCCCTGATGCTTCACCTGTGACATTCCTACAAAAATTAAGAAAATGGTTTTTAGATGGTGACGTTCCCTTGTCACCATCTTACGGTGTTTATATATCTCAACTTGTACGATTCGCTCGTGTATGTAACAATGTTTTAGATTTTAACGAGAGAAATTTATGTATTACTGAAAAATTATTACACCAGGGTTTTCGATATCACAAACTAGTCAAAACATTTACTAAATTTTATCATCGGTATAAAGACATCATTCGTAAATATAGCTCAACATGCAGACTTCTTATACGTTCAGGTATTTCACATCCAATTTTTTATGGAAATATTCTTTATAAAGCACAAAGGTGTCAGTATTCACCTCAGAAACTTAAAAAACCTTTGAATAGACTTATTAAGAAGGGATATAATTACGATACTGTTGTCAAGTCATTAAAGATTGCATATTTTGGCGTTAATATTGAGTCACTGATAAGGTCTTTGCGTCGGAACTAAACACATTTATTCTAAAAACAGTTGTTGGCATGACACGGGTTATGTTCTTCTCATATATGTTATGATGGTATGATACTAAACCCCTCACGGGAAGGATTGTGCCTGATGTACATATGATGAAATCATAATCTTTCAGTCAGTTTAATTGAAGTCTGGAGCTGGCATGTCAGTTAACTGCTAGTAGTCTGTTGTTATTTATGTATTATTGTCATTTTGTTTATTTTCTTTGGTTACATCTTCTGACATCAGACTCGGACTTCTCTTGAACTGAATTTTAATGTGCGTATTGTTATGCGTTTACTTTTCTACATTGGTTAGAGGTATAGGAGGAGGGTTGAGATCTCACAAACATTTTTAACCCCGCCGC
>CM034358.1:73902952-74176976 GCA_019925275.1 Mytilus edulis | reverse complement strand
CTTTAGAATACAAAAATGGGGGGGGGGAGAAATTGCAATAACATTTCGCCATAGGACACATTCATGAAAATCCAACAGTTCCGTGACGGTCGTCAACAACAATAAAAGAGGGCCGAGTGACATGATTTCTTAAAAAGCTGCTTATGATACGCTGAGCATGCTTTCTGTATTCGTGCGACAAGGAATTAGGGCTGTTAATACAAAGTAGAATAAAGTGATCTATTGATCACGTATAACCATGTTTGCAGAAATAATCTTTAACAGTAAATGACAAAATTTAAAATTAATGTGACCAGTATCTTATGCCTTTAAAATATTAAATATAAACATAAATTGTCAAACAGTACTTTTGTTTTCATCTGGAAACTAACACAAGTCAAATATAAAGGTAGCTAGGAGGAATACATCTCTAAAACAGTAAATGTCAAATCATCAAAATCGAAGTATTTTATAGTCCATGGCATTGTTAATAACTTCTGAAAGCTTTGGCAGTACTCTAGTTTTCAACCGGAACCTCACGACGGACGGTTATGTGCATCACTATTTACCCTTATTTAAGGTGTGGGTCTAATGAGAAAATGTAGTAAGATTACCAATGATAAATCAATTCATAGATCATAAAACAAAGCTGTCACCTTAAGTCTTTTAAAAATGAAAAAATACAATTCCGTATTGTAAACTTCAAGGGCCATATACGACAAAAAGTGTTAATTTTTAAAATTGAACCCCAATGGCCAAATTTATTATAAAACAATGAACGATTAACAAATATGACGAAAGAAAACGACAACCAATTGCTAACAATTCCTGGACTTAAAAAAAAAACAGGCACATACAAAATGTGACGAGTTATACATATTTGTAAACCCCTTGTCTTCCTTAACCAGGGATTGTGTTATAGAAAATCAACAAGAGAACAAACTGAAACAATCAGCTGGAAAGGACCTAATGCTCCAGATGGGTACTTAGTACATAACACATAACAGAGTAACAAAAAAACATAAAGAGCCGATTCAAAAGTACTTACAGCTAATAATAAAATTGACGGTACTAATTTTCTTGCACCAGATGCGCATTTCGACAATACATGTCTCTTCAGTGATGCTCGTGGCCAAAATATTTGAAATCCAAAGCTTATATAAAAGATGAAGAGCTATAATCCAAAAGGTCCAAAAAATAAAGCCAAATCCGTGACAGGAATCAGAGCTTTGCATGAGGGAGATTCATTCCTTAATTTATAATAACTAGAACACACCCACGAAATCGCGGGGAAATAGAGCGTATGTAAACTGTAAAAAAATATACTGACTGGGGAATTTCAGGAGAGATATCGAAAGTCAAAGGTACTTAGGGACTGGGCACATTTTTTTGCCCTCCCCCTATTTTCCAAATACCGATTTTTATACCTTCTGTTTTTCTGTACTCTATGAACATGCATATATACTTTAATTACTATACAGAGAATTTCAGGAGAGGTATCAAAAGTCAAGGGTACTTAGGGAATGGGCACATTTTTTTGCCCTCCCCCTATTTTCCAAATACCGATTTTTATACCTTCTGTTTTCTCTGTACTCTATGAACATGCATATATACTTTAATTACTATACAGAGAATTTCAGTAGAGGTATCAAAAGTCAAAGGTACTTACATATATATATATATATATATATATATACATCAGTGAACGTCATGAATAGTAAAGAGCCCCCCCCCCCCCCCCCAAGATAACCATCGGAATTTATAGTAAATTATAACAAATACAGGTATTCATAGTAAATGTATGTATACAGAAATATATCCGCAGTAACCGCCGTTGATAATAAACCATAGGCGGATCCCAGGGGGGGTGGGGACCCGTTGACAAAAAATTGTTGATTATATGGGGAATCACTGAAGTATGAGAGGACCCCCCCCCCTTTTTAGGTCAGTCAGTGCCCCCTCCCTTATGAAAAGTTCTGGATCCGACACTGTGAACTAAATGATAGTAAATAACAAATATTATTCATTTTCGTTTTCCTCCCAAAATAACCCAAACTGAAACACGTTAAGCAAGTATGATAAATGCTAGAACTCAAAATGATAGCAGAAAGCAAATTTATATACTTTATTCATAGTCTTTGTATGTTCAAGGTACAGAAAAGAAATTTATAGTAAATTATAACAAATACAGTTATTCATAGTAAATGTATGTAAGTATGTACAGAAATATATCCGCAGTGACCGCCGTTGATTATAAACCATAGGCGGATCCATGGAGGGGGGGGGGGGGGGGCTGGGGTCCCAACATAGATTTTAACATAGAAATTTGGCTGTAAATAAATTTGTGAGGGACACTCAATTTACTGTCAATCAGAATGACTTATGGCATGCTGTCAAGGCTTTAAAAAAAGCTGTCACCAAGATTTCCAAAGGTACCAAACGTTCAGAGGGTATAAGTTGGAGTGTACAGCTAGGAGATAAAGTTGAACCCATAGCAACACACATTATTTGGGCTGTCCGTAACTGTGAGCAAAATTCTCTAAAACTGAAGGAAAGTTTGGATAACATTGTTAACCATTATTGTGATAACCATGAAAATTGTCATCATTCATCAAGGTGCAGATTTGATTCAAACTATGAACCATCTAGGACTGTACTTGCAAATTTAAAAGCCAGAAAAATGTTAGAGATTGCTATAAAAAGTTCAACTATTTATAAATATCCTCAAGATTACATTCTTGCTAAAGACACATTTTATGTTGAAAGTTTCAATAATGTTGTGAACATATTTCAAGACAAAAGAATTTGCTTTGGTGATGATCAATATAAATTGAGATCAAATTTGGCAGTATGCCATTGGAATGAGAATGTGGACAGAGGCTTTACATCAGTGTGGAAATCAAGATATCCCAATGCACCAGCTTCACAGAAAGGAAAGAAAATTTACAAAAAACTAACATATAATTACAGGATAAACATTTGGAACCGCTACATTTCTAGTTTCTATTAAAAGCAGAATAATTACACTAATTAATGCATTGAATTTACAAGTGTTAACTATTATCATGCAAATATTTTTGATCATCATAATCTTGTTATTTGTTAGTTATTAGTTTTAGTCTGGATTATAAATTTCTACACAAAGGTAAATTCCACATGTGTTTGTTTTCTTTAACCATGCTGACTTCTATAAATAATTGATAAGAAAGTTAGGCCCCTCCCATTTCCTTATTGGCTTAATTGCTCTCCAATCGGATTTCTATCTAGGTCAGCCCTGGCCTTTAAAAGGTACAGCAGCGGAAAGTAACGAGTGAACTATTCGGGTTATTTGTAAACATATCCGATCTGTACGTACATTTCCATGAACACGAATATGACAGAAAAATGTCAGTGATTTGATCAATCACATGCCGAGAATCAATTACCATTTCATATCTTCAACCAATTTCTAAACAAAGGTTTTCGGCAGGAGGTTATTTGTTTGGTCGCATCTTACCTAGTGCAAACATTCATTGCTCAATTATATTCTTCCGCGTAAACGGCGATTACAGGCCAATGCTGGAATCAAACTTAATGAGACATTGTTCATTTTTTTACTATCTTTGTTTATGTTAACACTTGAAATATTGAAGACAATTATTCCACTATTTTGTAAAAAAGGTATCTTTAAACAAAGCATTCTTGATGTACCTATTCCAAGTCAGGAGCCTGTAATTCAGTGGTTGTTGTTAGTCTAACATTTTTGTTTTTTATTTATAATTTTGTCATAAATCAGGCGATGGGTTTCTTTTGTCATCTCAGGGCCTTTTGTAGCTGACTTTACGGTATGGGTTTTGCTCACTGGTAAAGCCTAACTGTGACTTATGTTTGCATACAAGCACGTCATTTGGACTCTGATGGAATATTGTTTCATTGGAAATCAAACAATGTCTCCCTATTTTAATATTGTAGATATATTGTACATTGACTGGATAAAACAGTTAAAGTTGTATTTTGAGGGAAAACAAAACCTTAAACATTATTATACAATTATGAAATTAAGATTATATACAAAAATACTAACTGAAAGGTTGCAATCAAAATGTATAAATAAGATCCTGCCAATATCAATACACTTTATAATGTAGGTGTTTAGGGGATGGGGATTAATTCGTGGAACAACAGGTCTCAATATTTAAGTGTTAACGTCTTACATGTACATTACCATGTATCCTACATACTCTAACAGCACTTTCAGCATTTCGTTTTGTGCTGAAAAACCATACAACTACGGCTACATAATGGTACAACATTCTTAACATTCAATTTTGTATTGCCATACCATACAAAAATGGATATCGGATACAGTTTCTTTATATACGCTTTCTGGTACTAAATTATAATTATTTATATTATATTAAAATACCTCTTTTGATTACTGTAGAAGTAGAAAATACTAACGATGACAAACACTGATAAAGCGACAACACCAACAGCGACACCGATGATCAAGTGTATTTTTGTTGTTGACGATGAATCTAAAATATACTCAAATTTAAAACCACGACTATTTCATATTTAGTCTAGAAAATATCAGGATCATACTGAGGTTTTGCTAAAGCCAAATGGTCTTAGATCACTTGTATTTTTACATAAATGACTTTATAACGCATCGAAAAAAAAAAACATCAGTGAGAAATGCAAAAGTATATCTCAACAAACGAAAAACAATTCATATATCATTTTATTTAGAGATTGGATAAGATGTAGAAAAAAGAAAAAAAAAATTCAAAATCAATTTTAGGTGTGAGATATTTTTTTCTATCATGTCCCTTTATTAATTGAAATTTCAATGTATGATACCCTCAGCACATCAATGATAAATGCAAAAATATATCTCAACACCTCAATTTGTTTTTTATTCCATATGTTGACTGTAACTAGCATCTTAATTTGTCTTTTATCAGGTAGTTCATTTGCATCCTCTACGTTTTGTATCTATGTTTCAAAACAACTTCGTTACTCAAATTGAATGAATTGCCGAAACATAATTGCTCATGTATCTGTGTTATTTGTGGGTACACATTTGTTTTAACCTTCATTACGTTAACTAGATATAGTCTTACCCGATCTAATTCCATTTACGGCTGAAGTTTTCGATGGACTATCTGATAAATAATATGATATGAAAAAGTAAGAAACTATTATTTTGAGATACAAAATATATAATTCTTACAGACAACAGCATGTCAAAAAGAATTGCAATAGTTAATAAAACATTTCACTATATTTTTAGAGTTTAAACATTAAAAACTAAAAAAAAAATGCAAAACTTGAAAATACTTTAGCGCTTTAGAACGATAAACAGACTTTTTTTTATCATTTCTGTACTCGCGATCGTTGCACATGTTATATTCATGGTTGTAATGGATGATGAAAGAAAGAATGTCACTTTAACTAGCGACAAATATACAAAAAATACTTTTATCTCCTTAAAAGGAGTTCGCAGGAAAATGAATAATGGATATTGGAGATATGTCTACTGATATGAAAGTGGCATAGTATGATTGTCTATTAGACACCTATCCACACAAATTAAAGTACTGCAAATATATGTCACCATTTTAAACATAAAATATTTCGTTTGATTTTTGCTTGGTTTTACCACAAATGTGTGTAGTAAATTGGGTAACTACAAGATAAAACAACCATATCAGTCGCATTCCTAACAATAGGTCTATTGCATGACAGGCTTGACATTTGTGTAAAATGACAAACGTTGCACTGTTGTTACATCCGCGAACATTGAGAAGCCCCTGTTTCAATTGAACCATTCGTTGTTAACTGCTATTGCTTTTTTTCCTCCTGTCATCTATTATCATGTTTCCAACTACATCAGGCAAAGTTGACTTGAAATTAAATTGGCCATTCTTTTTGGGTTGCTGAGTTATATAGCTCATCACATTTTCAGGTTTTATACATTCATGGCATTACCGTGTTTGGTTTGAGCGTTCCTGATGGAGGTGTTTCCTGAAAAGCACTTCGGGCGCACGAAATTATATAAAGTGCTACTTTCATTATCTGGGACTGGGTCGATACCACTGATGTCCTCCAGGGGTGTCATTAGCTCTGTAGTCCGTGTTACGTTACTTATTTAAAAACCTAAGGTTCCGGCTCCCTTGGCAGGGTTGCCCCTGGATGAGTTTAGCTGTTCTTTTAATATCCATTTTGATCATGTGGATCCACACGTCTTTTACTTCATTGGCTTTCAATTGTTTGGGGTTGTGTGTTCCTGAGGGGAACGAGTCCTGAGTAGCGCTTCGTACACACGGATTAACATAAAGTTATTTTCTGTTGATAGCTGTCTAAATTACACATAAGAATAATACAGTATTGTTTGCATTTTAAATCTGTATATTGTTATTATGATGTTGAAGGCCGTACATTGACCTATAATGGTTTACTTTTTTTAAATTGTTATTTAGATGGAGAGTTGTCTCATTGGCACTCACACCACATCTTCCCATATCTATTGTTATTATCATGTTTAGTATGCGCACATCATTTGGTAAAATCATTCTACGATTACATTGTTATTTTTATTTTATTTGTTTATATTATATGTAATTGTATAATACTACCATTGCAGTGGGTGAAGTTATAGTTCATTATCAGTATCCCTTCACACATAGCACCTGTGTCTCCTAACTGCGTGTTATTTTGTAAATAAAACTTGAATTGCTTCAAATCAGAATGTGTACAGTCCAGTGGATTTTTGTCTAGTGTACTGTTGAAAAAAGCAATAACAATGAAATTTTCATAAACTATCTTTGATACATAAAATATTCGATATATTACTGTTCTAAATTAAAAGTTAAATCCTTTACACATAATGAAATAGTGTGTCGGGTCTGACGGCAAGTAACAACTAATAAAAGGTAAAATAATCCGTTCTAAAACTGCTTGTGCTATCTTCATACTAAATGAGTGGGCGTTGTTCTGATTGACATTTAGGTCTTGGAGAACATGGTTTATTTATGTGTTGTAATTGGTCCACGAATTAGCTTTTATTATTACTACCACTGGGTCGATGCCTCTGTTGGTGGACTATTAGTCCCCGAGGGTATCACCAGCCCAGTAGCCAGCACTTCGGTACTGGCATGAAAATACGGATTTTTTGTGTTATTAAAATTTCCTGTTACAAAATATTAGAAATTATTATAAATTAAGGAATGAATCTCCCTCATGCAAAGCTCTGATTCCTGTCACGGATTTGGCTATACTTTTTGGACCTTTTGGATTATAGCTCTTAATCTTTTATTTAAGCTTTGGATTTCAAATATTTTGGCCACGAGCATCACTGAAGAGACATGTATTGTCGAAATGCGCATCTGGTGCAAGAAAATTAGTACCGTCAATTTTATTACTACCACTGGGTCGATGCCTCTGCTGGTGGACTATTAGTCCCCGAGGGTATCACCAGCCTAGTAGCCAGTACTTCGGTACTGGCATGAAAATACGGATTTTTTGTGTTATTAAAATTTCCTGTTACAAAATATTAGAAATTATTATAAATTAAGGAATGAATCTCCCTCATGCAAAGCTCTGATTCCTGTCACGGATTTGGCTATACTTTTTGGACCTTTTGGATTATAGCTCTTCATCTTTTATATAAGCTTTGGATTTCAAATATTTTGGCCACGAGCATCACTGAAGAGACATGTATTGTCGAAATGCGCATCTGGTGCAAGAAAATTAGTACCGTCAATTTTATTATTAGCTGTAAGTACTTTTGAATCGGCTCTTTATGTTTTTTTGTTACTCTGTTATGTGTTATGTACTAAGTTCCCATCTGTAGCATTGTAATTGGTCCACGAATTAGCTTTTAGTAGCTCTAAGTACTTTTGAATCGGCTCTTTATGTTTTTTTGTTACTCTGTTATGTGTTATGTACTAAGTACCCATCTGAAGCATTAGGTCCTTTCCAGTTGATTGTTACAGTTTGTTCTCTTGTTGATTTTCTATAACACAATCCCTGGTTAAGGAAGACAAGGGGTTTACAAATATGTATAACTCGTCACATTTTGTATGTGCCTGGTTTTTTTTAAGTCCAGGAATTGTTAGCAATTGGTTGTCGTTTTCTTTCGTCATATTTGTTAATCGTTCATTGTTTTATAATAAATTTGGCCATTGGGGTTCAATTTTAAAAATTAACACTTTTTGTCGTATATGGCCCTTGAAGTTTACAATACGGAATTGTATTTTTTTCATTTTTAAAAGACTTAAGGTGACAGCTTTGTTTTATGATCTATGAATTGATTTATCATTGGTAATCTTACTACATTTTCTCATTAGACCCACACCCTTTTTTTGCCTCGAACTAATGTAAAACCTAAAACAAATAATGTAATTGAACATAAAACATATTTTTAACAATATTTCCATATATTAAGTACACTTCTTTAGACCTAGATTGGCCTACATAAGTATTTTGAAAAATAATATAGGAGGTATTTTTGGGACAGTTAACAAAAAAAGATCAATGGTGAAATAAACTATAGGGCATATCCACTAACAAGCGATCCCTGGATAATAAAAAGTTTTCAAAAGAGCAAACCAAAAATAAAGGAAAAATACTTATCACTTTAGTTTTAGCTTGGACAGGACATGAAGCATGTTGGATAAGTTCCGCTAAACCGAAACAAGATTAATATGCAAATACAGTGTTAAAAGGTGTTCTTTCCATTTTTAACAGCACTGGGTAGATTAACATGGTATGGTATCCATAAAGAGACACTGAACTTAAATGTTTAGAGTGCTAGGAAAACATACTATACGGGGATTACGAATTGGTTATGATACACATGTATGAGGTCCTTTAGGTTACAGGTTTTTTTTTTAATTATAAATTATATTATATATTATATTTTATATTATATTATATTATGCTATGAAGAGATTCGCTACTGCAATTGACCATACCATTTCTGGAACAAATTATCGGCTTGTTAAATACGAACAGAACCAATACTGCAAATAATCGTTAATATGAAGAACAGGAATACCTAAACGAAACTTTTTTCAGAAACAAAGTATCGCTATGATTAATATGATGAGTAGCAATAATAAAATTGACAAAAACACAATTTCTTGAACAAATTATCGCAATAATATATACGAAGAGTTGCTTTCCTGAAGTTAAACCTACCATTTCTGTAACAAATTATCCCCATTATCAATACGAAGAGAAGCAATCCTCCTATAAGTCCTATCACGACATACATTAATACGTTCTGTTCTTCTTTATCTAAAAGTAGGTACAAAGTAGTCAGTTTTTACAACGTTAAGTTCACTGTTTAGAAATTTGGCCTGTATTTAAGTAAATAAATGTTGTTGATTTGAAATAGAAAAATATCAACTACAGAACCAACTTTATTGACCACCAGCGAATTGTTTAAAATTAATCAATGTTGATAAGACTAAAACGTGAATAAATAATTTATTGTTCAGTCTCTTAATAGTTCCAAATTTCTATTTAGTTCAAAAATTGATAAAATTTGTATACAATCTGTATTTCTTTTTATATAGAGTGTTACATAAGATAATGATAATATAATTTTCTGTGATTGTATCTTACATTAATTTGCAGGATCCTTTACTATAGATAGTTGAGCTGATCTGTAACAATAACATCTCCATGCCTTATATATCATGTACTGCAGTACGCCGCTAAATTAAAACTGACGAGGAAAGGTAACAAACACACGGCCACTGAAAGCTTTATTTTTGTAGAGCCCAGGTGGTCGTGTGGTCTAGCGGGACGGCTGCAGTGCAGGCGATTTGGTGTCAGGATATCACAGTAGCATGGGTTCGAATCCCGGCGAGGGAAGAACAAAAAATTTGCGAAAGCAAATTTACAGATCTAACATTGTTGGGTTGATGTTTAAACGAGATGTATATACATAATGTACACAGCCATGTATCACCATCATTGATGGCGATCCGATGGATAAATCTGTTGTAGAGTTGTCACTGACTCAGACGTACTTATGTATATATATATATATATAAGTACGTCTGAGTCAGTGATATAAGTACGTCTGAGTCAGTGACAACTCTACAACAGATTTATCCATCGGATCGCCATCAATGATGGTGATACATGGCTGTGTACATTATGTATATACATATATGTATATAATATTTTTAGCTTCATTGCATTGTGACATTTTTATTAAGTACGACTACTAGTAGATATTCCTTGTACCTTCAATATTACCGGTATTTTATTTTAATAGTTTTGATTTAGTATTACATGACAGTCCTTTTATCTTTACCTCGATACTTTATTTTATTTCAGTTCAACTTGATATTTCTGGGGTTTTTTTTTACAAAAATATTCTGATCTCCAATTTGATGAATAAAATAGATGGTCAAGTAGATGATAAACCATGTTCTCTGATTCCAGATTTTCCCCATACCTTATAGTGTTAAATTCTTCAGTTAAAATGATAATTTGATTGATAGCGTCGAAAAATTAAAAACAAACCATTCTGACTTGGAAAAAAAAACCATAAACCTTCATGTAACAACTATGTCAATACAAACAATGTCCTATTTGGCTTCAACCGATTTGACTTGAGATTCGTAGTTGGCACATTTTTTGGAAATTTTAGGTCATCAATGCACTTCAACTTTGTACTTGTTTGGCTTTATAACTATTTTCATCTGAGCGTCACTGATGAGTCTTCTGTAGACGAAACGCGCGTCTGGCGTATTAAATTATAATCCTGGTACCTTTGATAACTATTGTTAGTACTGACGGCTTTATATGTGTGTATGTACGTAGATTCCTCCGTTTACGGGGCACATCTCTCGTGTTGCGAGGTACAATTGAATCCGTGTATACTCGCTATCTGCTTTTTGTAAACAGATCTCGTGGTATTGACTGGTATTAATCGTGTTAAAATAACTGTTACAAGCACAAGATGGTTCAATAATTTCAAATTCCAATCTAATAATAAACTTATATATAATCTTTTATGTATTACATGCATCACTGTCCTTTATTCTCTGGGGGACATGTGTTGTAATCATATAATGTAAATGTTTATGTATTAAAGTGTCGCATACCACGCCTCTTTATCTTTATTTATATCTTGATTAGATTTAGATATACTTATATTAAAAATCAATCATTTGAATGACACGCCTAAATAGTTTTCATTTTCAGGTTTGTGTTCCAATCGCATCTTAACCTCCAGTACTCACTTAATATGATGTAATATGAGAATTGTGACTCATACTTTATCTTCATATAATTATCGATATTATCGAAGATGTTCTCTGTACGGACTTATTATAACATTCAAGATTTCTATTTCGTTATGGCGTTATAAATTAACGAATAAAATTGAGAATGGAAATGGGGAATGTGTCAAAGAGACAACAACCCGAAGCATACATTTTCGAGTGTTAACGCCACGCTTCTGGTTATTCACAGGAATCACCATCACATAATAAAAAAGCACCTGTACTTATAATAAAAAAAAACCTTCTAATAATAAAAAAAAACCAACACTTTCTATAATAAAAAAAAAGCGCTTTCTTATAATAAAAAGCATCACGTAATAGAAAAGCACCTTCTTATAAGAAAAAAACCTCCTTCGTATAATAAAAAAAGTACCTTCGTATAATACAACAGCACCTTCTTATAAGAAAAAAAGCACCTTCTTATAGTAAAAAAACCACCTTCTTTTAATAAAAAAGACATTTAATACATCTTTGGCGTTCCGTAACTTTTACCTAAAACGAGCTTATACGTGAAACTCACATTAGTTTATGTGAGTTTTACATAAATCTCGTGTGAATTTGACATGGAAATCACATGATAAATTATATACTTTTCTGATGCACAAATCAGTCTTAATTTATGTATAATTGCACTTCAATTATTCCATTATTCCTATGCATATTTATTATAATGATTTGGTTTTGTATGTATGTTTCTTTTTTTATCTACTAGTAAATCACATCCGAAATGAACGACAGACGGACATAATATATACAAAACTTAATGAATAATTGAAATCAAGATATTTGCGTTATAACGCAAACATAGGAAGAAAAATTAAAAAAAAAAATGTGTGGCGCTAATACGCTTCCGTAAATAACATCTTAATTTTCAAATTAAATAAAAATCATGAAAATTCCATTTTTGCTGTTGAAAAGTTCACGTGAAATTCATGTGAAAAATTTCATGTGAGATTAATCATTTGAATCTCAATTCACGTAAATATCACTTGAACATTTTTACGTGAGTTTCATGTATAATCTCGTTTGAGGTTAATCTCACGAATTTCAAGTGAGTTTCATGTATAAGCTCGTTTGAGGTGAATCTCACGAATTTCAAGTGAGTTTCATGTGAAATTGCTCATGTGAGCAAATTTTGCTTGTGTATGGTATGATTGCAAATGAGACAGCTGCCTATACAAGACCAAATGACATAGAAGTTACAGTTGTACCAATTAACGAAAAAATCATTTACTTCCTAATAAGCTGTACACGACCACGAAATGTCAAATGTAAGCAATACAAACGAGAAAATTGATTCTTACAACTAAGGGTTCTTTTTACGTATTGACAGCTCTTCATTTCACCCAATTGTCTGCATCTTCGCAAATTGGCCTTCCAATACTTTTTGGACCTTTTGGATTATAGCTCTTCATCTTTTATATAAGCTTTGGATTTCAAATATTTTGGCCACGAGCATCACTGAAGAGACATGTATTGTCGAAATGCGCATCTGGTGCAAGAAAATTGGTACCGTTAATTTTATTGTATATCTTGTATCTTTTATTTGGTGTTTCTTGTTACCGGAAATGTAGAACGTAACTTATAGATATAGGAAGATGTGGTGTGAGTGCCAATGATACAACTCTCCATCCAAATAACAATTTTAAAAAAGTAAACCATTAAAGGTCAATGTACGGCCTTCAACACGGAGCCTTGGCTCACACCGAACAACAAGCTATAAAGGGCCCCAAAATTACTAGTGTAAAACCATTCAAAAGGGAAAACCAACGGTCTAATCTATATAAGATTAAAAAAAAAAAAAACAGAAACACGTATAAATTACATAAACAAACGACAACAACTGTACATCAGATTCCTGACTTAGGACAGGTGCAAACATTTGCAGCGGGATTAAACGTTTTAATGGATCCAATCCTTTTCCCTCTTTCTGAAACAATAGCATAACATCACAACTTGGAAAAACACACGATAAAATATCAATTGGCAGGCCTAACTCGATCAAAAACGTACATTAATATTTGCCTGTTCAATGTATATTTTTCGTGTGCTTGACGGCCGCGAACTTACATGTCACGTGTTTTTTAATGGCAGTAGAAAAAAGTTGATGGATACAAATTGTAGCATTGTAGCTTCAATCTTTATTGTACTAGTTGTTCCATGAATAAAGTAATGAAACCCACGACACATTTACTCTCACCAACGATGTTTCTTGTGTAGACAGAACACATCATTGTTATTATTACCACAAGCCCTGTGTCTTTGGAGACATATTTATAGTTTGGAGAAAAAAAATCCCGTAAAAAATTGCTGATCAATTCTATTCGGCAGTCCGGTGAAAAGTTCAAAATGTTTATCAATGACAACAATTGTTAAGCACATGTAATTTACTAAGATTGTATGACTGTATGACTTTTAACAGATTTAATGCTGACCCGAGGCTCCATTATTGACACTGACCATTCTGACACATAAAATTTTATGGTGAAAGTTTTAATTATTTATGTTTATTATTAACTGCACCCATTTGGATTGTACTAAAGCATGCATAATTAAATTCGAATTATGAAAATGACAAAACTAAGGGCATGTTTACCAAGTGCAAAGTGACCTACATGCGCTGAAGAAACTAAGTCCTTTAAAATATTTTTTTTAACATTTGACCAGGATTTTTTTTATTAACCGTACATTGAATACAGCAAACCATTAACATAAATTGTTTAGTATATTTTGATATAAGAAAACTTTAGTTTTATGATCAGTAGAGCTATAAAAGATTACCATCTCATAGTAACGTCTTTTTATCGCTCTTGAATCCGCCCGAGTGGTTTCCCCGAGGTTACCCGATTACTGCTACATAAATACATGACCCGTGCAAACATTTTCTTCATGAAGGAAGCTGACCACGGAATAAGAAAGGTAAGTTAATCAAGTTCGGTGTTGGGGTTCTGCAACAATAATGATAATAATAAAAAACAAACAATGAAAATAATAATATTAATACTAATAATCATGGTAATAATAATAACAATAATAAAAATTATCATTATAATATTGAACAATAGTTATTATACAAATAATAATGATTATAATAATATTGATAATAAAAAATTATAATTAAAAGTGTGATTAAAATTTCATAAATATATTTTTGAAAACATTTATTAAAGGATTCTGCAAAAGAAGAAGTGTTATGATTGCCAATGAGACAAATCTCCAGAAGACACCAAATCAATGACAGAAGTCCTTTTGCGCCAATTACTGTTTTTCTGGGGTATCATTTGCGCCAAATTTTGTTTTCCAAATGTATCAATTGCGCCAATATTCGGAACTCATTTGCGCCAATGTACCTGTACACAAATATATCATAAATATTGAAATGATTAAAATTTATTCTAATTTTTTGCTTCAAAAAGTATCATATGACACTTAAATTAACAACTATAGGTCATTGTACGGCCTTCAACAATGTGAAATGCAATGAAGGTTTCTGTAAATAGATGCATAACATGCAATGCAAAACATTTATTCAAATCACACGTGGTCATAGTATTTTAGATCATTTTATCAATATATTTATCATCATTTCCAATCCCTTAAACTATATACCCCTCAGTTTTGTTAAAAGGTAAAATGCGTTCCTAAGAATCTTCATACAGGATAAACAGTATTTCCTTCAAATTGTTAAAGCAAAGCAACAACAACAACAAAAACCGAAATCGGTTGCAAAGTTTGTCTTAGACGATTCAGTTTCTCGCCATGGAATAAAAATTACGCACACCTTTTTCAGTCAGTACAATGCCTTATTATCCATTTTTTTTAATCAAAGAAAACTGCCAGAATCTGTTAACTCTTTTCTCTCTCTTGCTACAGACACATAAGTCATAAACTTGTTTTGTTTTGTTTTGTTTTGGGTTTTATCTTATTTTATTTTCGGGGGGGGGGGGGGGGGGGAGGATGGGTTTTTTCAGAATTATCTGATGAGTCAAACCCTATCCAACTGATTTTAACCGTGTGTTCTTATGTTATGTTCTAACGCCACAGTCTCAGATTATGGGTAAGGTTTAGCGCTTGCAAGTATGGTTAACTCCTTAACATTATTTCTTAGCCGGACTCTAACATACATGTATTTTAATATGTCTTCATTCAATTAAAATCGTCAATTAAAATCTATATTTTAAATAAAAAACATTTCAAGTGCGGGAGGTCGTGAGGTTAATACCAAGTGCGACTCCAACTAAAGACTTGCTAATGTATATATGTTGCTTTCCGCTTACCACGCGGCATGTAGGTGTTAAACGCGAAGTCTGGACAGATCGGAGTCATACAATGTATGTGTATCCTTGTAAACTTGCTAATGTTCATTAGTTGCTTTCCGCTTAACACGTGGCATGAAGATGTAAAAGCGAAGTCTGGGGCCGTGTCAATAAAGGTATCCTAGGATATGTCCTAAGATAGGTCTTAGGACATTATTTAGGATGGTCTTAGGACGTGTCTGGGACATGTCTTAGGATGTAAAACAAAGCTGTCTTAAGACAGTCCTAACTACGATGGTCCTAGGACCATCCTAACACATTTATCTAATTGAAAATATATGTAGAGATTTGTATGACAAAAATTGAGTTGTATTTTAGAACCTATATGTAAAGAGAGGGAGGATGACTCTTATATAGAAAACAATACACGCAAAATAAAAGTTAAAGTTTTCACGGAATACTAATAAATACGTTATTAAAAATGATAAAAGATGCAAATGAATTTAATACGAAAACAAAAGTAAATGGTCACAAAACTTTGTGATATTCGTGCTGCAATTTTAGTACATAAACTAGTTTTGTCCTTAGGTCCACTCGATTTCATTCCATGTATCGATTCAGGATTAGGTAAAAAAGAAGTAAACTGTTTCCCATATTTGAATTATTTAAAATATGTTGTTGCTTAGGATGATAGTATTGTTTAGGCTTCAAAAAAGACAGCACGAAATAATTTAATATAATACAATTAAATAAATCTTTAACAAACATTAAACAATATTTTTTTTAATTAATTTTATCTAATGATAGTTTAATATTGTATTAGTATTTTTAGTATTGAGTTTATGCCATATTTGTTGTTTTTATTACGTTTTAGGACGATGTAACCTTTTAGGACTATCCTAAGACACCTAATTGTATATCCGCCACTGGTCTTAGTCCTAGGACAGCTTCGTTGACACGGCCCCTGGTCTAATCGGCATAGGAATGTGTATCCTTGTGGGGTGACGAATCTTCATGCATGGGCTCTGTTAGCTTAATAACTACTATTCAATTTACAACTATGTTTGAAATAATACGAATATATATAAAATCAGAGTACTGATTAGTTTTCGCTGAACAAATTTATATTTCCTTCGGCATTACAATTAAATTGAATTTAGTATCAGATGAACTTGATTCCGTCCTGTCTGAGGTCATCTTAAATACACAATAATAAACAATAATAAATACACTCAATAATTACACAATTTAAAATCCCAATTTATCTTTATAAACCATCAATTTCATTCCGATTGCTATCAATACTGATTATTATAAGTACATATGAACTCAAATGATTCACTATCTATATAAAAAAGTTAGGTAATTTATAATTAAATTTACATCAATATCATCTTATAAATTAATTCACTAAGGAAGACGAGGCAATACACCCAAACCAAACCTCATCGATATCGGATCTTATTTTGCAATATTGCTGCAATGTCAATTTCATTAAGGTAAATGCCATTCGCTTGTATATTAAGTATTTAATTATTCTGTTAGTTTCGAATTTAAAGTTAGTTTCATATTCTTTTACATTCATTAATTTGAAAGAAAAGTTAAGTACCTACTCAAATAATTAACATCCTAATGGACACTGCTAGATTCAGATTTAGAAATTACAGACATTCTGATAAATCATTCCTATGAATTTATCACGTCTATAAAATATTTCTGTTTTGTAAAAAACATAATTTTTTATAACTATATTTATCAAGTCTATAAAATATTTCAGTTTTGTACCTGTATTAATCAAAATATAAAATGGTATTGTTTCTACATAAAATATTGAAGCAGGTCTTGTCAAGAATCTCAATCATAACAATCATTTCTATTAAAAATATACAAACTTATCATCATCAAATAAAATATTAAAAACAACGTTACTTCTTCAAACTTTGTAAAATAAACTTTATCGCAAATCTGTATATAAAGAACAATCTCATAAAACGTGCTCCTCAACCTCAATCTGATTAATAGATAAAAAAAAATATTTAAAAACTCGTTCGTTAACAGTTTTTTTTTTGTTTTGTTTTTTTTGTATAACGACCTGTTTCTATAAGTTACATTTATTTGTCGTAACAGGCAAAAATTATCTTTGGCTATTTGATGATCACCTATATGTGTGTCCTTCAAAAATAGGCAAAACCGATATCATTAGGAATCCATAAAAAAAAACCACTAAATAATGGACTGTGAAACAACTCAACAGAAAAAAAAAACAACATCGGCCTGATAATTGATAAAACGTTGAACGAAAAACAAAAAGGCAACTACTGGATTACAGTATCCTTTCTCGGCACAGGCACAGTATAGAATTACCGTTGTCAAACATGTTTTTTTTAGTTCTATGTTTGTGAGCGCTAAAACCTCCATGCAACCTTGAACAATGTTGTACATGTAAATATAAAGTAATAAAACACAATGCAAAAATTAGATAAAAGGGGATAACCTTATCCGATAACCACAAGCACAAACAAAACTATCAAAAATCACAAGAGGCACACAGTCTTGACCGAGGAGTACTCGCAGTTATCAATATATATAATATTCCATGGTTATCTTTCGCCTGTCTTTTTAATTCTAAGTCATTTCTCTGCTAATAAATTTACTTTATTTATGTTTTACAATGACAATTTTTTTTAGTGAAAATCTTACATTAATGTTTTGATTCTAAATGTTTTGTTAAATGAATATAGAATATTATTTTATATGCTTTGATATATGTGTGTCTCCTTTATATTTAACATCATCTTATCTAACACAATAGGAAAATGCAGTTATCACCACGATTTACTTGTCTTTGGTTGTTGGCTGCTTTTGTGACAGTTGAGGTTTTAGCGGGAGACATTGATGAAGCCACATTTATTGTAATCAAGCTAAAAGAAGGAGGAACACAAGAGGATGTGAATACAATTTTGCAGCGACACCCTCAGTATGTCAAGGACAAACAGGTATTACTTTAAGAATTTATTTGTTTTGTTTATATTGTTTAATTATATGTTAGTGTATGTTTCTAATGTCACTTGTGTAAATTATGTTTGCATTTTAACCCGTCAAGGTTTCCCTATTTGCAATAAAGTATCAACATATTAAAAAGGAAAATAAAAAGAATTAAACACACGCGCATATATGGGCTAATTTTTGACATAATGATTAAATTTGACTAATGCTTTCTTCGATATCTTTTAGCGTAAAATCTCTGTTGTATCATTCCAAGAAAAAAAAAATAATATCCGCGTTTAATGATAGTATTACCATTGAAAACTCGTTATCCGATGAACGAATATGAAAATATACAATGTAAATACAGAAGTTTTGTGATGATTTTTTTTTTTGCGGCAAATTGCGACTTTATAGGTTTCACTTCAATAAAAACTCGCAATTTATATTTGAAAGCATTATCTGAAACTGCCATGATTTAACATTTTTGTTCATTTATTTTAAAATCGCATTAATAAATCCACGCAGTAATTTACATAATACATGTATCTTGTTATCACATCTGTCATTAGTTTAAACAGTATTTATTAATGAAAAATGTCAAGACAAATATTACAATGTTACATAAAGTTCAAATATGGGATTCGGAAACAAGTTTGGAAAAACTTTTATAAATCCGTCTCCCTATCTGTCATTGAGGCTGGTTCTCTCTATGGCAACATACATGTATTACTTTTATGTATGGGTTCCTTGACAGGATGTCACTAAGTAAAAAACAAATCACAAATAAATTAGGTTTAAATAGGCTGTACTTTCTTATACATATCTTAATTCAACTTTTTCCAAACTTTACAAATTAAATGTGCTATCTTAGTTATTTGTTAATTTATAATCTCTATTGCACACCCTTTAACTGTCTAACGGTTTTGAAAGATGCAAAAGTTGCACAGATCAAAATCTACAGTTTTGGAAAATTCATTGTATAGCAATTTTATTTTATTCTGATCCTAACGAGTCTCAGAACAAATCTCCAATAATGTCTAGGGATAAAAACCCATTGGAAAATGACGGTAAAATGGATAAGGACAGACATTTGGCGTTCTATTGAGAAACATATTTTTATTTTCAAAATTATTGATCTAATTTCATAACAATTAATTTATTTCAGTTTGAAATTGCTGGACAGGTTTATTATCAATTAAAAATTGATAACTCAAAGATTTTAAGTCCGCTTCCTATACTAAGACTTGGCACAGAAGGATCCACTATTCCTACAGAGATTGGAGAAGAGGAAAAGGTAAATTATATTAAAAGTTACCAAAATTAAGCACGCAGCCACCCTTTTCCAGCAGCCAATTTTTATGATAAGTATACAAATCAAACAATTGTTTAAGACTCAAACGTTTCAAAAATCTAGTTAAACATAATTTGATAGCCGAGTTCGATATTTTCACGGCTTGTTGTGTTTCTCAAAGATTTCTGATTACGATTATGCAATTGCTATGGTATCTACTGTATTACATTGAAATGATATTCAAGTATTTACTGGAAAATTCTATTTTATAATTTACTTGCGATTCAACTTTCTGTTATCTAAGCTTTAAGAATTTTGGTTAACTGTGTTATTATAAAGTTCTCGGTTATCTGTGCTTAAATATTTTCTGTTATCTGTGCTATAGTAAGTAAAGTAGGTAAATTATTTATTATAGTGACATGTGTGACTATGTACAGATTATTAACATATAATATATGATAAATATTAATACACCCGGCCCAATGGACCTATAAGTCACCTCAAATCAGTCTGTAATTCAGTGGTTGTCGTTTGTTTATGTGTAACATATTTGTTTTTCGTTCATTTTTTTTACATACATGTAAATAAGGCCGTTAGTTTTCTCGTTTGAATTGTTTTACAGTGTCTTATCGGGGCCTTTTATAACTGACTATGCGGTATGGGCTTTGCTCATTGTTGAAGGCCGTACGGTAACCTAAAGTTGTTAATGTCTGTGTCATTTTGGTCTTTTGTGGATAGTTATCTCATTGGCAATCATACCACATCTTCTCTTTATATCAAATAAAATAAAATGATTATAAAACAATTATATAAATGCTATAAATCATCCGTTTATTGTTCTTCATTTTCGGTGAAATGTAATGAACGTTATCTTAATTACATTAAACAATGCTAGCAATGCACTTTTTCATAATCTAAAGGAATATATCATAATGGGTAATTTCACTAAAAACACTAAAATGAAATTGGCGTTACGTTATTGGTTGCATTTTCATTGTTCAGAATGTTTTAAATTGTTTTGGTGTACGCTTTTGAAAATATATCCCAGAATGCATTATATTCTGAAACAGCGAATTACTGGACATAAAAACAAAACTGCAGACTTATATTTTATACATCAAAAGATTTCTATATTCTATCCATGAAATGATTTCAGGTTGAATTCTCAGAAGTACAAACGAAGAAGACATTTCACCTCTTCAAGGCGAAACCCATCACAGATCCTGAATTGAGTGGACTCTGGCATCTGGTATAATTACTAATAGTAGCCATTATTCTACCCTAAACACTCTAGATACCATTATTCTATCTAAATGATACTGTTTCAACATTCAAAATTTCTCACTGTTACCGAATTTAATGTTGACCCATAATTCAAAGGTAAAAAGTTAAAGGTTGTCGTGCTTTTTCATCCTTATGCAATAACAATACAAATAATTGAAGATACAAAACGTTACCACATCTTCACATGCCTAGGATATGTTTTTGTTTTGGACCTTATTACATCTTTGGTATTTTCTTCAGAACAATGACTTGAAGTATTCGATGAATATTGCGGCGGTTTGGGCTGATGGTTATACAGGAGCGGGTGTTACTGTAGCTATAGTGGACACATTTATACAGACGAATCATACAGATCTCGGAAATATGGTAAAATATAGTATTTTTTGTCTTAAGGAAATAACTTGCCAAAAAATTAACACAAATATCATAATTTTTATGATTGCCTTCGCACGAAAAACCCCAAAATTCCAATGATTATAACTTTTTAAATACTTGACCGATTCCAAATTTGTTTTTACTTCGGCTGACCTCCCTATCTTTATATTTAAGCAATTGGTCATCATCATAATCAAACATTACTTTTCAAACTTAATGTGCCCACTATAAATGTTTTCCGTACCTGATTGAAGACAACCATCTATGAAGCAATGACAAACAAGCAGATAAACAAACACAAACACACAAAAATCAGCAACCTCAACTCACAAAAACACAAATTAGAAAAAGCAAAATTTAACTTGAAATTCATAAATCTAAAACTTTCATATCAAACTTTAGTAATTTATTTAAGAAACACATCAAACGAATGGACAACAATTTTCATATTCCTGACTTGGTACATGCATTATCAAATGTACAAAATGGTTGATTGAACTTGGTTGTATAGCGCTAAACCTTTCACTCGTACGACAGTCTCACCAAATTCCGTTGTATTTACAACGATGCGTGAACAAAACAAACATGACAAATAGAATAGTCAAAATAAGGGTAATATGTTTAATTAAATATTTTTCTAATCCGCGACGAGAGTTTGATATTTTATGATGCAAAACCAAACAAATATGATGATAAAACACATGCACTTAAACGATAGAACCAGACACTAAAAATACAACAACAAAAGAGAAATAAAAAACCAACCCTCAATTATTATAACAAAACAAAAAAACAATTTCAAACATGAAGTGTTCATTAAATGTTTTTCAGGATGTAGATAATTCTTATGACTTTTACAATGACGACAGTGATCCAAATCCTGATGACCCAACAATTAGGTAGGTACATGTACCAGATAATATAAAGGTTGGTACTAGATAATCTAAAAGTAGGTACCAGACAATGTAAAGGCAGATACCAGATCTTCTTAGAGTCGATACCAGATAATCGAAATGTAGGTGCCTGGTATTCTAAATGTAGGTATAAGATACTATAAAGGTAGGTACCAGATAATGTAAAGGCAGGTACCAGATTCTAAATGTAGGTACCAGCTAACGTAAAGGTATTAGGCAATTCTACGCATGTTAATGCCTTGTACCTTCATTCTGCCCATGTTAGCGCCTTGTACCTTCATTCTGTGTCGATAAAGATTGGTTATTACACTTTATAGAGAAATCTAATAAAAAACTGAACTTCAAATCTTTTTCAAATGTATTTGTATAACAGGAAACTAGTGATAGTGGTGAATAGCTATTGCAAATGTCTTGTTTTCTTATATTTTAGATAAAGATCTAGACAATAGCAGTATACCTGAGCAATAATTCGATTAAGCAAAAACAAATCCGGATAGCAATTTAATTAAAACCGAGGGAAACACACATTCTTAATGTCGTAATAGTTTTCTTTCAATTTTAGCCATGGAACAATGGTTGCGGGAATTGTAGGAGCAACGTATGGAAATGATTTTTGTACTGTTGGTGTGGCATATAATGCTACACTTGTAGGTAAGATAGATAGAACAGCGTCATCATTGTACTGTTAATGTGGCATATAATGCTACACTTTTAGGTAAGATAGATAGAACAGCGTCATCACTGTACTGTTGGTGTGGCATACAATGCTACACTTGTAGGTTATATAGATAGAACACCGTTGGTGTGGCATATAATGCTACACTTGTAGGTAAGATAGATAGAACACCAGCATCACTGAACTGTTAGTGTGGCATATAATGCTACACTTGTAGGTAAGATAGATAGAACACCATCATCACTGAACTGTTAGTGTGGCATATAATGCTACACTTGTAGGTAAGATAGATAGAACACCATCATCACTGAACTGTTAGTGTGGCATATAATGCTACACTTGTAGGTAAGATAGATAGAACACCATCATCACTGATCTGTTGGAGTGGCATATAAAACTTGTAGGAAAGATAATTGTTTTCACTGTACTGTTGGTGTTGCATTTACAGCTACTTTAAAAAAGATTTAAAAAAAACCCAACTGAGAATGGAAATGGGAAATGCGTCAAAGAGACAACAACCCGACCATAGAGCAGACAACAGTCGAATTTATATGTTAGATAGATAACACAGCGTTTTCATTGTGCTGTGGTTAGATTAAAATACTTATTTATAGTTGATTGGGCTTTTCACGGTGCTGTTGGTGTTGCATATAAAGCTACATGTCTAGGTAACTAGATGAAACTGCGTTTTCACTGTGCTGACAGGTTGTTGTCTCTTTGACACATTCCCCATTTCCATTCTCAATTTTATGTTGGTGTTGCGTATAATTCTACACTTGTAGCTAAGATGAACATCGGAAATTATTTCGAAAATAAGTTTCCTTATTCCTCACACAAACTTGACCTTAAGATAAATGATATTGATTTTTCAGTCAGTTTTGAACATTAAGCTCCGAACATCTCTTTGTATTTATACACCTGGTTTTCAAACGTTTTGATGTAGGTCAATCCAGAAAAATGCTTTCGGCGTGCGAAATTTACATGTATAACGTTTTTTCCTTTATCTCGTTTACTCTTGTATTACGTATAAGAGGAGATATATATAAAGGAGATGTGGTATGATTGCCAATGAGACAACTCCTCACAAGAGATCAAATGACATAGAAACTAAAGTATCTGTACTAACCGTTGTATGTAATTGTCTTATTTGTGGTTTCTTTCCATGCAGGTACAATGTATTATCATTTGTTTCAGGAACAAATATAGAACATAATGTTTTGCTTTTTTCGCCTAGAATTCGTTTCTCCTCATATATAGAACATATTGTTTAAACTAAACAACCAATGCATTAAACAGTCTTGTTACTACTTTGTTATTTTCTGCATGTTATTTTATTGGATGTTTCAAAACATTTTTTTCAATTAAAAAAACTTTACATTTTGTCTGTTTACGAAAACTCAAAATAGCACTGCCATACATTGTAATTAAACATAATTACACTAGATGTATTATTCACTACAATACGTTATTCTGATTGGCTAACTACACATCACGTGTTATTCCTTAAGCAATTGCATTACTCAATAAAACTTTTCATTCGTGATAACACGAGGTCCCACAATAAAGTGCACAAGTAAATTAAATAACAAATTGATAACATTCGTGTTTTCATGATCCTAGCTAAAAAATGTAATTATAAGTATTGAATGCTTCTTTTTGTAACTTCATAGGGTAGTAAAAGCGTTGACTATGCGCACATTTTAGAATGAAGCGCGGAATACAAAATGTACTTCGATCAACGCTTTTACACCCCAATGAAGTTATAAAAAAAAGCATTCAATTCTTAAATAACATTTACTGTGTTGATTAAGCTATCGGTCTGGTAAAATGAAAACTGGTTGTTTCAAGTATAGGTCTGCTTTGCAATATTCAGGCTGGCATTGGTTTATATAAAGATAACAATGTTCCTTCAAGATGTTTGCAAAAGATTAGGATTTAATTTCTTTTAAATGTTTATTACTCTGTTTGTCAGTTATTGGCCTTCTTTGTAACACTTAAAAAATAGCATTAAAAAAGGGGCGAAAGATACCAGAGGGACAGTCAAACTCATAGATCGCAAACAAACTGACAACGCCATGGCTAAAACATAAAAAAAACAGACAAATAATAGTACAAAAAACACAACAAAGAAAACTTAAGATTAAGCAACACGAACCCCATCAAAACCTAGTTAAACATACTACTAGATGTATATAAATTAATTTGGTGTATTTACTGTCCTCTGATTGGTTAAAAGTATAACTTTTATTTTTAATGTTGTCAATTCCTATGGCGATACGCCCACTCTGACTTGTGTATTTATATGCCAACATGTGGGTACGTCGGTATGGTTAATATAAGTCATATAAACAATTCTTTAGGTCTTATAATTTTTTTAAATTTATTTATAATGAATGGCAATAATTTATTTTGACTTTATTGAACCATAGAATTAATTTTTGACTCTTCACTTTTTACACACTGTTCGGGGGATTATTCAATGAGAAGAGTCAAAAATTAATTTTATGGTTCAAATAATTCAAAATAAATGATAGCCATTCATTAAATGTTTCAGCTATTGGTCTTCTTGGGGAAACTCAAGAAAGTATCGACTTGAGTGATGCGCAAGTAGGAAGAGCTTTGGGACATTATTCTTCTGATGTGTCTATCTATGTGAACAGCTGGGGACCCGACACGACATTTGACTTCCATCCTGCTGGTTCATTGGCTAAAACTGCTCTAGTATCCTTGGCAACAAACGTAAGTTTTTGATTTTTTTTATTAATCATCATAATGTTCCGCTTAGTAGTCCTATAAAACATGTTAATTTATTTTGTTTTACGTCACACGTTCTCTGTTGTAATTTTATGATATAATTTTTACCGCAGAAAACACAACATTTTTTTTTTATGTGTTGCAACGCTGCCGAAAGCTGTTGTCTTAGTAAACGTTGTTTATACAGACATATATACATGTAGTTAATGATTTAACATACTGTTCCTATGTACCGATATAACACTAATATCCCAATGAAGTTGAAGGTTTAAATAACGAAAAACAAAATTGTCGTTAGTTACTGTCTGTTCTCCATTTTTTTGGTGTTATGTTATTGTTTTCTTGTTTTGCTTTTTTTAATGTCGGGGAGTTTTATAGGTGAATATAGGGCGTGTCTTTTGCTTTTGAAAGCGGTACGATGACCTATATTAGCTTAAATCCACAGCATTTTATCTCTGGTGTATATTTGTTTCTTGTTCTTCTTCCAATTAGGCGGCCGCAATCAACTGTCTGATTATTCTGCCACTGTGTGTTGCGCATGAAAGTCCAAAGAAAATTTAATTATATTTACATTTTGTGAAGGTTCAAATCCTATATACAGGTGCTCTTTAAAAACAGTGTTTTTGTCTATTTTGTAAATCGACCCTTTAAAGCATTCAAGACTCGGGGCGGTGGTAGTGGAAAGTGGTTAGGCATCCCATTTCCGTATGGATCTAGGATAGAATGACGTTTTCCGTATATCAGTTCTACAAAGGGGAACATGGTAACATTCAGTACGTGCTGTTTTTGATGCTCGGCTTATTGGAATAAGTGTAGATGTTACATCTATATTAACTAAGCAATTAGTAATTTTGTCCATTATGCATATCCTTGTTGTTGATCTCCTCTCTTCTAATTGTTCAATTGCAATCAAACCACATCTACTTATTTTCATATATTATAATGTAGATAAAGAAATTTCTCATTGGCAATTATACTAACATCTCTTTTTTTTTTTAAATATTGTATAGGGTAGACAATGCAACCTCTCATTTGCTATCAAACAATATCTCTTTATTTTTATATTTTATGGGGGTAGGCAATGCAATCTCTCATTTGCAATCAAATCCCATCTCTTTACTTTTTTTTTAAGGTAGATAACGTAAACTTCCATTTGCAATCAAATCCCGTCTCCTTATCTTTTATATTGTATAGGGTAGGTACATTTTGTAACACAATTTCTCATTTGCAGTCTAATCTCATCTCTCTGAACTTTTATATTTCATAGGACAGCCAAGGCAATCTCTCATTGACTATCATACTACATTTTTTACTTTTTACATTTTATAGGGCAGCCAAGGCAATATTTCATTGGTAATCATACTACATTTCTTTATTTTCATAATGTATATGATAAGGAACACAATTTCTCACTTGCAATCAAAGCACATCTCTTTTAATGCCCCATGTATGGGCATTATGTTTTCTGGTTTGTGCGTGCGTCCGTCCTTCCGTTCATTCGTCCGTTCGTCCGTCTGTCCCGCTTCAGGTTAAAGGTTTTGGCCGAGGTAGTTTTTGATGAAGTTGAAGTCCAATCAACTTGAAACTTAGTACACATGTTCCTTATGATATTTGCTTCCTAATTTTACTGCTAAATTAGAGATTGTTCTCCATTTTCACGATCAACAGAACATAGAAGATGATAGTGAGGATGGGGCATCCGTGTACTTGTTTTATATTTTATAGGATATGCAATGCAATCTCTCATTTGCAATCTAATCCAATCTCTTTATTTTTATATGATTCTTATATTTTCTAGGGAAGACAAGGCAAAAGGAGCATCTTTGTATCCGCTGCTGGTCATTGTTAAGCATACCATATCAACTTATTTTTATATTTTCTAGGGTAGACAAGGCAATGGGAGCATCTTTGTATTCGCTGCTGGAAATGGAGGAAGTGATTCGAACGCAAATGCCTATCTACAAAGTAGTATATACGCCATCTCTGTTGCCAGCGTTGAATTCGACGAAGTGTCACCGTCTGCTGGATTTGGCGCCAACATAATGACGTCTGCTTACGGTGGTGGGGTTCACTATAAAGCTTTGGTAAGTACATCGTTTGATTGGTTGTGGTTTGGGGTTGCTGTCACATATCTTTATTAATATATACTAAAGCACAAACCACAAGTATTGAAACTCGTACAGAATTGTGTGAGAATGTGAACGAGGTTTAAAAAATAAAGATGTATGGACCACTTTTTTTTTTTTAGCTCACATGGCCAAACGGGCCAAGTGAGCTTTTCTCATCACTTTCCGTTCGTCGTCCGTCGTCCGTCGTTGTCGTCGTTGTTAACCTTTACAAAAATCTTTTCCTCTGAAACTTCTGGGCCACAATCATCATTGAGGTATCTAGTTTAAAAAATTGTCCGATGACCCGATCAACCAACCAAGATGACCGCAATGGTTAAAAATAGAATATAGGGGTTAAAAGTAGATTTTGACTTACATCACTGATACCAAAGCATTTAGAGCATATCTGACATGGAGTATAAATTAAAATAAGTAAATACTGAACTCCGAGGAAAATTCAAAGCGGAAAGTCCCTAATCAAATGACAAAATCAATTGATAAAACACATTAAACGAATGGACAACAACTGTCAGATTCCTGTCTTGGTACAAGCATTCTCAAATGTTGTAAATGGTAAAATTGTTTATCAGGTCAAGATCTATCTATCCTGAAATTTCATTATTCATACATTCACATCAGTCACGTCTCAGTCATTACAGCTGAACAGGCGTGCTCGGTCAGCTCTCCTTTACCCGCTATCTTCAGTGAGGATTTACTGATGGGTGGATCAACGACTTACTACTTTCGATGACAGACACCAATCCAACACTGTACAGAGTCAGAATACGTTATGCATTATCTGCGTAACCCGTGTCAGCATACACTCCAAACCCCCATTTGATTAGGGGAGTGGTATCCGAGGTGTTGAATAATGGACCTTCATTTCACTGTCTCACGACTTTGGTCCTGATGATGTTTCCCGTCATCGTTAATAATACGGCCGAGACACATCTACCAGTACCCCATCATCGTGGTTAGTGGGATGCCAAGCTGACCAAACAAGCTCAGAAAGCAAACGTTGTGGAGATATAACATCAAAATAGTAAACAAACTAAACCAAAACAACTCACAAAACCAAGATGGCGGCCTACCAAAATGGCGTCCTCCACCGGTTCCTGATTCTCTACAGAAAATATTCAAACGCTCACCAAACGCCTTCGGGCACCGAGCCGACCGTGCGAGAGCTGTAAAGCTAGTCAAGGTCGTTAAACGCTCCCGGCTGTCCTGAAATTTTCAGACGAATCGGACAACTCGTTGTTGGGTTGCTGCCCCTGAATTGGCAATTTTAAGGTAATTTTTCAGCTTTTGCTTATTTTTTTGAATATTATTAGATAGAGTTAATTCTCTGAAACTTTTCCGACAAATTTAACCAAACTTGGTCACAATCATTATTGTAAGGTATCTTGTTTAAAAGAATTGTCCGATGAACCCACTTGCCAACTAACATGGCTGACATTGCTAAAAATAAAACATAGGGGTAAAATGCAGTTTTTGGCTTATATTGTTAAAACTTAAGCGTTAAGAGCAAGTTTCACGTAAATGATAATGTTCATCAGGTTATTATAAGATATATTTGTCCTGAAATGTTCAGACAAATCAGACAAACTGCTGATACAATGTAGGTTGCTGCCCCCAAATAAGTATTTTTTTAGGAAATTTTATTGTTTTTGGTTATTATTTTGAATGTTATTATAGATAGAAATAATTTGTACACAACAATAATGTTCAGCAAAGTAAGATCTACAAATAAGTCAACATAACCAAAATGGTCAATTGACCACATAGGGAGTTATTGCCGATAGAGTCAAATTTAACATTTTTACCTCACCTGGTCCAAAGGGCCAACTGAGCTTTTCTCATCACTTTGCGTCCGTCGTCCGTCGTCCGTCGTCGTTAACTTTTACAAAAATCTTCTCCTCTGAAACTACTGGGCCAAATTAAACCAAACTTGGCCACAATCATCATTGGGGTATCTAGTTTAAAAATGTGCCCGGTGACCCGGCCAACAAACCAAGATGGCCGCCATGGCTAAAAATAGAACATAGGGGTAAAATGCAGTTTTTGGCTTATAACTCAAAAACCAAAGCAAATCTTACAGAGTAAAATTGTTTATCAGGTCAAGATCTATCTGCCCTGAAATTTTCAGATGAATCGGACAACCCGTTGTTGGGTTACTGCCCCTGAATTGTAAATTTTAAGGAAATTTTGCTGTTTTTGGTTATTATCTTGAGTATTATTATCGATAGAGATAAACTGTAAACAGCAATAATGTTCAGCAAAGAAAGATTTACAAATAAGTCAACATGACCGAAATGGTTAGTTGACCCCTAAGGAGTCATTGTCCTTTATAGTCAATTTTTAACAATTGTCATAAAATTTGTAAATTTTAACTAACATTTTCCACTGAAACTACTGGGCCAAGTTCATTATAGATAGAGATAATTGTAAGCAGCAAGAATGTTCAGTAAAGTAAGATGTACAAATACATCACCATCACCAAACACAATTTTGTCATGAATCCATCTACTTCCTTTGTTTAATATTCACATAGACCAAGATGAGCGACACAGGCTCTTCTCCTGAAACAACTGAGACAAATTTAACCAAATTTGGCGACAAATAACATAATTTATTAAGGGTATTTAGTTTTTTTTAAATGTGTCCAATGACCCTGCTTGCCAACCTAAAAATACCGTAGAACATAGGGAAAAAATGCAGTTTTTGACTTGTATCTCTGAAACGTAAGAAAAAGTATAACGGTTGCAATATTCCAGGCATCAATTATAAATAAAAATATCATGTGAGTGACACAGGCTCCTTGGACCCCCTCTAGTTTGAGCATGTAGCTCTGAGTTCGTCGATTAATTTGGATTCTTACACTTTTGGAGGTCAATATTCGGTTTGTTTTCCACACTTTTGAAGAGCGACTCATTTGGTTTCAATATATATTTGAGGTCAATTCATTTGGTTACCCACACTGTTTAAGGTAATTTCTTTCATTTGATTTCCCACACTTTTAGAGGTAGATTCATTTATGTTCCAACACTTTCAGGGTTCGATTCAGTAGGTTTCCCACACTTTTGGAGGTCGACTTATTTTGTATCCCTTTCTTTACGAGGTCTATTCATTTGGTTTCCCAGTGGGTTTTGCACTTTTGAAGCCTGGTTTACCACACTTTTGGGGGTCGACTTATTTAGTATTCCACTATTTACGAGGTCTATTCGTTTGGTTTCCCAGTGGGTTTCGCACGTTTGAAGCCTGGTTTACCACACTTTTGGAGGTCGACTTATTTAGTATTCCACTATTTACGAGGTCTATTCATTTGGTTTCCCAGTGGGTTTCCGCACTTTTGAAGCCTGGTTTACCACACTTTTGGAGCTTTATTCAGTATGTGTCCCACACTTTTAGACGTATTAGATGGAGTTTCTTTTATGGCGTTTACACTTACTATGGGGTAAGTGGAATATTTCTGTTTTCTTAAAAAAAGTTATTTTTATGCCCCACCTACGATAGTAGAGGGGCATTATGTTTTCTGGTCTGTGCGTCCGTTCGTCCGTCCGTTAGTTCGTTCGTCCGTTCGTCCGTTCGTCCATCTGTCCCGCTTCAGGTTAAAGTTAAAAATGATAGTGCGAACTTCAGGTTAAAGCGTTTGGTTAAAGTTTTTGGTCAAGGTAGTTTTTTATGAAGTTGAAGTCCAATCAACTTGAAACTTAGTTATGATCTTTCTAATTTATTCACGGTCCACTGAACATAGAAAATGTTAGTGCGAGTGGGGCATCCGTGTACTATGGACATATTTTTGTTTTTCTTCCTCCAGAAGTCGACTGTTCCCTATGATGAATGTTCCGAAACAGCTGGAGTAGGTTCATCATTTGCAGCCCCAGTAGCAGCAGGTGTCATAGCTTTAATGCTAGAAGCTAAGTGAGTATACTTGTGAGAAACTCTCGTAAAATATCGTAGTAAGTTCGGCATTATATGAAACTCTCGTAAAATATCGTAGTAAGTTCGGCATTATATGAAACTCTCGTAAAATATCGTAGTAAGGGACGACATCAAAAGTTCAATGTAGGATAAAAAAAAACTTAATTCATATACATGTACATGTAGTTTTATCACTGACACCCATACCCCCTCTTAACTTAATTTGGGAAATCATTGATTGACCAATAAGGATATATATAAAATCGATGTTATTTAAACAAAACTTGCAGCAATTTTGACCCCCACCCCAAACTATTTGAAATAAGTTTTTTTTATCATTCATTGGGGTTTTGATGTCGTCCCTAAGTTCGAAATTCACAGATAGATTAGTTTGGGGTGTACATGATTTGCATCGTTTAATTATCTCGTTCAATAAGTTGATAATCGGGGGTTGTGGGAGGAAATGAATATTCTGGCCTTGAAGTAACCGCTAAAATTAACTTTAACCACCACATGATACATGTATATATAAATGAATATTCTGTCCTACAAAATGCAGGACATATAGTATCAATTATAGGTTACAGTACGACCTTCGACAATGAACAAAACCCATTCAACGTAGCTCGTTACAAAAGGCCATGATATTAGTAATCTAAGGCTATTCAAAGGATAACACTTACGGTATAAGTTGTGTAAAAACCTATTAATAAAATCAAATGTGATATATGAAAAGGTTAGACAGTTAATTTATTCTTTATCAGATGATTGTTTATGGATGCCGTACTAGTCAATATTGAAATAAAGGTAACCAGATGGTAAAATACCGAATGAAGCATATACATGAGCGTTACTTTTCTATTGAGAGAACAAAAAAAAACATTAGCTTACTATATCCATTTTCAGCAACGGTTTAACATGGCGTGATGTTCAACATATCATCATCCGGGGATCAAATGCACGTGGTTTTAAAGATGAGGAGACAAAATGGCGTCGCAATAAATATGGATTTATGTGTAAGTATACACTTAACTAGTACACAATTTTATTTAGGGACCAGCTGAGGACTTCCTCCGCTGAGTTGAAGACCCATTGGTGGCTTTCGGTTGTTATCTGCACTTTGGTCGGGTTGTTGTCTCTTTGACATAGGCCCCATTTCCATTCTCAATTTTATTTTTACTTTAAGATTTCTACTATGTACCTTTTTGTAGTTAGGGATGAGGTATGGATAAATACCCTGCCACGTCTGGTCTGTGTTTTTGCTTGATAATTTGCTTGATGTTTAAACTTTTCCTGTTTGGTATCCATCTACTAAGTTAAGCCTTTTTCAACTGGTTTTTATAGTTTGTTCTTATGTTGAACTGTTACACCACTGTCCCGGGTTTGGGAGGATTGTGCGCTCACAAACACGTTTTAATCCCACCATATTCTGTATGTGCCTGTACTAAGTCAGGAGCCTTTAGTTTAGTGGTTGTCGTAGATTCATGGCTGCCATATTTGTTTTTCGGGAATTATTTTTTATAAATTAATTACTTAATTGAATTGTTTTATAAGTTGAATGTTGGAAACTTTTATAGCCGACTATATAGTATGTTTTTCGTTGTTGAAGGCCGTACGGTTGCCCATACCTGATTACATTCAATTCATTTTGGTGAATAGTTGTCTCGTTGGCAATCATACCTCATCTCATTACTTTTATGTCGGATACTTGCTCGCACACAGCACACATGTACAGCCAATGTAAATGACATGAAGGACATACAAAAACTGAAATTGACCTTCAACTAATTTGTCAATTTTCGTCGCATTTATTTTTTTCACATTTAATGATCTCTGGAATTATAACAATTTTTTTCTTCTGGTGATTTTCTATGATATGAAATAAATGAAACTTCCGTCTGTCCCGCTGTATGTTAAAGTTTTTGGTTAATGTATGTTTTAATGAAGTTGAAGTCCAATCAACTTGAAACCTATTTGTTTCCAATGATATACTCTTTCTAATTTTACTCCAAATTAGAGTTTTGACCCCAATTTCACGGTCCACTGAACATAGATAATTTTAGTGCAAGTGGGGCATCCGTGTACTATGGACACTTTCTTGTTTTAAAATGTACTAGTTACCAATAAGCGTGATTTGTTAGTTTTATTCTGATCAATATGGAAATGAGATAATAAATACTAAATACATAATAAACAAATTTGTAGCTTATCTAGTGTTCGCTATGAGTACAAATGAATTGAAATTTTGCCGACATCGGTTTTTGTACGTTTATTGTTTTATCCTGTAGTCGATTATTTCATTTATTAATATTTTGAAGTTAATCGTAAAATGGGATTCGGCCTATTGGATGCCAAAGAAGTGGTTGGTTTGGCTAAAAAATGGAAAACAGTTCCGGAACAAATATCCTGCACAGTTTTGGGGCCTATTGGTGTTAACGAGTGAGTAACAGAGGTGTATTCTGTAGTTTTTTTTTCTATATCTAGCGTGTGCACAAAATACTGAACTCCAAGGTTTATCAAAAAAAAATCACTGAAACCTGACAAAATCAAACCTGAAGTTTGACTATACAAAACAACGAACCGATTGGACAACAACTGTCATACCGTTGACCTGGTGTATATAGAAGTATTTTTCAAAGAAAACGGTGGATTCTACCTGGATTTTTTATCTAAGTAAATCTACTATTTGGTATGGCAGTTGTTCAAAGTTCCGTTGTGTAACTGTTGATAAAATCGTGTTAGACACCCAAAACTGACATAATTGGTTACCATGACCTATGAGACTAAAATAGATAAACAATGGTTAGGGAGCAACTTCAAAAGGAGTGGTGGTATACATGTTTTTTTTTCAGGAAAAAATTTCCGGACAAAGAGCGATCATTCCTATTTTTTTTTTTACACTATCAATCAAATTATTATTTTCGAAATTTAACATCTATAAAGTAAAAAGAAAATCTGGATTCCCAAAAAAAAAAATGTCATCTGCTTGGTAAAAACATTTTTTTTAACAAATCAGGGATCAGAATGTTTTTTAGGAAAAAAACCATAACCCCTCCCACTTGAAGTTAAATGGTCGTTCCTGAATTGTTAATAATTATTGTTATATCCATTGATTTCATTGTTTTTGTTTTCAACTTTACTATGCTTTTATAAAAGTCAAACCATTTTCTTGATTTTTGTAGGAATGTCACAAGTGAAGCATTAGGGAAATCCACCATCAGGGTAGGTCTTAAGGATTGTGGTATGAAGTTTCTGGAGCATGTTCTGGTCACCGTCAATGTACGTTATTCAGCATTCAGAGGAACAGTAGAGCTTGAGTTGATATCGCCCGGCGGAACCAGGATACAGGTCCAGAACGAAAGATATAATGACGCTGTGGCGTCCCCGGAGGAGGGTTCATTCGAGTACACCTACAAAGTTTTGCATCTTTGGGGAGAGTCTCCCCAAGGACTGTGGAAACTTATGTATAAATCTGTAAACCCGTTTGTTGAAGGTTAGTACTGGTAGTACTTATAGACACAAAATTCAAAATCATAGCTGTAAAAATATAAGATCAACACATTATATAATTACCATTAGCAAAAAGAAAAACGGGACATACACTTTTTAGAGTGAACGAACCAGAATGAAGATGCAAACTAAAGCTAGGGCAATAAATTATACTTGTGTATTCGTAACAAACTATTTACTATTGCAGCTAAGATGACTTTAAACTTTTAAAAAAATTCATCTTGCATCAGGAAGTCCAAGTGTACTTTACTCTAATCATAAGTAGAAGCCGTAATATGACTATGCTTTTTTGCAGCAAATAGAGACATCAATCGGTGTTTTTCTTCTTTCTGTAACGTGACGAGGGAGATCTTTATTACGACGTGGATGACTATGGAAAGTGCCTGAAAAATATGTGATTTGTTTTTATGTGTTATTTTCTGTATTACGACGCGGATGACTCGAAATGACCATTGAAGGTGTCTAATAAATATGTGATTCGTGTTAATATGTTTTTCTTTATTACGACGCGGATGACTCGAAATGACCATGGAAGGTGTCTGATAAAGGTGTGATTTGTTTTCATTTGTTTTTATATTTTGGTTAAGTATATTTTTATTCTTTTATAGTTGGACTAGACTCTTGGTCATTGGAGCTTTATGGAACCAAAAAAAGTCCTGGACCAAAATAGTCATTATGTAATGACGACAGAGCCATTTTGATTTAATTGTGTAAGTTATATTGGTGAAAACTTATCTTAGTAATGAATTCATCATGTAAAGTTGCTAATTTAACAAATGCGAAGTATATATACAAGTAATTACGAAAATTGAATAAGAAACACGAGCAGTGCTCTAGCTTATCTGAGTTATTTTCCAAAAGTTCAATCACTCAAATTAAAAATTATATTAACATTCAAATCAACAAACGAATATGTAATAACATACATGTAACTATAGAGGGGCGTAAGTGGCCGAGTGGTCTAAGAAGTCGAACTAATGTATCACTAGCCAGTCAACACTGAGGTTGTCAGTTCGAAAGCCGCACCAGGCAGGTGCACTCGACTCCCACCTTAATTGACTAGGATTGTAATAACATACATGTAACTATAGAGGGGCGTCGGTAACCGAGTGGTCTAAGTAGTCGAACTACTGTATCACTAGCCTGTCAACACTGAGGTTGTCAGTTCGAAAGCCGCACCAGGCAGGTGCACTCGACTCCCACCTTAATTGACTAGGATTGTAATAACATACATGTAACTATAGAGGGGCGTCGGTAACCGAGTGGTCTAAGTAGTCGAACTACTGTATCACTAGCCAGTCAACACTGATGTTGTCAGTTCAAAAGCCGCACCAGGCAGGTGCACTCGACTCCCACCTTAATTGACTAGGATTTTCCGTTTTCCTCCTCAATTGTAACTATAGAGGGGCGTCGGTGGCCGAGTGGTCTAAGTAGTCGAACTACTGTATCACTAGCCAGTCAACACTGAGGTTGTCAGTTCGGAAGCCGCACCAGGCAGGTGCACTCGACTCCCACCTTAATTGACTAGGATTTTCCGTTTTCCTCCTCAATTGTAACTATAGAGGGGCGTCGGTGGCCGAGTGGTCTAAGTAGTCGAACTACTGTATCACTAGCCAGTCAACACTGAGGTTGTCAGTTCGAAAGCCGCACCAGGCAGGTGCACTCGACTCCCACCTTAATTGACTAGGATTGTCCGTTTTCCTTCTGAAGGTAGGTGGTTCTCTCCGGACACTGCCGCTAAGTGTGGCTTTCTCAAACAATAAAAAATGACTGCTACGACATAGAACGAAAGTGTTGAAAGTTGCGTTGAACATTAATCAACCAATCAATCAATAACTATAGATCATTATGAGATAAACAGTTATGTCAAGGAACGCCCACTTAAAATCAACATTTTCGGGTTCATAAATGAATAAAAAATGCTTCATATTTCAGTTTTGTTAACAAAACAGCTCTTTCCAGAACATTCATTATATCACTTTATGTATAAATTCGTATCATATGCATTTAATATTATTTTATAGGTACAAATACCGATATATCTACAAGAGAGAAAAACAAGTTCATTGCTGGAAAAGTCGAGTTGTCATTATCATTTTTGTTGTCAATTTTTTTTTATATTGATCTTAATAAAAAGAGTACACGTGTTGCATCTATATAAAGTGCTGAGTTTTTTTTTGTTGTTTTTTGTTGTTTTTTATATAGATTTTTACTTAGGCAGTTGAAGACAATAGCAATCAAAACCAAGGAGTAAACAAAGACTCACAAAACCAAAGGACATTTACATCAACAGTTATAATAATAAAATATAAGAAACAACACGAACTCCACTAAAAGCAGGAGTGAATTCATGTGCTCCGGAAGGGTAAGCACTTCCTGCACCGTATACGGCACCCCTCGTGTTATTTCTTTGTTCAGTTCGGTAATGATGGAAGGTTATTATGAATGAGGAAGAATATCAGATATGATTTCTGACACACTTTTGTCTTAATGGCCAATCAGCTCATGATGACTACCGTAAAATTTCTTGAGTGATGACCTTAATTTGATTGATTAATAGCCCTGTCTTAGCAACTTTTTAGAAAGCAATATTCCTGGTTCAACAAAATCAACGTACTTTAAGCTAGCTCTAGAGTAACGTATCAATTGAGACATATATACTCTATATGCTGGTGCCGCTGGGATGTTGCTACACAGAAATGGAAAGTTTACTATAGGAAAATTAAAATCATCGCGTTTGTCATAAATTTTGGTATTCAATCTACCATCAGTAGTCATTTCGAGAAAAAGGTCTAAATATAAAGCAGATTTATCTGTGTCAGTAGTATCTTTAATTTTAAGTTCAATAGGATATATTAAATGTAAGTGATCACTGAATCTATTATTATGAAGAGACCGTTCATCATCAATTTACCGAAAGGTACACGCCCTTGGATGAATTCTGCTTCATAGGAATATAAAAACAAATTTGCAAGTAGAGGAGCGCAATCGGTACTCATTGGGATTCCAATAGTCTGTTGGAAGACTTAACCGCCAAATTCAACAAATGTGTTGTCAATTAAAAAGTCCAGCATGGTAGTGATATCCTCGTCGGTATATTTTTTCCTTGACTCTGTATGATTTTTCACAAAGTAAGCTGACTTCCAGTCCAAAACTAGATTTGAGAGTATTGGACCCACGTTGTGGATACTTGCACAACTTTGATTGTGCCCAGTGTGATCAGATGTCATTCTTGGTATCCAAAATGACAATTACAGATATCTTTTCATGTCTATTGAATTCTACAATTATATAGTCGTAGCTAATTATCAGATACTTAATATAACTAACTATGACATTTGGGCATATCATTATGCTAAACAAATAAGCACATATAAAATCAGCAGCCCAACGACAAAAAAAAAACAGCAAGGAAATCTTGAAACAGAACTCTTTTATATAATGGGAATTTGCTGTTTTTGGAAATTCTGATTGGTTCCTATGTCATAAACGCGGACATTTAGACAACCAAACGTAATTTACAATAAATTGAAGTTAATAGCATAAACGGTACCAATTTCACAACATAAGATGCGCATTTTGACATTTCATAACATTGATTACGGAAATGGGAAATGTGTCAAAGAGACAACAACCAACCAAAGAGCAGAAAACAGCTGAAGGCCACCAATGGGTCTCTAATACAATGAGAAACACCCGCACCACGAGGCGTGTCGACTGTCCCCTCAACAAAAATGTGTTCGTGTTTAGTGATTATGGACGTCAAACTAAACTACAAAACATATAAATGAAAAAAAAATTGAAAAAAATATAATCTTACTAACAACAGAGACTCCTGACTTGGGACAGGCGTCACAATTCGGCGGGGTTAACATGTTTTTTCAGTGATGCTCGAGTCCAACATAAATGAAAACCGAAAACTCAAAACAAACTTTGTTTAAACCATAAAAGACCTAATTTGTATCTAAATTCGGAGAAAGGATCAGAGCTAAATATATATATGCATGAATGAAGATCGTCGTTATATAGTGTTGGATGTTAAATTAATGTTCTTTGTGTGTATTTTTTGTATTTTTCATGATGAAACATGTGAAATTACATACAACAGTGTTAGAAACAAATAAAAAATTAAGTAACACTTGCAAGATCGATCAAATTATGATTACATAATAAGATATAAATATTACAATTGATTTTGTTGATTAAATGCTGCTTCTAGCAATTGCCACTTCTGATCCATTTTAATTTTTTGTGCAAGGGTTAAGAAACATACAAAGTATTTTTCTATATCGATTCAATATTTTAAAGCGCTTCTGAATCACGAAATTTTAAAAACTAGTTCAGTTTTCAAAAGGTTGCAGTTATTCTTTAAACAGTTACATACATGTAGATATAGCAATGTTTGTTGACTCAGTCAGTTAGCATTGTATATACCTACAACTTTCGAAAAATGGATAAAGGTCATGTAGTTGTAAAGTTCACATTCCTTCGAAGTATTCATGATGCAAAACAACAATTAGTCTGCTATATTGGTTGCTGGTCATACGAGCAATGAAGCTGTTAGACCTCGAGTTCACTGTGTTGTTTATTCTTTTATTTTTCTATGTTGGGTCGTGTGTACTTTTGTTTGTCTGTTTGTCTTTTTTCAATTTTAGCCACGGCGTTGTCAGTTTATTTTCGATTTATGAGTTTGACTGTCCCTCTGGTACCTTTAGTCCCTCTTTTATATGTTGATATTTGTCGTCTTTAATTTAACGGACGAGTAAAATGGGCACTGGTTGACCTTTATGGAATATCCGTTTCACATATGACAACTGAATTGTTCCAAATCGATTAAAAGACAAATCATAGAAAGCTAAGTTAACAATACACAGTTAGGAGTGTGGTTACGCATTAAGTTAACAATACACAGTTAGGAGTGTGGTTACGCATTAAGTTAACAATACACAGTTAGGAGTGTGGTTACGCATTAAGTTAACAATACACAGTTAGGAGTGTGGTTAATCATTAAGTTAACAATACAGTTAGGAGTGTGGTTAATCATTAAGTTAACAATACACAGTTAGGAGTGTGGTTAATCATTAAGTTAACAATACACAGTTAGGAGTGTGGTTAATCATTAAGTTAACAATACACAGTTAGGAGAGTGGTTAATCATTAAGATAACAATACACAGTTAGGAGTGTGGTTACGCATTTTTGCCTAGTGGATTTTTCAGATATGGGAGTTATTATGCAATCATGAATCTAATTATTTTTTAAACATCTGAGTACTAGTTTAATATAACCTTTAAAGTTGGTTTATAAGAAGGGTCTAAGAACATCCAGAGTATTTTTTACATGTTTTATGGGCTATTTTCTGTTTGAATGTCCGTATTTTCATAGCTTTATAAAAATGCAGATGTGGTATAATTACATCTCCACAAGAGACCAAATGACACAGAAACTATATATAACAGCTTTAGGTCACCGTACGGCCTTCAACAATAAGCAAATTCCATACCGAGTCCGGCTAGAAATTAATGTAATGTTTACAAAGTTTTTTTCTACGCGAAGTTTTTGACACAATTTTACCAAAAACTGAGATGAAAGACATGAGTTTTATTTGATTTGTTGATAGATATGTGTAAACAGTTTCAGAAAAGGTATCATTTATTATATTGAAATCGTACTTCTAGTCAAATTTTTGGAAAACATGTGACATCTTTAGCCATACACCCCGACCCCTTTTGCATTCTTTTATAGCATATAAATGCAGATTGTTGCCAATAATACACCTTAAAGAAATTATTTAATTTACCATTTTAAATACTGTCTATCAACTCTATTGATACTGATTTCAAACATATATGCACATATATGACACAAACAGTAAGCTTAATTTGTAAGAAATCCAGGGAACGGTAATCTCATAAATTCTTACTTTTTTTCAAAATTATTTATTGCTAACAAAAGACAGAGGAACACGAACCCCACCAAAAACGAGGTTTGATCTCAAGCGCTGCCAAGGGGTAAGTAGCTTCTGCTTCATATGTTGCACCCGTCGTACTATTTTCAAAATTATGTTAGGGAAAACAGGCGGAAGTACAAAAGGGAGATTTAAAAAAAGAGACGAAATAGTGGTCAGAAGTACAACTAATTAGTTAGTTCTATGACTTACCTCGACTCATATAAAATGTTCAGTTTTTTTTAATAGTTTTTGACATAAGCAGTGGAATTGAGGATATATAAAGAGAGAAAAATCGTTACCAAGCTAAGGATTTTCTCATCCCAGGCATATATTACCTTGTTCGTATTTTGCATAGCTTTTTGGAATTTTGGGTCCTCAATGCTCTTCAACTTTGTACTTGTTTGGCTTTCTATCTATGTTGATCTGAGCGTCACTGATGGGTCTTATGTAGACGAAACGCGCGTAGGGCTTATTAAATTATAATCCTGGTACCTTTTACAACTAATGACGACAGTTTGAAAATACGCATATTTATCTGTTACACAGATATTCCATAGGGTCAACACACTCACGGTTGTGTCTGTTTTATAACTATTGGATAGACGACTTAAACTAATAACCATTTAGAACATTTGATTAATAACTTCCTTATTAGCCATTGATTGTGTACTAAAACCAAATTATATGGCAGCGTACTAAACAATTTAATGAATACTTGTCAAAAAATATCTATTTAAGTTATTTAAGTTGATTTTATCTACAGAGAGCAATAATGTTTGATCCTGGAAGTTCCAACTTCCTGCTTTTTTAATTCCCAACCCAATCCGTTGCGAATTGAGTTATGAAGATTTATTGACACAAGGAAATTAATATTTTTGATACCATCGTCAAAGGGAAGTATGACTTTAAGAGGGTCAGGAAATTTTCATATCTCTCAGAATGTTAATGTTTTGTCAAATTTATTCTGCCACATACCAAAACTTTTAATAAATTCTTGTTGCTAAATATCTATTTATGTCATCTATAGCTAGTTTTATAAACCTACAGAGATTAAAATTTTTCCTTCCGAGTTTCAACTTCCTGTTTATTTACATCCAATTCCAAGCATATAAAACTTTACCTTTATATATTTATTTTGTCGTGAGTTGGGAGACATAGACGTTAAGCACGATATTGCGTCTCAAATGGTAACGTCAATTTCTTATTTTTTTTATTTCGCTTGTAATTTTTGTTTGCATATCAATATGGATACTTCTTAATGATTAGTTGTACTGGATATGCATGAAATATTTCCCACTGAAAGTAACGTAAGTAACAAACAACAAAATATATCGTATTTGGGTAATGCATAAATCTATATGAAATGAGAAGATATATATACGGTGTATGATGAGTGCCAATGAGACAACTCTCTACCAGAGACCAATTGACATAAAACGTAATAAAATGCAATGTTGCCCCATTTAGATCCAAAAAGGAGGAAGATATATATTTTGCTTTACTATAAAAAGTTTGTCAGGAATTACAAGTTAAACGGGTCTTGCTTATAAAATTCAATTTAGTAATAGCGGTATAATTAGATTAAGAAATGAAACGATTGTCAGAAATAAAAGGTTAATTATAATTCATCTCATATATTTACAAGCTTTGTATGATGTGGAGAGGTATATAGCCAATGGCACGCTTTTAGGTCCAATTTCATTTTCACTTTCAAGTTCTAAAATATGAATCTTATTGCAGAGAAATAAAAAAAAATCGAAGTTTTACGCTTCCCAAATTTGAAAATTTGAAAAAGAGGATTTTTTATCCTCTCAGGATACTAACTTTTTCACAACTTAAGAACCTCATCTAAACGAACAAACCCAGTCATCGGAATTTTTTTTATACTTTGTGGTCTTATTGACAGTATCTGACCATCAAGAAAATTCTGTCTGAGGAAGTATACAGATGATCCACCATTTTTGGACTCAAGGAAATTATTATCTTAGTTTGAAGCAGAACTAAACTGATTCTTTCTGGTATTTTTTGTATGGAAATTTTGAACAGCTTGATGAACTGTTACCTTATTGATAAACACCTCTCGTTATCTACACAGTAACTGTCTAAGACCTAGCTGCCCTGAAAAATAACGAAAATACTGAGCTCCAAGGAAAATTTAAAACGGAAAATTCCTAATCAAATTGCAAAATCAAAAGACCGAACACATCAAACTAATGGATAACAACTGTCATATTCCTGAACTAGTACAGACATTACCTTATGTTGAAAATGGTGGATTAAACCTGGCTTTATCGCTTGCTAATCCTCTCACTTGTATGACAGTTGCATCAAATTACATTATATTGACAACCAAATGTGAACAAAACAAACATACCAGACTTAGGCCGTGTTCACACCAAACGCCATGTACCGTAAACTTGTTTACTGTAACAATTAGTTTAATGTACTGGACATTGGTTTCACATTAAATTTGTTCACATCTATACACCTTGTTTAATTACCTGTACATAAGATTTGTTCACTCTATGTCATTTAAATGTTCATTACGTAGAACCGAATGCAAAGTTTTCGGACAACTTTTCTAGCAGTAAGGGAACGACCATTTTTCTTCAAATCAGGGGGGGGGGGGGGGGATTGATGGAAATATTCCGAACCCCAATTGGATAAAAAAAAAAAAAAAAGGTCCTACAGATGATACAAAAATATTCTAAATCAAGAGTTTCCCCATACATTATAGCGTTAAATATTGTAAAAAAATTGATTACCAGCATCGAAAAAAAACGGAATAAAACGTTTGCGCGGAAAAATTTCTGGCTCAAATAAATTAACAAAATACCCCCCCCCCCTTTTTTTTTAAAGTTAAGTAGTTGCTTCTTTATGAAACGCCATTTTGATGATTTGCAGTAGTTTAAAAATAATAAAGATGTCTTGATTAAGCATTAGAAAACGAAGGCTGCAGCAGCGTGCTTACAGGCGAAGAATATATATTTTTATTCTCATATAGTCAATGCATTACATCGGTACAGAGATTGAAGGAGAAGAAGGAATGATATATTAGGGATCACTATATTCCTATCTTTTCTGTTTGTTTCAAATGGTATTTCTTCTCCAAGGAGTATTTGGCAAAGGGAGGGGGTAATATTTTTTTTTTAGTTTTAATGGTAATTTAACGGATCCGAGATACATGTACTATATAAACAATACATTTATCTCACACTTTTTAAATAATGCATTTATGAGTGAATCGTTGTTTGAGTAAAGACCAGTGGCAACATTTCTGTGCAAGTCAAGTCGATTCGGAAAGACCTTAATTTTCAAATGAATTATGTGTTCGACAATGATGCTGCTTTGAGTCTTGATAAGGGCTTAATAAAGCTACGTTAAGTTTAAAAAAAGAATATATATATATCAAGTTTAGACAAATATTTCTTTTAAGAACTTCATTAATACTTGTTAAAAATATCAACTTTATTCAAAAATTGTTTCTTCCTTAAATATACACGGTGAAACTAATGTTTTAAATGACTAGTTTTGTGTACACTTAATCTACACAAGGCCTACATCGAGTATCGACTGTATGTAGACAAAACATGATTTACACTACATGTAAACATTGAGTTTTATCAATGGGAACGTAATTTTGTTTAGTTTACGTGTGAGTTACATTTACAACAACACCGAGTTTATGTCAATGTGAACACGGCCTTACAAGTAAAAATGTCAAAAATGAGTGTACAGCAGTCAATATTGTGTTATAAATTATAATCTTAATCACTATAAAAAAACAAGCATATATTTCGCTATGTAAAAATTCATCTATACATCGCATTAGGATGTTGTATGATTATGCTATGAATACCCCATACTCTGTATTAGTGCTTTGTTTCTAGTGGTCGCAATAGGTTTTGTCAGAATCGTAAATCAAGACAACAACGCCATAGAAATATAAAAAAAGAAGATGTGGTATGATTGCCAATGAGACAACTCTCCACAAGAGCCCAAATTACACAGAAATTAACAACTATAGGTCACTGTACGGCTATCAACATTGAGCAAAGATCATACTGTACAAAATTTAAATTAATTTATACTATAAGCAATTGTTCATTGCATACAAGCTTCAGGCAAAAGAATATAATACATAACATCCTCCTAAAGATCCGGATTGTTACTTTATGTGACAAATCAGCCACTTATTATACAACTTTATTTATATACCTATTACATCCCCCGTATATTCGGAACTCTGCGTTGTTAGTCTCCTTAATCGTTTTTAATGTAGCGTTACTTAAATACTTGATTCAATTTCCGACCGGAAAATCTCTTCATTCACTCCATGTTTTTCTCTTCCTCCTTGTTAGTCGAACATGAATGGAATGTATATAACGTGTATCATATATCTAAATGGATTGTTATCACTGTTTATATGTAAATGTGATTCAGGTTTGTCCATACTACAAATATCATTTAGATTTAGTAATTAGCTATTTGTTTCTTTTATATAAAGTATATCAAGAAAGAAGTTGTATAGTATGTATAAGTGTTAAATGATTTTGTTAAAATAACTTTTAAACAAACGTTCATTCTCTTTGAATTATTTAAAATTTGGCATTTCGAGGCCTTTTATAGCCTACTTTACGGTACAATGTTTGTTCATTGTTGAAAGCCGTACGGTGACCTCAGGCTATAGTTGTTAACTTCTATAGCCATTTTGTCTCTGGTGTAGATTTTTCTCATTGGCAATCATACAACATCTCTTTATTTTGATATACAAATATTTTGATTTTATTTACCAAACATTTAAAATTCCAAGAAAAAGTACAAAACAATTAAGATGTCTTCTCGCTTTGTAGTATCAAAAGTAAACTTGATATATAGTACATGTAGTGTATAACTACACTCTAGATTCAGGTAAATGTATTTCATCAATCAAGGAGATACGGAAGAAAACAAAATATTCAAAGAAAAAAGAGAAAATCATTTAGATGTCTTCTCGCTTCTTAGTGTTATAACTACAATCGCTATAAAGTATCTGACCACACTATATATTTAGATAACGTATAACAAATGTTGTGAGGAGAGGCAGAAGATACCAAAGGGATGGAAAAGAGAGGGGAAAGATACCAAAGGGATAGATAAAAGAAAGGGGAGATACCAAAGGGATAGATAAAGGAGAGGGGAGATACCAAAGGGATAGATAAAAGAGAGGGGAAAGATACCAAAGGGATTGATAAAAGAGAGGGGAAAGATACCAAAGGGATAGATAAAAGAGAGGGGAAAGATACCAAAGGGATAGATAAAAGAGAGGGGAGATACCAAAGGGATAGATAAAAGAGAGGGGAGATACCAAAGGGATAGATAAAAGAGAGGGGAGATACCAAAGGTATAATTAAAGGAGAGAGGAGATACCAAAGGGATAGATAAAAGAGAGGGAGATACCAAAGGGTTGGATAAAAGAGAGGGGAGATACCAAAGGGATAGATAAAAGATAGGGGAGATACCAAAGGGATAGATAAAAGAGAGGGGAGATACCAAAGGTATAATTAAAGGAGAGAGGAGATACCAAAGGGATAGATAAAAGAGAGGGGAGATATCAAAGGTATAATTAAAGGAGAGGGTAGATACCAAAGGAATAAATAAAGGAGAGGGGAAATACCAAAGGGATCGTTAAAGGCGAGGGGAGATACAAAGGGATAGATAAAAGAGAGGGGAGATATCAAAAGGATAGATAAAAGAAAGGGGAGATACCAAAGGGATAGATAAAAGAAAGGGGAGATACCCTAGGGATAGTTAAAGGAAAGGGGAGATACCCTAGGGATAGTTTAAGGCGAGGGGAGATACCAAAGGGATCGATAAAAGAGAGGGGAGATACCAAAGGGATAGATAGAGGAAAGGGGAGATACCCTAGGGATAGTTAAAGGCGATGGGAGATACCAAAGGGATAGATAAAAGAGAGGGGAGATACCAAAGGGATAGATAAAGGAAAGGGGAGATACCCTAGGGTTGTTAAAGGCGAGGGGAGATACCAAAGAGTTGGATAAAAGAGAGGGGAGATACCAAAGGATAGATAAAAGAGAGGGGAGATACCAAAGGGATAGATAAAGGAAAGGGGAGATACCCTAGGGATAGTTAAAGGCGAGGGGAGATACCAAAGAGTTGGATAAAAGAGAGGGGAGATACAAAAGGGATAGATAAAAGAGAGGGGAGATACCAAAGGGATAGATAAAAGAAAGGGGAGATACCCTAGGGATAGTTAAAGGAAAGGGGAGATACCAAAGGTATAATTAAAGGAGAGAGGAGATACCAAAGGGATAGATAAAAGAGAGGGGAGATATCAAAGGTATAATTAAAGGAGAGGGGGGATACCAAAGGGATAGATAAAAGAGAGGGGAGATACTAAATAGATAATCATATACTCATTAGTCGAAAGAACTGACGGCATGGCAAAAAAATAGACCAAAAGGAATAAAACCAATCTACAAAACGCAACATAAAAACACTTAAGACTGGGTAACACAAACCGAGGGAGAAATCAATGTAAAAAAAGAGGTTCCTCTCCCTTGACAAAGTACAAAAAATATCCCCCATTCCCCAAAAATAAACTCCTCAAATTATCGGAAATGAAAGATGACAGGGCGTAAAATCATGATAATATTTTTTTAAGTTTGAAACCATCATTTAGGTATACTTCAGTTTCAATAAGCTCCTAACATAATTGTAATATGATTTAATTAAATTCTGACCACATTGTATTTCTGACTTTTAGACAACAATAAAAAGTGAATAGTTACTATGGATATTAATTGAAGATCGGAAATTTGAAAAATTATGACTCGACTTTGCTGGTATAGACGCTGGACCATAGAGTGGCAAACCTTTAAACTTTTGTATCAATTTTTCATGTTTACATTATTGTCATTTAGTTTTTCTTTATAATAGGAGTTTATAACTTTTGTCAACTATTTCTATTGATAAGGAAATATAAAATATCAAGTGTCTTAAAACAAGTAGTTCTTAACAATAAAACGTAGCCGTTATCCGGAAATAGACAGTGCTTACAATTATGAGTGCACAGTAAGTTTATTGTATTATACAAGCGGAAGTTTACAAAAATCAATATGTAAAGTACAACAGACCGTGTTGTACATTGCCATAAAAGTGCGAGATTTGGCAAGCCACAATACCAGGTCAACCCACCATTTTTTTCTTAAAATGTCCTGTACTAAGTCAGGAAACTGGCAGTTTTTTTTAATTTTATAGTTCAGTTCTCTGTGTGTTGCATTGTCGTTTGTGTTTTGTTCACTTCTGTTGTTTCGTTGTTTTCCTCTTATAGTTGATGTGTTTCACTCAGTTTTGGTTTGTAACCCGGATTTTTTTGTTCTTAATCAATTTATGACTTTCAAACAGCGGTGTACTACTGTTGCCTTTACTTTTACTTATCACCATAAAGTCAAAAGAAGGCTGATATATTTATCAGTCAATGTTTTAATGATTTACTAGTATTTAACTGGAATCACATTGATTACGTCCGTAGACCAATGAATGCAGACTGAATATATTAACACTAAACTCAGTGATTTTTGTTTCTTTTGTTCTTGATTTATTTTGGTGTTAACTTCAGATACACTTGTCTATATCTTGGCGGCAAATTTTCATTGATGGAGGAAAACAGAGTATCCGGTGGGAACCACCGATATCAGCAGTCAAACAAAATCTTAGTCAATTACGATTGTCGTCGAACACACCTGCTACGTGTGGTGTACGAACTCAGAACCTCAGTGTTTTATGGAAAGCATAGTTTCATTTTACAACTATTATGAGAAAAAACAAACAAATATTATTTCAATCAAACGAATGAACAGACTTTCTTTAATTCAGTTTTGTCTTCTTTAAAAAAAAATATGAAGCTATTAATGAAACATTTATTCAAATTAAGCCGACATTAATCTACCGATGTTCATTTGGCTTTGAAGAGACTAATCAATTAAACACAAATGAAAACTAGGTGAATTGCATGAACTCCAAAAAGGAACGGTTTATATCGATAGAATAATTCCCTTATGTGCATGCTACATCCATTATTGACATCCCCATGCCGTTAAAATGTCACGTTCTAGAATATACAACCATCGATATAATGATAGATCGGACAACCATACTAGTATTTTGTGCGATTTAATGCCACGAAAACACTTCACTAGATGATTAGGACAACAACACATAGTACCTGTTAAGCGATCCTTTATGGTCACCGTGAAACATATAACTTTTTGGATTCCATACCTTCCCATTACTCTTTTAGAATTATGTGTGTGTCTGTAACATATCCCTGCAAAGGCAGTCATGTATTATAAGAGGTTTAGCGCTAGCTATAAAACCAAGTTCAATCCACAATTTTCTACATTTGAAAATGCCTGTACCAAGTCAGGAATATGACAGTTGTTGTCTATCCGTTTGATGTGTTTTATCAATTGATTTTGCTATTTGATTAGGGACTTTCCGTTTTGAATTTTCCGTGGAATACAGTACTTTTGTGATTTTTCGTTTCACATTCTCGAGCGTATTGCCTTAACTAAGATAGGTAAAAGAAATACAACAGAATAGAGGTTATTTTACCACTGTGAAATGGTAAGTTTACAATTGGTAAAACTGAAAACATCCAGTTTGTCAAAAACAGTCATTGGTTCTAGTTTGAATCTGACAGTCTGGTTTCGGTATTCTACTCAATATAAATTTCAAACGGATAAATTAAAGCAAAAGAAGAACTCCGCTGCTTAAAGAAATAAATCGATTAAGAGAAACCCAATCCGGGTTACAAACTAAAACAAAAGTAAACCAGAGGATAAATGAGATCTATTAGTTAACATCTTTTTGTTACGTTTAATTTGATTGGGTATAGCACAAACTTTCATGGCATCAATTCACAATTGATGCTATGAAAACTTACACGCAAGCGCAGATGACATATGACAGATTTTAAATATATGATTTAACGTTGTTTTATGTCAGTTTCATTAGAATGGAGATAACAATATTATGTTTCAAGCTCCAACGACATCATTTGGTAATTTGATGGTCGCAAATTCCCTTTACTCTATGCGCTAACGCGTCGCCAGTAAACTAAATTTGTGAAAATCAAATCACCAATTGATGCCGTCGGAGCTTCAAATACAATACAGTTATTTCCTAAATAAAAATGTTGGTTACAAGTATTGAGTAACTGGACATCATCACAATGTTTAAAGTGAAATACACTACATGGAAGTTCTGATTCATTGGATATCTCAGATATTATTTTTTTTAATCTACTTTTAAACTTACAATGAGAAAGTACCTCTTCTGCGACTCTGATTCCTCCCCCCCCCCCTTTTCACCCAAAAAAATCTTTAAAATTTGAAGTCATACTGAAACGCGTATGACTTTATACGAGACAGTATTTTGACTCTTAAGATTATATGTGAAAGGTGCTTCAGTACTGTATGTATCTGATTATGTTCAAGTTTGATCTTCCTATAAGGTTTTTGTTTATATACAGCACCCACCCTTATTGTAACATTTCCTTGTTTAACAAGGACGCTTTTACTGATTTTATTACTACATTTTACGTATTAATACGTAAGTGAATTTATGTAATGAAACACGTCATAGTTAAGCTTACAATTTACAAAAAAAGTATATTTTTTTAAAGAGTATAATATATATTCAACAAAAATTGCAGAACTTGAATAAAAAAACAGAGTTGTTGTTTCCTCCAAAAAATATGCCAATCTTTTATTACTTACGAATATTTTAAATACGTTAAACATTTCAGATCCGTCATTTCTCAGAAAGCTGTTATAAGAAAAATAACACTGGAGGAAAATCAGCACGGAAAGTCCGTAATCAACAACTGTCATATTTCTGACTTGGAAAAACATTGTATTTGTTTCTTTTTTTAGATGCTGTCAACATTTACTTGTCAAAGCAGAATGTGACAGGTTCAAAAGATGATTTGACAGGGACTTGCAATGTTACTGGATTATCTAGAAATGAAATTGTGTTGACTGATACATGTAACAGCTCACCTGTGTTGGCATGGGTAGGTGCATATGCAAAATATTCACCTTGGATAGAATACAAAGGTATGTGAAAATATTTATGTATAAAAGACGCAAGCAAAATAATTAGCATGTGCTCTGTATTATTAATACAGTAAAACAAAGATATGGAATATTCATCTATGACACCAAGTCATAACATGCACAGCAAACAAAACACACGAAAAGCAATGAAACAGCGCTAATGTTTCATTTCTTCATCGCACAGTCAAAGTGAGGCATTTCAATGGCAAAATCAAAGCCGTAAGTCCCTTAACAAATGGCAATATAAAAAGCTCAAACAAATCAAACTTGCAAATTAGGATAACAAAATAACAACTAGTCGCAGAAAGTTTTATATTGAGTTGAAGAATTTTCCTCTTTTTTCTGTTTATTTTCTCATTATCTGTTGGTCTATTGCAAACTTCAACATTGACGCTAAAAGCTATTTTGTAAGTGTTTTTTAAGTTTTAGTATTCACTGGTGTCGTTTAGTTGTTTAATTTAGTCGTTTTTAGTCATTGTTATTTGGTTATGCATCTGTTTTTGTAATTGTCAGTTATCTTAGACATGCATTGTACCTCAAAACGTTGATCTCGTGTTATTTACCTTGTAATATGCTACTCGGGGAAGATGCTACAAGACAAACTTGGTTAACAAGCGTAGGTTCTTTACACGGAAACATTTGTTACATATAGTTCCGGAAAAGAACGACGAAAATCAACAATCCGCAACTTTTACGGTCACAACCACAATTTGCTTGACTAATACGATATTTATGTGACTACTCACTCAAATATTGTTGTCGTCTAACATCTTTGCACAAGAATAGTAATCAATGGTACCAGGCTTATAATTCGTACGCCAGACGCGCATTTCGTCTACATAAGACTCATTAGTGACGCTCAGATCGAAAAAAAAGAAAGAAAGAAAAAAAAAAAAAAAAGAAGAAGCTAAACAAGTATTAAGTTGAAGAGCATTGAGGACCCAAAATTTCAAAATGCTGTTTCAAATACGGCTTAGGTAAGTTATGCTTGGGATAAGAAAGTTCTTAGTATTTCGAATAATTCATAGTCGCATGATCTGTAATAGTAGTCAGCACTTTTTGTGCTGATATGAATTATCATTGATATGGTTATATTTATAAATAAACTGTTTACAAAATTTAGAATTTTTGAAAAACTAATGTTTTTCTACATCAGACATAGATTACCTAAGTTGTATTTGGCAAAACTTTTAGGAATTTTGGTCCTTAATGCTCTTCAATTTCGTACTGTATTTGGCCTTTTCATTTTTTTTTGGGGTTCGAGCGTCACTAATGAGTCTTTTGTAGACGAAACGCGCGTCTGGCGTATATACAAAATTTAGTCCTGGTATCTATGATGAGTTTATCTTCTGATTCTTACCTAATCAAGATCGGGCATCTACCATCGTAATCAAAAATCAAATATCAAATCCCATTTTAAATCAAACCCGTATCTTTGTTCATAGTATAAAATATGTTTGGAACAGAAATATTTAACAATTGAGAAGTACCCAATGTTTTATAAAAATTGACAACAAAATCATTTAAATGACATGTGTAGCCAAACAATTATTTGTTCATTGCTGACACTAGAAACTGCTAAGAGTCTGAAATGACCATAATTTGTACACAGATTTTACCCGACAAGACTCGAAATAACATCGACAGTACTTAACTGTACTCGACTTTGGAAGTTGTCGAACCGATATAATTCTTGGAAAATCATTTTTTGAAAACAAGGCCGTTTTAACCACAAATGATTTTTTCACTAGCTGAAACCCTGCCACACTTTCAATGATGATAAACTTTTACTTTGTATCTCACAAACGAGGAAGTATGAATTCGATACAATATATAGATATGAGGAAGATGTCAATGTTATGGTTTATAGGTTACAGATACAATTGTTTTGCCACTTTTCATTCAACGAGGTATTTCCTTTTGATATATTTCCTACTTATAGCAAACAAATATAGCTCTATATATTAAATGTGCTTTAAACTTTTTATGTGGACGTGTTTTCATAGATGTATACCTGTATACGTTGTTTCTGTTTTATCTTTTTCTCTCTTTTACTAATATATGTTACATATATATTTTTTTTAAAAGCGATAATTACGCAAGTAGAAAAAAATTCTATTCTTTTTAAACTTTATTTGTCAGTAGCGTTGTATTCTTTTTTTGTTATTTCTAATTAATCCACGCATTATTCATAATTAGATATAGGAAGATGTGGTATGAGTCCCAATGAGACAACTCTCCATCCAAGTAATAATGTATAAAAGTAAACCATTATAGGTAAAGGTACGGCCTTCAACACGGTGCCTTGGCTTATACCGAACAGTAAGCTATCAAGGGCCCCAAAAATTACTTATGTAAAACCATTCAAACGGGAAAACCAACGGTCTAATATATATAAGAACGAGAAACGAGAAACACGTGTGAACTACATAAACAGTTTAAACTCTCATCAGTTAGGGGCATACCATGTAGAAAATATGCCGTACTGCTCTATATTTGCAAAAAATATAGTAGTGCATACAAGCCTTCAATTTTAGGAAATTACTTTTTTTACGAAACTTAATGGTAGTAATTGTACAGTTTTAGCCACAAAAGAAGTCTAACATGTTTAACCCCGCCACATTATTTATGTATGTGCCTGTCCCAAGTCAGGAGCCTATAATTCAGTGGTTGTCGTTTGTTTATGTGTTACATATTTGTTTTTCGTTCAAGTTTTTACATAAATAAGGCCGTTAGTTTTCTCGTTTGAATTGTATTACAGTGTCTTATCGGGGCCTTTTATAGCTGACTATGCGGTATGGGCTTTGTTCATTGTTGAAGGCCGTACGGTCACCTGTAGTTGTTAATGTCTGTGTCATTTTGGTCTTTTGTGGATAATTGTCTCATTGGCAATCATACCACATCTTCTTTTTTATATTCGTATTGAAAGTTGCATTGTCTATATAACATGTATAAGGAAAAGTGCAAAAGTGCAACATATACGGGTCCATGTTCTTCAAAGACCTTTTTGATGTAAGTTTGTTTTTTTTATTTGTTACTTTTTAATTTGCATTTGGGTTTTTTTCAGGATGTGGAATTTTCAAGTTCACAGCCGATCCGATACAGATAGATTTTACTGAAAAGAATGTCAGTGTAGAACCAGACATTTTTAAATGTTTTGAACATTGCCAAATGAATGACATTATTCAGCACAACTATATTGGGTTTCAGCGAAACAAATGTTTATGTTTTTATACTGTTGATATAGAAATAGCGCCATGTAACAATACTAACGTCACAGAATGCGGGGGTAATCAGAACTTCATCTGTGGAGATAAGGATAATGATACTGTGATATATGAGATTAAAAGTAAGTGCAGTATAATGAGTCCGTATTTTGTATATAATTACACTAAATCACATACCTACTATAAATGATTTTTTTTCTATTTAACTGCATACATGTTAGAGGATGTGGTGTGATGGCCAACGAGATATGTTTCCCAAGATACCAAATGATGTAGATATAATCAGCTATGGTTCATATACTAAATAAGACAATTTTATTCAAATTATTGCAATTACATTATACCCTCAGCTACATGTATCTAAGAAAATAAATTGAATACTATAATTGCATTTATGCATTTTTATATCTTTTTGGCTGACCTGATGAAGCCCGGGTCTCCTTCCATACACACAATGTTTATATGTAGGTAAAGTGCGATGACTGTAAAAGGTAAATACTTGATTTTTTGTAATACTACATTTAAACGTAATGCAGGTTATAATATTGGAACCAACAAAACAAAACCCTCTCCAGGAATGAGCTATCTGGTCATTAAGTGTGGGAAGTTTATAAATCCTCGTTCAGTAGGAATAAAAGCTTTAAATCCGATTCGTCACCTATGCACGTTACAGAACTCAATGACGGTATCATAGGCTGCCCTATACAATTCACAATTTCTGCGCATTTCTATCATACAATTTACCTCATACCAACATGACCAAGTCACAGTAACATTATCCTCCTACCTTTGGTCAATCCACTCTACAGTCATATATATGTCAACTTTGTTTTTGTTTTGACTTTGTCCTGGAAGTTAATCAAACAATAATCAATCAGTTTGTCTTTGATCATGTATAACAAGCAAATTTTTTTATCCAATTCCTTGCAATTTTAGGCAAACATTTGATTCTTTTTTTCATAATTCAGGGAACAGGCACCCTGTTTTTGTAGCCTGTTTTTAAGATACGTATATTGCGTTTGGATCCCGTATCTATAGTTATGTTGTTGTCCTTACATAAAGTAGCTTTTCAATAACAGAACTATTCTGTGAATGGGGATACACATTGACATCTTGAAAAAATGTTGAAATGTTCTATTGATTTTTTTATAAGATCAGGTTATAAATTCGACAAATAACACCGGTGAGTGTGGAGTAGTGAAGATAGATCATAACCAGACAACATTTAGTAGTATGGAATGTTCAAACAAGGCAGCAATATTATGCTTTTGTGAGTGAACATTGTTTTCTTTTTATACGAACAGCTTCTTCTAAAATACTAAATGAATTGCATGCACTCCATTAGAATTAAGACAACATGAGTCGACGACATAATCTATTTATGCATCACCGAAATGCGAATATTCAGTCAAAATGGAATACGCATAATTGCCAAAAGAATGTTTGTTTTAATATTTATTACATTAAAACAAAATGAGACGATGTTTTAACATTCAAGATAAATGCCTCTGATATGAAAAGCTTTGGCAATACCTAAAAGCAGTTTATACTTAACAATCTCAAACAACGTTTAGATTTTGGTCATAAATAATAACTTGTTTATCGCCTTTATTTTCAAGTTATATTATTGACTATTTTCACAATCATTTGGTATAACGTAACGGTACCCAAATTGCAAAGAGTACCCAAATTGCACCTTTTTAGCGAAAATAGCAGCGGAAATCTTACAAGATTTCCTAGAGACTAAACAATTTGTATTTTTATAATTTTATACTATGCACATCTTTCAACATAGGTAAAAATATTTAGATATGCACAAATTGTTCATAGTATTTATCAACAGATGAAGTGTTTACTGAAAAAGCAAAATCTACTGAAACGTCTCCATGCGACGTCATCAAAACGTCATCTTTAAAAAATGAGCAAATATAATATGTTACAAGTATCCTTTTCTTAAAAAAACGAAGAGTAAGCATTGACTAATATCCAATTGTTCTAAATATTTGAAAAAATTAAACAAAAGCTCTGTTATTATACTTTTGACGATGCGAAATTAAGCATGGATGCAATTTGGGTACTCCACATTTCAGAATCATTGGTGGTTTGGAGGTCAGTTTAGACCAATTTTTCTATGACGGAGGACACAATTTAATAGCAACTATTATGAAAATTTGTCCTGTGGGTGGACACTATTTCATATCTTTTTGCAGTAAAATCTGTCCATTTGAGGGACACTATTCCATGGCAATGGACATTATTAAATACCAAAATTCTATGAAAAACTGTCATCATGGACACTTTTTTACAGGACACTATTATGTCTTACAATTCCATATGGATTCAAAATTAAATTGGTGAAACCATATAATGAATAATGATACATCTACAAAATAAACATATAATGAAAACTTTTGTCTGAAGTATAAATAAACGTAGGTTAAAAAACTGTCAAAATAGGTGCAATTTGGGTACCCTGACGTTAATGTTTTTATTTATTATTTGACAGACGATGGTACTAGTACATTAAATGCATATCCTGATAATACAGTCAAATGGGAAAAAGCTGTTCAGTTTTGTCTAAAACATGACGGATTGATCAGTTCTGTACAGAATGTAATGAATGGAACCTTACCTAACGTAACAGAGGGAACATACTGGATGTCTGCAGTTCGTGGTATATCATACAAATCTCTTCATGGTGAATATCAAATCAATTTTTGAAAAAATGCTAAATTATTTTTGAAACATCTTTTTCTTGGTGTTTTTGTCATATATAAATGTCCCTAATTTAACGCCAAAAATCTGACAAATTCTGAAAAATGAGCATACGCACTTAATTTTCTCCAACAAATATGCATACACTTAAACTAACTAATTTTTGCGACTTTCGCTGGACGAAAAATATTGCAATTACAAATTGTCGCCCATATTTAAAACCTTGATCATTCCTTGTTTAATTACAACAAGTTAATTTGTAAATCACGAAATTAATTCGACGCAAATTGGGAGAGAAAAGGCTAAACGCGGAATAAAGTATCCGCAAAAATAAGATGGTTTACCGTATACCATATATGTACATGTAATGTAATTATTAGTATTATCTCAGATACAAAAGTAGATCAAAAGATACCAGAGGGACAATCAAACTCATAGATCGAAAATAAACTGACAAAGCCAGAGCTAAAAAAAAAAGTCCAGCAGACAAAGAATAGTACACAAGACACAATATTGAAAACAATAGACTATGCAATACGAACCCCGCCAAAAACGGGGGGGGGGGGGGTATCTCAGGTGATCCGGAAGGGTAGGCTGATCCTGCCCCACATGTGGCACCCATCATGTTGCTCGTGTTATTAAAAACCCGGTAATAGTCTAATTCGGTAAGTCACATTCCTGAAAAGGGAGGGAAATTGTAGTTGCGACATAAGGAACGTATTCGATATCATCTGTAAAACGGTTATTTCCATAACGATTAACCAACTCTTGATGGCGTCTGTAAAATTTACGATGTGATGATTTAAACTTAACCATTTGGAACTCTTGGTGTAAAAGTGTTCAAGTAGCTGTAGAATTAACATGAAACATAACTACTTCAACAACAACAAAAAATGAGAACAGAGAAGAAATAGCACCATCCTAATTTTGAACAAGTATTTCAATCTTGACATTCATAATATGACAGCCACATCGTGTGTACTTTCAGATGCAACGAATAGAGTACTTTTATCTTAATACATCACTAGATTTAACGCCTTATGATAGTTTAAATTTGAAAATATAATAATAAGGTTTTCTGATGCAATTTTGTAGTATTTATAAGAAAACCTACAAAGGACATTAATATTTAAGAACACAGTTGTGTAGTGAATTTAGGTGTCCACAGAACTAAGGATACATATTAATTCAGTTTTGTTTTATATGTTTTTTATGAAAAACTATCAACATTAAATCGAACATTGTCGAAATCGTCATAAAGGGCGATTTGGCTTCTGAAAATATAACGAATTGATTTTTTAAGTATTAATATACTTTTGTATGTCAAAGTTGAAGTAAATTTGATACTTTTTGTATTGTCTCTATTACTTAAATAAATACAGAGGTTGTGTAGGTTGTTCTCATTAGAAATGATAATATCATTCGTCTGTTTGACTGCAGTTTAGTTCATCCATTGATTTTGTATATGTAACCTTCATTGTGTCATCTAATCAAATAATTGCAGCGTTATATATGCAAGGTAGACGGGATGATGATGTATTCAATTGAATTTGTATCATAATGTTATAGCGGAAACACACAATCAAATATAACATTTGATATCAAGCTATTAATTATATCAGTAGTTAAATAAATTGGGATACACAAAGAATTAATAAATGAAATAGCAGTTTTGTTAATTTTTCTTTGTTTAGATGATAGCGTTGAATGTAAAGTAGTCAACATAGCAAATAACAAGACAACAGTTAGAAATATGCTATGTTCGAACAACGAAAGCATATTATGTTTTGGTGAGTAAATATTATAATGTTTAAATTAATCTCAAGACAGAGAGCAATTTCTTTTATCATTTTGCAATGGTCAAACAAAGGATACCGAATGATAACTTTGCGTATGAAAATGAAGACAAAAATAACGTGGTAGCGGAAGAAGGACAAATTTTTTATTTTGATTTTTTATTTGGCACCATAGATCCCATTAGCAGTTTTTTAGGGGATAATTTTTTAAAACATATATTAATCTTTAAGTAGGTTTTATAACGGAAAGATAATTTTATTTATGTATGTGGAGCATTACGGTGGGTGGGCAAACGGTCGGCTAGTACCTGCTTTTTACTAGCAATAATTTAATAATTCTATGGAAATGGTATGACAGTTATATTTACGATTTCTACCTCTGTCGGTCTGTAGTTATGTTCTTAATTGTTTAGAAAAAAAGGTACACTATGGCGGTTTTGTTAGAAAACTTTATAGAACTCTTGCTACGACATATTTTCAAATAGTATTTAGTTGTTTGCCATGACATCATGGTTGTCATGATTGGTATTGATAATTTTCAAATTAGTCTTTCATATGTTATCGCTCTTGATTGATTGAATAATTAAACTGTTGAAGGTTAGACAATCTCAGTGTGCTGTCATCTTGACCACTTATTGCCGATTTCGAAATTGGCCTTACTTGAAAATGTCTTAATACAAAAATTTAAGAAAAATTGTCATTCGAGAAAAAAAAATGAGTGGAATCAAAGACGGCAGTTAAACTCAGCAGTCGAAAAGAGGGACACCAACATAGCAAAATAATTTAAAAAGCCAAAAAAAAGAAGGCGTTTGGAATTAAGCTTAATGAGGAGGATCTTGTTAGACATTGAACAGGGACATAAGAGTATATGTTGTAATAATTGTCGAACGCCGTCGGTGTTCTTGAAATGTTAATTTCATTGCGACATCTGCTTATTTTACGTCATATAGTGAATCATGAAATTCATAACTGCGGTTTTCATTTTTTTCTACCATATATTAGTGAATACATTGAACACATTTATTTCTGGAAAAAAACACAAATAAATAGAAGAAAAATTAACTGGTATTTTCAAGTAATTCTTTATCTCAATAATTGATTAAATTCACGATTACATATTTTAACGAAAAACGAACAAGTCAATACTACGATATTTAAGCCAAAATGGTAGAGTGCTTTTCACAAATCTCTTTACAAGATCAAATCATGGAAAATAAACTAAAACGTAACAAAATCCCTTTACGAAGGAGCTTTGGCTCACCATGTGTAGATCATTATAAAAAAGCTGCGAGAGATACCAGAGGGACATTTAAACACATAGGTAGAAAATAAACTGACAACTCCATTTCTTAAAAAGAAAAAGAAAACAAAAAGACAAAGACAAAGACAAACAATAGTACACGAATCAAAAAAACAACTAAAACAACTAAACGATTAAACAAAAATGAACCCAACCAAAAACTGGGCGTTATCGCAGGTGATCCGAAAGTATGGACAGATCCTGCTGCACATAAGGCACCTGTTATGTTGCTTGTGTTAGTATAAACCTGATAATACGTGTAATTCGTTAGATCACTACCATGAAAAGGAGACATGATTGTAGTTACGACATTAGAACATTCATTATCATCTGTGAAACACATATTCCAAAAAGGTGATAAAAAATCGGTATGGCGTCCTTAAAACTTACGAAGGGATGATTCCGACATCACTACTTGTATCAGTGTTATACGAAAATATCTTAGTTTTATATTAATGGTAAAACAAATAATAAAAAAAATCGCGTAGTCGCAAACCCTATGAATTTGTCTCTGTGTATTTTAGATTTCGGTTTCAGTGTACAGTTTTATTTGCTTGTCGTAGTCTTGTATAACTCTTAATTGATAACCGAGAAGGAACATTCTTGCATAATTCAAGAAAATGTGGAGTAAACGCCTAATAGAAAGCAGTCAAACAATAAAAAGAACCAAACAGTATCAGGAGGACATCCTTCAGTCAACAAATAAAATTTGTCAATACAAAATGACAAAATATAAATCAACCAAATTTTATTACAAATGTGACTGAATAAGCTAGGAATTATAAACACAATCTGCACACACACATACACACACCTACACACACACACAAACACACCACAGTCTCGAAATAAAATAACGGAAAAAAACAAAAGTTATTCACAACAATAACTGCTAACGAGGTTCCTTTGAACAGGCACATGAAAATGTTGAAAAGTCTTTTTGCTTTTCCCAAGAATATAGTTCAGTGGTCATATAAATTGCACTTAAACTTCCAGTTTAAATAAGTGAGCATAGGAAAATTTAGAAAATGTCTGTACCAAGTCAGGAATAAGACAGTTCTTTTCATTCTTTTGATGTGTCTGGGATTTTTATTTTGCCATTTGATAAGGAACTTTCCGTTTTAAATTTTTCTGTACGTTTGTTTTTTGTTGTTGTTTTACTTTTTACTGTGTAAATCTCAATCACGACAAAGAAAAGAAATCCAGGTTACGAAAATACAATGAGGAAATCGTATGAACTCAAACCGTGGGTGTCGACATGGTAAATTAAGGCGACAGCAGTTTGCCGATGTCTTAGGTCTCGTTAATCGATCAGGAAAGGACAAATTGAAATAAAAAAAGACTAAAAAAAACCTTTGAATATTTGAATGTGATAGCAAGGATTCACCAAAGAACGACTGTTATGAGAGTTCATAATTCGATTAATTAGGTTCTTGGCCTTCTTAGATATAAGTATATCTAAATTATGAAAACAGTACATACGATGCTGAAATATTTTAAATCGATCATGAAGAGACAAATCCAGGTAAAGATAAAACGTCAGGGTATCGCATTAACTCCAAAAGGAACATGACCGACACGGTAAGCGTATCCTTCTTTGTATGCATCACTTGCCATGCAAATCCACACTCATTAACAACATTACACAGGCAAAATTTGCTCACATGAATTTCACATGAATCTCACGTGAAATTCACATGAAAATTTTTATGTAGAGTCACCTCAAACGAGCTTATACATGAAACTCACGTGAAAATTTTCATTTGAATTTCACGTAAAATTGAGATTCACACGAATCTGATGTGAATTTTTTCACATGAATTTCACGTGAAATTTACCCAAAAAAATTTGATATTTTACATGATTTTAATTCAATTTGAAAATTTAGATGTTATTTGAAATACTCTATTTTAAAAAATCATGTGAATTTCACATGAAATTTTTTTACGTGATTTTCATGTGAAGTCCACATGAGTTTCACATGAGATTCACATGAGATTCACATGAAACTCACAAAAACTGATTTCACGTGAGTTTCACGTATAAGCTCGTATGAGGTGAAATTGATGTGAATTTCACGTGAGATTCATATGAATTTAAATTCACGTGAAATTGATGTGAGTGAAATTTGCCTGTGTACAATCAGTAACAGCACACAATCGATAAAACATCAACAATTATGGTATATAAAGATTCATGACTGCTAGTGAGATGAAAAAAAGTATAACAAAAAATCCAAACAAGTGAAACTCAAAAAGAGGAAATTCATAAAAACTAATGAAACCAAACACTATAAACAGAACAAGTCAAACACAACTGCCATTTTCCTGACTTGGTACAGATATTTTCCGACAGAGACACAAACAATTACATATCGTATCGGTCAATCATTTTATGATGGTGACCATAAAACTGATGAAGTGTTGATTATGCAAACGCAATGCATTAGGGCATAGGGTATATAACTGCTAAATAATGGGAAATTGACAATTGAAAAATCTGTGGATTCATTAAAATTTGTTAGATACCACTTTTCGATGATTTCGTTGGTACAGGAAAACCACGAATATGAATGTTCAACGAATTGCAATTTTTGATGTATGATTAAAATTGTAGAGTTTTGAAGAACAACGAAATCAAACATCCACGATTTTAGTTTTCCTAAATCCACGAAATAGGTATCCATAAAAATAAATGTCTCTTTTGCCTGTTTGGTATCATCTTTCATGATCGAATATATGTCAAGGTTATGCTGGGATAATTTACTATCTCACAGTATTTAAACATTATATTTAACAGACAATGGAACATTAACTGACTATATAACCCAGAAAAAAAATTGGAGTGAATCTGTGCAATTTTGTCAAGAACAAGACAGATTGATGAGTTCTGTTGAGAATGTAATGAATGGAACGTTACTTAACGTAAAAGATGGGACATACTGGCTGTTTACGACTCGACCCATGCCTGTAATAGGTAAATGTTGAATGAATCGAATAAAAATTAGAGCCAATTTCACATGTACTTTTGTCGCAAGGACAATTTTCAAAAAACACTAACAAAATTGACTTTCACAATGTCACATATTCGTTGGCGTAGTTTATAATTCTTATGGCTGTTATTTTTTTAAATTAAGCTAGATGATAAAATGGATTATAAATCTCAATATGTATTCAAAAACTAATACAAACCAAGGAAATCGATAAATAAAACTGTCATCTACTAAAATTTGTGATCATTTTGATTCAGTTTCAGTAGATATGCAATTTAATACTATATAAAGCAGAATATTTTTTTTTATTTTTTATCAAAACGGAACGGAAGATACGAAATTATGCTAAAAAAAATATTTCGAAAATAAACATACAACGAAATGATCTAATACACAAAAAACATCAAACGAAAAAACGTTCTGCATAACACAAAATAGAAAGCGGAAGACTGATCAGCATAAACCTATAATTCATTGTGCTCCGAAATGGTAAGCAGATCCTTCATCTCTGGTATCAACCGTTGATTTTCAAAATAACGTTAATTTGATAAAATTTCTTAAATTTTTATCTAATGAGAGACAAAAAAAAAAACATGAGCTTTGAAATGTTAAAAATATTAGAAAAAGTTTATAAATATTTTAAAAGTACAATTTTCATACAATAAATCGTATAACCAACCCATAAAACAACAGACAAAAATATATAAATCAACTAAATCGAAGTCTTCTGGAAATCAACAGATGCATTACTTCATTCAATGTATATAATGAAACAACACACATAATTTAACAACTGAATGTTTCGTCAGACTAATACTAGATAAAAACTTTTTTTAAAGCTACCATTGACAATGACTTCTGTGTTGCGTCCCTTATTGAAAATGGCAAGAAAATGACACCTATAGTAAAATCGTGTGATGTTAAACTTCCAATCACATGTCGAGTTGGTAGCTCTGATCCATGGAACGGGACATCACGTGAGTGTGTAACGTCAGGACATGATATAACTTCAAACAACAGCTACATCACAACAAATATGGCACACGTTTCAGGTAATGATCAAAATGTCACAAATACGTTTCCAACTACATGAATAGTACACAGGAAAACATTTTCTTGCTATAACAATTGCTTAAAATCCAACTCATAAGTCGAAAAAAAAATACTGATAACGCCATGGCTAGAATAGAAAAAGACAAAGAACAGTACTACACAAAACAAAACATAGAAAATTATAAACTGAGCAACAGGAACTTCACCAAAACTTTAAGTGATCTTATGCGCTCCAGAAGGGTAAGCAGATCCTGCTCTACATGTGTCGCTTATGTTAGACAAAATCTGCTGATAAGTCTTATTCATGAAGTAACAATCGGGGAAAAGGATGGGATTGTAGTTATAAATTGAACAAATGCGTTGACATCTGTAAAACAGATATTTCATAACGATCAATCAATTCCTGATGGCGTCCGTAAAATTTTTGAAGAGATGATTTCAACTTCACCACTTGAGCTTTATGTTCAATAGAGTCTTGATTTTCCTTACTTCCACTATCCATACTTAAAAACAACAAGGCAAGCAACTGTAAGTAATTTTGTTTTAAATCTTCATTAACGTGCCAGAAAATTGTGTTAAAAATGCAGGCTAAATATTTTGTACAAAATTTTTACTTTGAGGGAAACAATTTCTTAATTTTTTTCTTTTTTTTCTGAACTCAACCCTGCAATTTATTTAACTCATACGAATGCTGAGACTTGTTCTGAAAAATACCTAGAAAAATTTACTTCCTTCAATATATCATCTGCGCACATATATGACAATTATATACAAAATGAATTCGAGTTGCATGTCTAAGTTGTTATGATAGGAATGTGGTATAGGGATAAAACAAAATATGAAACAATGAAACAAACAATTATATAATGTACCCAAGATCATGTGCATGATTTTTTGTGAATATTTAAACTGTATTCAAATTTCATGAATTTTTGATATTTTAATGAGTACAATAATTATTTAAAGCATTTTTATGAATTTTTAAATTGTATTCCAATTTTAGATTGTTTAATGATTCAATAACTTTTTATGTATTTTTGTTGTTTTTTAAATAGTATTCCTATTTTAGATTGTTTTTGAAATAAATTTCAGTCCAGACCCAATCGCTAATGGAAAGAAATCTGGTAATTATAATTATCAGTGGAAGTATCGGCTTCATTGTTTTAGTGGTAATTGTTATGTGAGTTTGTGTATTATTTTATTATTTCTGATGCGGGTGATACCTAGTATATATAGTCTTTTCGGAGGGTTTTTTCCGGCCCATTTTCGTATCCCACAACTTCTCCCAAATTGCTTAACACATTTTTTTTGTGGGGTTCCCAACGTAATGGATAGACTGTACTATTACGCAATGTAGGTGCTTGGATGCTATTTTGGTAGTTTTGCTACTAGTAACTCTGGTTTTCCAACAATATTTTCCGATCGATTTATTTGGCAACTGTCGCATGTCAAATAGAAAAAGGTCTAGTATAATCTTCGAGAATATGTCGAACTTATGTATTCTCTATCCAAATAAAACCAACAAATGTATAATTAGATTTGTGAAATAATAAATAACTGCGAGGTCGCATAAAAAGTACTAAACTCAAAGATGAATATATGCGCACAAGTCGAAGAAAAAATAATAACGTCTTTATTGCGAGTATACGAACATGCCAACAAAACATTACACAGAAAAATAAATATTAAGGAATACTTACCCCACAAATAAAATAAAAAACGAGATCAACTCATTTGTCTCGGAAGGGTTAACAGTTTCTATTCCACTAACGGAGGTAAATTTCAGTCGGTGAAGTCATCATCGAGAAGAGAAGCATGAAATGTTGACCACGACGAGTTGAACACATATATATGGTTATCACAAATGTTAGCACTTTGTTACATCTTGTGATCAATTTATTTGGCAATCGTCAATGGCAGTCAGTAGGGTTTAAGAGCATCATTTGTGCAACCTGTCAGTCAAATGCGGTGGGGTTCGTGTTGTTTATTCGTTAGTTTTCTATGTTGTGTCGTGTGTGCTGTTGTTTGTTTGTCTTTTTCATTTTTAGCCATGGCGTTGTCAGTTTGTTTTAGATTTATGAGTTTGACTGTCCCTTTGGTATCTTTCGTCCCTCTCTTTGTTAAAATATACTTTTTCACTTTTTTAGTCTTTTGGAAAATGTTGTTTGTGCTGTATTTAGACCTCTCTACAATGAAATTTGTTTTACATCCACACGTATAAAAATTGCGATTTTTATCCAATGCAATCAGAGGTTTGAACGTTGTTTCCAATTTAGACTTGTTTATATGGTTATCATTGATATATATTTAATTCCAGATCATAGTGGCGTTGCCCACAAATTAGACAAAATGTTTTATTGCTTCTTCAAATATAAACTTTTTTTTAATAAATCTACAACACCTATGTGTAATACAAACTATCATTCTTCCCAAGGTAGGATGCAGTATTATTCAAATCCCTCAAAATTCCTTTGTGTGTATGATCAATGCAAAATGCAAATGAACAGATATGTTTAATTTGATGAAAAAGTTCATAAGTTTTAAAAGACTTTTTTTTCAATTGTAGCATTCTGATTTGCAAGCGGAGAAAACGGACAATGAAAACTGAAAATGTCAAATCAAACTCTCAAGAAACGAAGGACTTGTATGCCGAAGTATTGCCTGACGTGGAGTATAAAAACAACTCAGGTGAGATGTTACATCTATGAGTAAAAGAGGATGTAAGATAACCAATGTACAGCATTAAGGCTGCATCTAAGATAGTACTACAGTCAGACTTTTCTGGTTTCAACCAAGTCTTTATGATTTGTTTTCAAAGCTACTGAACGGATTTTTAAAATCTTTAACTCATATTTAAGCTGAAGTATTGTTCTTTCTCAATCTATAGATAACTTGTTTTTTAGTAAACCTTATTAAAGAATATAGCTCATTAACTATCAAATTAGTGCTCCTGCTAACTTGGATGAAAATGGCACATCAAGGTCAAATAGTAAATTGGATTTCATCCCTTTTAATTGACCATGCACAAGCAACAATACCGTATCTCAGATTTGCGTCTAAATAGAAGATATATTGATCAAACTGCTGGGTGCCAAACCTTTTTCCACAATTCATCTTTGGAGACCTATGCATTCATTCAAAAACAATTTATCCAAAAACTGGAACACGGTTTTTGAAGGAGATTTCCCCTTTTATATTAATAATCACAAATAGTCGTGTCCATGAACCATTTCATGCACAAGTTACTTATATCTTTGTCTACAAGTGATTTTTATTTTTGTCCATATATAGTTTATATAACGACTTTTCAAGTAACGCTATGTATCAGTTATACTAGAACACAGCCGTGATATCGCGGGTCTGTGACTGAATTAAAGAATAGAACTATGCGTAAGCCTTATTTTAGTATTGGTACTGTCATCTGATAAAGTCATGCCGATTATAAGATGCACAGTTTTCTCTGCTTTCAACATCTTTCTGTTTGAACCCGTCGACCTGGAACTTATCAATTATTGGTACTATTATTTATTTGGAAAACAAAATGGCCTGGAAAGGAGTATTTTTTAATCAACAGCATTGTCCTTTATGAGTTATAAATAAAGTTGAATTCTTTGATTCGCTGTTTGACGCCATTCCGGCTAACAAATTGAAAACTGTACATGCTGTACCTATACGCCTTATTTTAAATCCAGATTTTTATTATTCGTATTGTCATCTTAGAAAGTCATACTGATTAAAATACTACAATCGGGAACAATGTGACAATGATTGAATTTAGTTGTGTCAACCCTGTGATTACGACCCGTGTATATAGCAAAATCTTAAATACAGCGTTTGGTGGTTCGCCTGTCAGATGCGGAACGTACAGATAAGTTAATAGGTAACAGGTGAATATACTATTGGTATCGGTATCGGATTCGACCCGAAACTTCTTAGTTATTGGCAATATTAATAATGTGGAAAACAAAGGGGTCTGGAGTGGTGTAATTTAGTTTAATCAACAGCATTGTAGTTATATATAAATTGAATTCTTTGATTCATCGTTTTTACGTGATGACGGCTGACAAATTGGACCTCGTAATTTTAGTATTATAGATTCATTTATCGTTTACCACCAATTACAGATTTATTCTAGCATTGCTTTGTCAATCCACGATTTGGCCTTTTAAACATTTGTTTTACCGTCACTGATGAGTCTTTTGTAGACGAAACGCGCGTCTGGCGTATATAGAATTTTAATCCTGGTATCTGTGATGAATTTATTTACCCTATCAGTTCGCTCCAGAGAACCGTCAGGACTAACAAATATATCTTCATACTCATTTTTAAGTGAAGATAGTGTTTGTTTCTTTTCATCTTTTAATTCTGACAAAAATTTATCTAACATAGATCTTAAATATTCCGGCATTGTCAATTTCTAAAAGTTCTAAATTTTTATCATATATCATCAGATTTTGAATTTTTGCTACTCAGAATTATCATCATTAAAACATTTTAAATTGTCATCAGGTGTGCAAGTGCAATCTATTTGCCTTGCTTTGAATTGAATTCAATCATGATAGCTAGGTAAATTTTGTCTTCATATCAACTAGGCTTTTTGCCACCACAAATCATTTTCTTTTCACACAGTCTTATGGTTAAAAATGCCAATATCATCTGAAAAAGAATCTTTTTTAAAAGCAACAATAATCATTTCACTATTTGCAGGAATTGAAAAATGTCTAGCTATCTAAAATCTTGAACACTGGAAACTACTCTCTTTGAATAAAGAAAAACACTGGCCTATGATACCTCAACATTAGCTTTTAATTTTAATAACAATTTTATTTTGGTAGAAAAAAAAACATTCCTTACTTCCCAGATAACCCTTTCATATCAGCTACAATAACTTCTTATTTAGCTAATAAAGGATATATTGCTATATTCAAAATGCGTTTGCCTTTAACACCTAAAAAGTTAATTAACAAAAATACCGAACTCCGAGGCAAATTCTTAACAGAAAGACCCTAAGCAAATGGCAAAATCACAAACACATCAAACGAATGGATAACAACTGTCATATTCCTGACTTGGTACAGGCATTTTTTAATATCGAAAATGGTGGACTGAACCTTGTTACAGCTAGCTCAACCTCTCACTTGTATGAAAGTCGCATACAATTCCATTATATTGACATTCAAGAGCAGAAAATGGTCCAGAAAACAGTAAATGTAAACAACATGGATATATTGACTACTAGAAAATACCTTCTAGGAAAGTATGAGTTCTGGACAATGCATTTGATATTAGTTCATTATGTCATCAATTATTTTATTTGGTCAGCCTATGAAAACGTTCTTAGACAAAACGTGAAACTTGAGCTTTGTCTTTACAATTAAATATGTAAATTCAACTCAATGGTCTCTAAATTAATTATTTGGATAATCGCACTGAGCCATCGGATAGAGTGTATTATTTCCCTTGTATCAGCTAACCAAAATAGTGCATTTTAATGGGAAGTATAACAATATAATGGGTTTTTTTCAGACACCATCAATATTTATGACCACACAGACACATCCCAGGCTGCTTCTAAACTCGATACAAATCTTCAAAGTGAATATGACTCTATGGCGGGAATCAAACAGGAAGCGGAAGGTCTTTATGACGAAAGCGCCACCTGTCCGTCTGGAAATACTCAAACGAAGGAGTTAGAAGATGGATTGTATGATCATTGTTAAGTTGGAGAACAATTCACATAATTATTCTTATATTTGTTATTATGTAAAAATGTGCTTTTTTATTTTTCATATTTGTTAATTTTATTTTGAATTATTTTTATGTTTATAATTAAGTTATGTTGACCTTTTTAAAAATCATTAAATGATATTTGATTTTCATTTTGATATTTAGTGTATTACTAACTTCAATATATATCAAGAAGATAAAATATAATTTCCAGTGAAATGTTAATACATAATAGTCATAAAACATGTAAAAGACCTAACGGCTTATGAGAAGGATGTAAACATCTACAGGTTATCGTATGACATTCATCAATGAGAAAAAGACATCATGTATATCTGGAGATCGTTGTTAGTTTTTCGTCTGCTAACTAAAAAAAAATTCCCTGAAATAAGGAGCCAAAAATTGGCCACAAGCATCTTTGATTATTTAGTTTTTTTAAAGAAACGTATAGGCGGTATATGATAACCCCAACCGCAAGCCAACATGGCCGACATCTCATGGATAAAAATCACTATAGACTCACACTTACCTGAATAGCTAAAAATGTTCATAATGCTGAAAACTACCTACTGTTAGTTTGTATCAAATTCAAACTGTCATATGAATGTCGGACCGTACTGGACTGATCATGGGAATTTTTTATTCACCAAACCAGGCACTTCATATCTGAAAAAAACAGGCTATATATGCCCTCAATTTTAAAATTCATTCAGACCTTTTTGTATTATTCAGAATTATAAGTGAATTAAGTCTGATCTGATACATTAGTTACTAAAATGTATGCTTACTGGTTTAGTGTTTACACCTGTGCGTAGGAACGTCTAGTTTGTTTTAAATATGTACCACTTTTCTGTATGTTCTTTTTCGACCGGGCCCGATAAAGTGGTGTTACATCTTACAAAGTATATTCAAACTATTTTTTCAAAGAATTCCGCTTCAACCCGATGCTATTGGCCGTCTTAAACTTGCAGTGAGGTGAGGTTTTTTTTTCTTTCTCCGTGTTGAAGGAGTTGTACTGATTTTGTGTCTTGGATATCTCAACACCCCATTACCTCATATCCTTTGATATTCTTTTATTTGGCATATTATAGGAGTTATTGTCCGTAAATGACAAATGTCCCCCTCCCCAAACTCACAATATGTTGTCCGGTAGTCGCGGGGTTTCAACAGATACTTGAAATAGAAAAAAAATATAAACTGAGAGTCTCAGAAAAAGTCAAATCACAAAAATACTGAACTCCGAGGAAAATTTAAAACGGAAAGTCCATAATCAAATGGCAAAATCTAATGCTGAAACACATCAAACGAATGGATAACAACTGTCATAATCCCGACTTGATACATGCATTTTATTATGTAGAAAATCGAGAGAAACTGAAAACATAATAAGCAATAATACATGATCAGCAAAAACGATATTTTCGTCATTTAAATAATGTTCTAGTCTACAATTTTGTCCACTGTTGCAGATGAACACATACCTAGGTCAGCGACGCATGTTCTGTAGTGCCTCTAGTTGTTTTTCGGTTGGTTTGTTGTATGGTGATTATCTTGTAAAATATCTTTCTGTCTGTGGTTTATTTTGGTTTCATATGAAGTACATTTCCTTACAGACTGTACCTGTCTTTAAAAGTACAGAGAACGTTATATATATAAAGGTGTGTATATAATCTCGGAGCTGTGTTAACTTTAACATACTTAGTTTAGAAAATTCATATATGGAGAAAATGAGGATAAGAAGAAGAAGTATATTTCCATTAAATGGACTCACATGGAGCATAGCACAAAACAAGACACAAATTAGACAATAACAAAAAGACACAACAATTGCCCAATATACATATATATCATGAACTACACTCATATATAGATATATATATTCCCTCTTACACAGGTACACTTGTCCGTCCGTCCGTCTGTCCCACTTCAGGTAAAAGTTTTTGGTCGAGGTAGTTTTTGATGAAGTTGAAGTCCAATCAACTTGAAACTTAGTACACATGTTCCCTATGATATGATCTTTATAATTTGCATGCCCAAATTAGATTTCACCCCATTTTCACGGTCCACTGAACATAGAAAATGTTAGTTCGGATCGGCCATCTGTGTACTATGGACATATTCTTGTTTAATTTCTATTTCGGTTTTATAATTGGGTTATTTAAAAAAAACTTCTATTGTTAGTGTTGTAATCAAGAAAAAACTAAACAAAACATTGCAATTTCTTTGTTTGACATACTAGAATTATATTATTTATGCGAGATTCATTGAATTCAACCGTGCTGTGATTAGCAAATTATTTTTCGTTAATAAAAGAGGGACAAAACGGATACTAGAGGGACATTCAAACTCATAGATCATAAATAAACTGACAGCGCCATGACTAAGAAAAGATACAAACAGAGAAACAATAGTACTCAAGACACAAGTTAACAGAAAACTAAAGTCTAAGCAAAAGGTAAAATCACAAAAATACTGAACTCCGAGGAAAATTCAAAACGGTAAGTCCCTAATCAAATGGCAAAATCAAATGGTAAAACATATCAAACGAATGTAAAACAACTGTCATTTTCCTTTAATTCTACTTTCTGCTATATAGATGATGTTCTCTCACTAAATAATTCAAAATTTGAACGCATCTATCCCATCGAACTAGAGATTTATAGGATACAACAGATACAGTTAAGTCGGCCTCATATATCTTGACTTACATCTAGATATTGACAATGAGGGTCGGTTGAAAACAAAACTTTACGACAAAAGAGATGATTTCAGCTTTCTTATTGTGAACTTTCCACTGCTTTTCTAAGTAGCAATATTTCAGCAGCACCTGCATACGGAGTATATATCTCCAAATTTATATCAACTTCACCATTTGGAACTCTTGGATTAATAGCTTCTTTGTGAGCAGCAATCCTTTATCAATGAAATCATGATAGGAATTCCAAGCACAGGAATATCGTATCAATTAGGAGATAATGATATACTCTGTATGCAGGCGCTGCTGGAATGTTGCTACAAATAGAAAGTCAACAATAGCCTAGGGAAGCTGAAATCATCTATTGTCGTACAAAAGTTTTGTTTTCAAACGACAATAATTCTGTCTCCGTTTACATTCAAAGAAGGACAACTCTTACCTATGAGTGAAACAACTCATAATTGTGAAATGATTGACTGATTTATTGATTGGCTGTTGGTTTCTCCTTTATACATGTAGCATACTTGGATATTATATTGCTGTCAATTTTTTACTGATGAGGTTGACAGAAAACCCGGATATAACCATCGAACTTCGGTCAGAAAACTGGTAATCTTAGGCAATTTAAGATTGGCACTGGCTACGGTTACATGGAAATGTAACAATAATAAAAATATTATTGTTACATTGGAGACTAAATGCCGGAATGCATGGTTGGGTAAGGATCTGTTTAATTACGAATGTAACAATAATTATTAAGGCTACGGTTACATAGCGTTATTGTTACATGAAAAACAGCAATGTACGATGGGACTAGTAATATGTACTAGATAATAAAAAATGAAGACATTTATTTTATATTTGCAATACATACATTTATTACATACAATATATTTACTGTAATTTTTTTATTTACAATGACAATTTCTACAAATCAAGTAAGTGGTTTTTAAAGTCCGACACATTTTTGATGAACGAAATTGCGTCCTCCACGGTTACGTGTACATAAAGAAAATCTTAGTATTTAAGTTACAGTTAGCAAACTTTGCTTTTGATGTATCAATTTGGGTCAAGTTGTTTAGCTGTATGAAATTTATGTCTTGATTTTGTTTAAGATTCGCCGGTTTAAAACGCATCGCAATTTTTAAAAGTGTTTCACCCTAAACAAAATTGGTTCAAAGTATAATGACAGTAATAAGAGTAGGTGTGCAGTTAAATACTTTAAAAAAGAAAAACCATTGAACTATATGTTTCGCCTTTGACACTCCTAATCTTGAGTAGTATCTTTAAGAACATCAAAAACATTAATACGTAAAACTATTCAAGTTAAACACAATTTAATTGTTGAATAATAATATTTAATATTTATCAGTATTACAAGTATTGTTTAGTACATATGAAAGAATTAAGCAAAACAACTATAGAAGATTTAAGTTTAATAAATCTAGCGTACATTGCTGTTTTTCATGTAACAATAACGTAATGTAACCGTAGCCTCAGTAATTATTGTTACATTCGTAATTAATCGGTTCCTCATCCAACTTTGCATTCCGGTAATTAGTCTCCAATGTAACAATAATATTTTTATTATTGTTACATTTCCATGTAACCGTAACCAGTGCCTTTAAGATTCTTAGTCGAACGCACCTTGAATAATTCGCACCTTCAGACTCAGTCAACCATTGTCAAAGAAAAAGTGTACAGCCCAAGTTTGGATCCAGGAGGTGCAATTCCCGATAATTTAAGCTTATACTTAAAATGCATAGAACAAAATAGAAAAGAATATTTGTTTTTCTAAATGACAGGGTCCATATTATCCATGACATCCCATAAAATCAGATGCAATGATTGAAGTAATTGAGTCAATAATAAGGGGGTCCACTCGACAGTTCTTTAGTCCGACGGTTTAATAGTCCGACAGTTTAATAGTCCGACAGTTCTATAGTCCGACAGTTTAATAGTCCGACAGTTCTATAGTCCGACGGTCCGATAGTCCGACATATACAACAAGATATAATATAAAAAATGGAACAAACATGTAAACAATATCACAGCTGCAGCCACACAAAAGCTGAACTTTATTAAAAGGAACCTAAAAGTCACAGTCAAAGAAAAAGCATACATTGCCCTTGTAAGACCAAAGCTAGAATACAGCAGCTGCGTCTGGGACCCGCACACCAAATCTCAAACACACCAACTTGAGATGGTCCAGCGCAGAGCAGCAAGGTACACCTGCAACAGATACCATAACACCAGCTCAGTCACTGAAATGCTACAAACTCTAAATTGGGCAACACTTGAGAAAAGGCGAATTAGAACCCGCATCATTTTCCTCTACAAAATTATACATCATCTTGTTGCCATATATCCGACAGACCTACTTACACAATCTGATACAAGAACACGTCAACATTCACATATTTACTCCTTCAGGCCCATACAAACCACTAAAGATTCATACAAGTACTCATTCTACCCTAGAACAATCTTGCAATGGAACCTTCTCCCAGTAGCTGCAGTTCAATGTACTACTCTTGAAAGCTTCCGAGAACAGATTCCAATATCTGTTCTCAATAAACATCTAAACATTTAAATAAATTCCACAATGTATATAGTTTTAACCAAAATGTATAGTACAAAAACAGAAGAAAAAGAAGTTATGTTGAAATTTATATTTTTATTTTTAATTATTCACTGTAAATAAAATTTATATCCCACGCACGCGCGGCATAGTAAAATCAGTGCCCGGCACGTTATCATCAGTATGTTGATGGAGTGCTGAATTATAAAGAAGAAGAAGAAAGAAGAAGACTAACCACAGGCACTAGACGTTCTACCTGGCTTTCGACCTAACTTTTCCAAAACTGAATCCCCGTTATTGTTTATGACTTATTTCACACACCGCCTCCTCCCCCTAACACACCATTGTTTAGATAAATCAATTTAGACCAACGGCATAATAATTTAAGTAGGTTTGGCAATCGAGAAATAGAAATAAAATGGAATTTGGCGACCGGGTGACATTTTTAAAAAAAATTAGTTAATTATATTGTGTTGTATTAAGGTATATTTGATTTTTTTTCTGAGACAAGTGCCTGTGCTTGGGTGGTTCCCCTCCGAAAACTATGTCTCGACCAAGATGTCCGCCACAGCTGAACTTAGCTAAACATAGGATCCTATGGAAAACTCACATCTATAAGATCTTCTTGTCTGGATCGAGCCAGTGGGCCAATTAGGACGAAACTTTGGTTGAATGGTACTTAGTTATAGGTGGTCCACTTCCAAAATTAATATTTCTAACATCCTCAACCTGCGAACAAAATAACCGTCACAATCAGACTTAGTTTAATACCGGTGTCACACATAAGTGTATAACTCCGACATACGCCGGGCGTGGTAAAAATCATGTACTCTGCCAATAGGCTAGTAATTTTGGATGCATTTAACCTGTCAATCATATCTGGATTGTGTGCACAACGATCTTTAAGCGTGTATTGCAATTGGACGTACGTGAAGCGTACCACCTAATTAGCGTTTATCGGGTGTAGACATATTCCTGGCGTTTGTCTAACGTAGATGGAATGCATGCTACAAAGGAAAAAAGTCTCTTGAACGTATCTGAGACACGACCCGGTCTTATCCTGGACGATTATCCGTGCTTTCGACGTGTCTGGGACGTTTAATTATTGGGTGTTTGTTATGCAGGCGTCACACATTGGCGTATAGACCGGCGTGCACCAAACATACAGAGAACATTGACAAAGTCGGTTTACGTTAGTTTCACGCCAGAGGAACGCTATGCAATTGTTAAACGTGCGTTGCATAAGTTTGAAGTACGTCGAAATAAAAAGGTATACGCTTGGTGAACGCTACAACTCCAGGAAATTTTTATACTGCATAAAAATTTTCATCAAGCTCAATCGTGTGTCTAGCATGTACCTACACACAAGTTATACATACGCTACAAGCGCGTTGAAAACGCTACAGATAAGTTTGAGACACGTTTAGGGCACGTTGTATACGCTTCAAGATCGTTCGACTGTACCTAAAACGTATGCGGCCGGGTGTGTTTAACAAACACCCTATAATAGAACGTCCAAGATAAGACCGGGACGCGTCTCTAATACGGTCGAGGGACGTTTTTTTTCCTTCGTTGGAGCTATACGCTGATGCGTGACGCCGGCATTACATATTTCATTGTCTGAATCAACTTAGCAAAATGGAACCATACTTGGCAGCAATGGTCCTTGGGTGGTCCTGTTTCAGTATTGAGTCCAATGATCCAGACTGCCGACCAAGATGGCTGCCACAGTGAACTTAGTAATATTGGACCCTTTAGGAAATAACTTAAACATTTTGAAGTCTGAAACCAAAGAGCCAATTTTAACTCTGGCTTACAAATAATGACTTGGAAATCTAAGAAACAACCATCTTAAAAATGAAATAGTGCAGCATTTGTAAGCTAGGGGGCAGCACTAGTCAGTCAAATGAGTACTGTGACCAGAACTGAGTTACGGAGGCCTAAAAAAAAGACCCACACAAGTGACCTGAATTAATTGCTCATTGTTGAAGGCTGTATGGTGACCTAGCTATAGTTGTTAATGTCTGTGTCATTTTGGTCTTTTGTGGATAGTTGTCTCATTGGCAATCATACCACATATTCTTTTTTATAATACATACCTATGAAGTAAAAATACCACTAAACTGTCATTAAAATTGGTTTACAATATTGCTATGCCAATAAATTCCTGAATTACCAACTTCAACTTACTTTTTACTGTCTGTTTACCTCTCTGGAACATGCTAATTTTAAATCTTGATAAGAGAAAGTCAGAAATAAATTTGCAAGGAATTCTATGATATTCAGCAAAGATTGACACTTTTGAAAAATTTTAAGTTACTAAGCAAAATCAAACACAGCTTATAGCTATAGATTTGAGAAGACCACAAATACTTGTATAAAATTTGGGATGATCTTTTCTTAAACTTGTATTCAAAATAGTAAAAAGATAAGCATTATTAAGTTTGGGAAAATGTAACATGCTAAAGTAAGGGATTTTTATGAACACTCAGAAAAATGGTGACCTGAAAGAACTTTCGATTTTGTATGTAGATGATTTTTTTCCATTTTTTTTTCTCAATATTGAGCAAAGATTTGCAGTTTTTAAATTTCAGTTTTTCAAGCTTTTAAAGCAATTATCTCGATAAATACTGAACATAAAACATCTTATATAATTTGCATGTTTATTTCTTAAAACTCTTTAAAAATCTTTAAAATGTATAATTATCATTTAGTATCGTCACTGGTATTCTTTTATTATTGACTTTCTCTACTCTATAATAAGAAGAGTGAGTTTTCTTTGTTTTCGTTCACTGTCAATCCCACTGCATAATTTATTGTACTCCATGAATAATTATGTATCCAAAGTAAAATAAAATAATTTTGAGTTATCTCCCTTTATAAGGCAATTTTAATTTTGAAATGAACCCATCTAGATTTGATTTCTAAATTCTTGCAATTCAAAAGAAATAAACTTCTTACAGATAGGTGATTTTTTGGTTTTAAATGTATAACACAATTATTATGATAAAATCAGTGTGCTGTTTTTGTAGTTTATTTAGTAATACTTATAAAGAAAACTGCACAATTAATGCACCAAGGTATTATTCTATAAATGATTATAAATGATCTTGTATTTTTTTTTCCTTTTGAATGTATATACATGTATAATGCCTTTTATTTCTATTGCAGTAAACAAATACCATGTTAATCATGTTATGAAACAGTAACTTAGATGTGACTGCGTAAAGGTAAGTATGTTTAGAAAAAAAACTTTTAAAATCTACAGAATTTAGGGGGAAAAAAGCAATTTTATGGAGGCAATTTTTTTTGTTATATAAAAAGTGTATTCAGACAACTGTAAAAATGTGCCATTTGATGATTTTTATAAGTTCTCTGTTTTGTAACATAATATAAACCCATGTTATCAAAAGAAAGTTTGATGCATATTTATGGCATTAATGTTAGAGATCATCAACATTTAAAAGAAAAGGTTTACAAGACATAACTTAATGGCTTATAGTGTAAAATTATTTGAAAAAAAAAAATATTTGGTCTTAAAAAAAAAGCATGTCAGACTTTTAACAGTAACACTATAAAATAAGGAGATGTGGCATGATTGCAATTGAGAAGTATCCAAGACTAAAAAGATTGAAAAAAAAGTTTTGTTATGTTTAATGTCAATACAAACTAACTGTGACCTGATTGAACTCTTTCAGTTCAAAGATACATTGTTCGAGGAAATAAATTAGTCTAACACTGTATTGACCTCTAAAGTTCATTGTGCACCCTGTTCAAAGAAATATTTTATTGGAATTATATTGACAGATTTATACATTTCTCTTTGAGTTTGAAGTAATTAATTAATACATTATTTTACTAATGAAAATCCAGTGACCTTAAAAGTCTAAGATTGATAGTACAAGTATAGTGGAGTAGACAGACTAAAAATATTTGTATCTAAAGGGAATTGACTCTATAACCTTTTTATTTAAATTGTGCAGATCTCACAAACATGTTTAACCCCGCCGCATTTTTGCGCCTGTCCCAAGTCAGGAGCCTCTGGCCTTTGTTAGACATGTATTATTTTAATTTTAGTTTCTTGTGTACAATTTGGAAATTAGTATGGCGTTCATTATCACTGGACTAGTATATATTTGTTTAGGGGCCAGCTGAAGGATGCCTCCGGGTGCGGGAATTTCTCGCTACATTGAAGACCTGTTGGTGACCCTCTGCTGTTATTTTTTATTTGGTCGGGTTGTTGTCTCTTTGACACATTCACCATTTCCATTCTCAATTTTATGAAAGGGAATTAAGGTCATTCAAAAGCATGTAATTCATAAAGAGATATCTTTTGAGGGTGCAATGAAATGATCATTTACTGAATTTGTTTCTGCCAAAAGTGTGATAAATATATATATATATATATACATGCAGTGGTCTTAATTTAGCATGTTTTAATTTACTACAAATGTATATAAGAATTATGCAATTGTTAGATACTTGTAAAGTGTCCAATGTTAATGTAAATATTTTTGTCTAGTTTATCACAGCTTTCAATACATTAAACATTGACTTTAAGGGGAAATAACTCTTTAATCATTTTAGCTTCCTTTTATCTTAACATGCTAGCTAAGATGAAAAAGTATCAAGTAGTTAATTATTTTTGCATTATTTTGATTTACTACAAATGTATATGACAGTTAGGTAATTTTAACATACTTTTAGAATGTCCAGCTTTGATATTAAATTTAATGTCTTTGATTGTATTTCACAGCTTTTAATACATTAAATATTGACATTTAAGGGGGAATAACTCTAAAACCAATTCTATTCTTCTCTTTAATCTTAAATTGCTAGCTAAGCTGAAATAGTATCAAGTAGTGCATTATGTTTGAAAGTAAGATCAGCACATTAACAAGTCCACTTTTGTTTTATTATGTTCTTTGTTTAAATTCTGATCAAGTGAATTAACTTTCCATTCAAATATGTGTAGTGTTATAATAAGGTATTTTACCCTTCATTGGTCCTATTGTGCTGTCTGCAAACTTTTATCAATAGTCATTTAATTCGGGATCATGTGAAAAATTAGCTCAATATCAGATCACCATAAGAATTATGGACTTACTGACTTACGAATTAATCATTTCGGAATGAGGATTTTTATTTACTGAAGTTAGGATTTATGATCGAAATTTGTTTACTTTAATATGCTTTACAAGAATTTCTGTCAAATAAATAGTGATTAATATTTCCAAGGATAAATATTTTGTCAAATGAATAGACAAAAGTGAATAGACTACGGCAAATCTCATGTTGCTAGTTTTGTCTTTTAGATTTGTTATTTCTCAACACTTGTGTACTTATACGAGATGGAGATTATAAGAATTTTTATTGCAAATTAGGAATAAGGAAATGAAAAGGTTCAAGAATGAATTTAGACGAAGTTGAAAAAAGACATGTAGAAGAGGAAGACCTTGATAGAAGAGAGAGGTAATTATATAAGATAAATTTAGAACGGTTGATGCCATCAATATTCAAAATAAGATGTTCACATTAATTTAAAGATGAAAATAATCAAACAGGAATATATGATATGATTTCCAATGTTAGAACTATCCACCAGAGACTAAGCAAGGTAGGTAGGTTAGCAAATATAGGTCACTGTTCAACTACATGTATATGGCACACTACATCTAGTTTAAAACAATCTGATTGAAACACAGATCCTACATCCATGCTTCTGTTAGGTCTGACATGGCATTAGGTTACTTTCATTTTACCCTTATTTACTGATGGACAGTGATTTGTTTTCACAATTTTTATGCACCCGCCAAAGCAGAAGGGCATTAAGTGTTACTGTTGACCCTCCGCACAACTATCTGTCTGTCTGTATGTCCCAAAATTAGTTTCCCTCAACCACATTTTATGATACCTTTATACACATCTATTCTCCATTTATTCTCATCATTTTTAATGGCATCAATGAGTTCATATAACAGAAGATTCAGTTTGACTAACTTGATTCTATATGTATTTAGTTTTTTTGCTCCTCTTGTAGTTAGCGTATTAAATTCCTCATAGAAATCAGTTTGTACACAGATTGAACCCACTCTTTTAAGAAGATCAATGAGGATAAATGTTGGTACCCCCCCCCCCCCCCCCCCCCCCCCCCCCCGGCCCCATTCCAATTTATCCTGGGTGGGAACCCCCTTTTAGGCTTAAATTAAAATATTGTTTGTTTGCAGTTTTCCAACCGACCCTTGAAAATCCTCCCGACTGTGAAAATTTTATTGCTTTAAATTTGAAGAAATTTTTTTTAATACTTCTATTGACGCGTTTCGGAACTTTGGGTCTTTTCCAGAAATTATTTAAAGTCTGGGTCAATTACACATTTCAAGTTCGGTTTTTCTTAGCTTCCCGTCAAGCGTTCATGTGACCATTTTATTGTACTCAATTGAGGTTTTCCCATTGTGGACGGAAAAAGAATACCAGAAGAAGAATGATAAAGCACATGGAAATTGTTTACAGGTATCCATGAAGTCACGGAGGAGAACTTTACGCTGTCGTCTCATGTCAATTTTAAGACAAATAACAAACAAAAAAGTTTATTAGTAAACTGTTTATACAGATTCAGGCACATGTAATGATGTGTGATGATATCATTGACGATGATGCAGCGGATATTCATAACTGACACGATAACCATTCTGTCTCAAACAAATCGTGTACAGAATCTGTGGAGCCTGACTTTATGGAACCAGTTTCAGTGGTTAAATAATTCGACAGCAGCTTGAAGTATGGCATATTTTCTACAAATCGTTGTGAAGACGACAAAGATGAAACCACTCCTCCGTGACTTAAATCTTCATGGATATCTGTAAACACGCCTGTACGGAGGAAGGGCTCATTTGAAATGTTAATGGATATAGATCATGCCAAATCAATAAGAAGCAACCCTAACTACACAAAGATGTAGAGAAAATGAATGGTTAGCTTGAAAAATAAATATACTCTCTCTATATTAAATCTATCTTCGATTGCAATGAGTATGCTCCTTTAGGATAAGGGGGGCTGCCCAACTCATTGCAATTATTCTCTTTCTTACAATATTAAATATACCCAAACTGTGTGGTCTGTGTGAATTCAATTAAAAAGTGTCCTAAGGAGCTATTCTGCCAATTTTTTTATGCATTAAAAACATTTCAGTACAGACCATTTACTTTTAATGGGGTGCTATGGGGTGCTATGGATTTCACCCCAAATTTTAGATTTCTTTGGGTTTCATTAAAACTGCAAACAAACATATTTTTATGGAATTGATTGAGGAATTATCCCCCCATTTTTCTAGATTTGGGAACTAATAAATTTTCATAGCAAAGTTAATGAACTGCCTCAAAACAGTCTTTAACTCAGAACCTTGAAACTTAACAGATAGATTATTCAGTTATTAAACTTGAGCATGGTGCACCTGACTATGTTTTAAAACAAAGGAAATACACTGGTGTAAAGTGAAAAGTACTTCTTTTCTGTTTATGTAACTACATGTATAAACATGTATGAAAATAAGATATGTGGGCCATATGTACACAATATCAGAAATCTTGACTGTTCAATATCTGCTCTGAGAATGCTTGAGATTTGCTCTCTAAGTTAAAACACTATACTTGTCAATGAATGTTGGATTTAATGAATTATGATTTAAGACGGCCTTGCTTATTTTGATAAATGTGTGCCAATTTAAGTTTCAATAATAATAGTTTCAATAATAATATTAATCACAAAAATAACATACATATATATTTCTTTTTAATAACTAGTTCGAAAATGAATTTGTTTCTTTTCCCGGACTTAAACATTTCATTTTACATTTGTACGTCAGAAGCAATTTAAATCGTTTGAATAGAAATCTATCAAACTGTGATTAACAAATTTTATTGATCACAAATTTTGATTTTCTATAATGAAAAATATTAAAAGGGTTAAGTTCTTACATGTGAAAAATAGATTTGTAGACATTTTTTTGATGTCTTGGTATTAAAAGTTATAAAAGGAAGGGATAAAAACAGGAGTATAATCAATGTATAAATAAATAACAATATGAGTTGAAACTTTTATGTTATTAAATTTGTTTCTTAAAATAAATTGAAATTTTAAAATAAAATTGGAAATGGAAACACCTTGTGTTCTTTTAAAGTCAGTTATTACATTTGTTTTATTGAGTAAATAGCTTTTTTGTCCAGTTCTGGCAAAGTAGGAGGGGACTTTAGGTTTGAAGTCTGTCTGTCTGTCTGTCAGTCTAGTAAATCAGTTTTCAACACTTATTATCTTCATGCTTAAAGATATTGATTTAATGTTTGGTATATATAGTTTGATCATGCAAGTTACAGATCAAGTTAGAATATTTTTATGCCTCACTTTGTCTGTCCCACTTCACTCAAAGTTTTTATCAAGGTAGTTTTTGATCAAGTCCAATCAACTTGAAACTTACTACACATGTTCCCTATAATATGATCTTTAACATTTTAATGTCAAATTAGAGTTTTGTGCCATAATTTCATGGTCCACTGAACAAAGAAAATAATAGTGTGAGTACTTGACTATGGGTCATCTCTGTACTATGGACACATTCTTGCTAGGTCGTATGGTCTTCACTCCTCAGACTTATCAAATTCATGCTAGTAATTTTAATCTGTTTCCTGCAGTGGTTTTTGTTATACTTGAAGATATTAATTGGACATTTGTTATATAGTTTAACCATTACAGGTTACAGATCAAATTTTGATTTTTTTTCTGTTCAAATGATTTTTTTTGCAGATATTTCCCCCCCCCCCCCCCCCCCCCCTTGTTGGCCAAGTGTTCTAAGTTGTTCTACTAAAGTAATCACTAGTCTACTTTTAAAGGAGGGTAGTATGCCTAACCTAATAATGACTTACTTATCACAGTTCAGCTAGCAAGCAAGCTAACCTAAGGCACTACCTATACCTACACATTCAAGTCATTTTGCTGTAAGCAACAGAAAAGATAAAGATTTCAAGGACAATTTCTAAACTTGCTAGCTTTATAAATAGTATTATGAATAAAAGCTGGGTGTGCTATACCATTATCAGTTTAGATAATTTAAATTAAAATATATAATAAAAAATGCTGTGAATATCCAATTTTTAGATCGCAGAATTTGATAATGTTTAAAAAGAAAAGGGTTAAGGTCTATCTAGTGAAAAACAAATATGTAGATTCTTTGTGATATCATGAATTAAATGTCATAAAAAGAAATGATACTACTTGAACATATCTAAGTAAAAATTTGAACTGACAATAAAATGAGATTCAGAGTAATTAAATGGAAACTTTGGCCCTGTAGTGTCATGTTTAACACTTTCTGATTTACAATATTATACTTGCTCAGCAGTGCAAATGGATTTACTGTTATTAAATTATGTATAGAAGATACTGGATTCACTGGAATTTTCTTTAAATTTGACTTGTGCTTCTCTTGCAATGATAGTAGAAATGGGAATATTTACAATCTTAGACTGTTAAACATTTGGAACAACTAATGTCACTCTTAAATTAAGTCTAAAAGACAATTTTAACCAGCATAATTATTTTCTGAACAACCACTAAATGATTTTCATGTTATTCTCAGGTGTTTTGCTGAATAGGTCAAATTTTTTTTTCAATATAAACTATTGATGTTGGCTTGTTTAAAACAACCAGTGGCAAATATTTCAATCATAATCACATTTGTTTAAAAAAAAAAATGGTTGCATTAGTTATCATATGGTTTTGAATGGAAGCACCATAGATAATTTAATATTACTAGTGGATGAAAATTATCTCTATTGTAAATAAATGGATATATTTGGTAATATTTATGAACACAAAAAATCTGGCCTAATTAATATTCGATCATATTAAATAGAGGATTTGAAATGGATAACAATATTATGTTATGGTAAAATGCCTTAAAGTCATTGACATATTGTTGAACAATTAAGTTAAATTCCTTTGACTCATACAAACTAGGTGATAATTTATTGATTTAAATATACTTTTAATTATCATGACAAACAGATTTTAATCTTCAGGTGATAAAAGTTAGTAAAATTAATATTAAGGCTAGTTTATACAACACTTTATAATCAACAGTATAATGTTCACATCAATTAAAAGTTGGAACATAAGTAATTAAAAAATATGACAAATAGCTGTTAGAGTGTTGGAGCAGATTGTCTATACCAAGAAATTGTCAACTTAGACATACCTGCCAACTGTCACTATTTGCCGGGATTTCCCCCATGGAGGCTCCTAAATTGAAATTTGGAATGAGCAATTTTGTCCACAATTTAATCAAAATTCATTTTACAATGACTTTAAGCTTATAAAAGTATGAAGAAGCCAAGAAACAACATTAAAATGTATTTGCAGGCCCCCTTGAAGGTTTTTATGCCCCACCTACGATAGTAGAGGGGCATTATGTTTTCTGGTCTGTGGCTCCATTCGTTCATCTGTGGTTCCGTTCGTCTGTCTGTGCGTCGGTTCGTTCAGGTTAAAGTTTTTGGTCAAGGTAGTTTTTGATGAAGCTGAAGTCCAATCAACTTGAAACTTAGTACACTTGTTGCTTATGATATGATCTTTCTAATTTTAAAGCCAAATTAGACTTTTGACTTCAATTTCACGGTCCACTGAACATAGAAAATAAAAGTGGAAGTTTCAGGTTAAAGTTTTTGGTCAAGGTAGTTTTTAATGAAATTGAAGTCCAATCAACTTGAAACATTATGTACATATGTTCCCTATAGTATAATCTTTCTAATTTTAATGCCAAATTAGATTATTACCCAATTTCACGGTCCATGGAACATGCAAAAGGATAGTGCGAGTGGGGCATCCTTGTACTTTGGACACGTTCTTGTTTAGGAATATGACAGCCATCTTGCATGCAAAACCCCAATGGGCATTTTTAAAAGTTGGCAGGTATGCTGAGACATAGATTTTTAGGAGGGTAGAGACTATTGTGTTAAATCAAAAATACTAGAACCTAATGTGGTAAGATTTGCCATACATTTCACTGTGTTCCATTGAACATTACTACCCAATATCTCATGATGGGGATTCAAGACTTTAGAAACTGTAAATTGTTTTTGTTAATGACTACTTATATCACTTTTTATCCCACCTTGCAAAAAAATTGAAGAGGGGAATGCCCTATTAGTCTTTTTACAGTCTTGTTATTTACATAATAATCGGCGTGATAGAGCTTTTTGTACTGATGCAGAGTAAAGCATTTATCAATCAATCTTATGTCAACAAATTAATTCATGAAGACATTTGAGGCTTATTTCAGTCAAAAGTTACCCAGGTCAATGATTAATTGGTTTTTGATTATCGTCCAATGACCAATATTACATGCATATTAGACCATAAACATGTCTACGGTCAAGAGTCAGAGCATGCTCAAGTGCGTCCCCGAAACCCCATAGTGGTGTCACCCTTCATACAACTTAATTTGAAGTTCATTTAACATATAAATCGTAAGAACTTAATTTACAGTGACTTATATGAATGAAAGACATTCTCTAGTATTGTCAGTACTTAATAAAGTAGTTCAGGTATGTTCATCAGATTCAAATCAATGGCAATAAATATTAAATGGCCAGGGACTATTAGCCATAGGACTGGAAACTTATGTTTATTGGTAGATTAAATGGACTTTTATTATATGTACTTAATTTGAAAATATGGTGGAGAAATGTCAAAGTTAATTTTATGTTCTTAGTATAATTAAGGGGATGGTGACCATTTGATACTAATAGTAATAAAATGGTAGTTGAAATGATTTATGCTTTTAGTATAATTTTGAAACCTAAGCTTTTATTTTGAATAAATTTAATTTGTATCTGCATTTTAACTGTTAGCAAACAATACAGTAGGGTACATTGTTTTGATGTTATATAAAACAATAAAACACAAATACAACTGAAATCTTATAAAATGTATACAAAACATATATGACTATCTTTTGAAAAACAATTTAAGCAATACCAATAAGATATTATATATATATTTATATCATTATAAGGCCCAGGCCTCGGTAGCCAAATGGTCTAGGTAGTTCGACTACTGTAATCACTAGCCAGTAAACACTGGCAGAGGTTGTGAGTTCAAACCCTGCTTGTGCAATTGCACTGACTCCAATCTTAATTGACTAGGATTGTCAGTTTTCCTATGGCGAAGGTCAGTCGTTTTCTCCAGGCTTCCTCCACCCATAAAAACTGACTTCCATAAAATAGTCCATAACTGGTTCTTAAAGTGGGGTTAAACACCAACAATCAATATATTATATCAGATAGACATTGTAATGTAGATATGTCATTGAAAATTACATGTCATGTCAATGTCGGATTTAATTTGCTCAAGATATATTCCAAAAACTTTCATTAGTTTTACTTAAATATATTGTATTGGGCTAACTAGTATATTTACTTTTAACTTGAGACATGCTTCACAAGTCTCCCTGTTATTTCGGTCAGCTGGACATAGATAGGCAGTCAAAATATTTCAATTACTATGTACAGTGTAATTGAAGTGTTGATGACTTTTATCTTTTACTACTATCAAATTTTCTTAATCTGTCCTTTATTCATTTTACAGGTAAACTCCAGCTGCTGGCCATAATTGAATTTTTAATGACTTTAAGATTGATCAAATGGACAATTTATCTTGTGAAATGACCAGTTATTTCTTTGTAGGTGTAAAGTTGTCTTTCTTATTTGATTGACAAATACCATAGGGGTCAGGTAAGCTAATTAAATATATTTCAAAAGTTATTCTAAACAGTAGTTGTAGGAAATGTTTAATGAATTGACCATTCTAAAAACATTTTGAACAGCTCATTTTGGACCACCTCAGCCACAGTGAGTTTTAAAAATCTTAAGAGCTGGAATTTGGCTACCTGATTTATGGAAAATTAAGGTACAAGACCATAGAACTTCAAACTGATTGTTGATTTTGTTTATTTTCTTGCTATCCTGCAGTGAAAAATTGTTATTGGAAGAAATTTTAGAAATTTGATTTATATATAAGTGATCATATAGTATATATTAAAGACATCTATATATTGACTTGTGGGAAAAGTTTTTTTTTTTCCAATTTTTTCATTGGACTTTTTGTTAAATTTGATGTGGTAAATAGATATGATATTGATGTATGATTAATGAATAGTTAAAAAGAATAAACTTTATTCTAACACTTAAAAGAAATTCTATTAAATATAAAAAGTCTTCTATCCATGTCTCCTGTTTCCAATAAATAGAACGAGGCAAATTAGATGCCCTAGCAATGATATAGAAATAATAATTTAATTTATAATAATCTTTATCCAAATAAATTTTTCTTAAACCATTTAGGAAGATCTCTTTCATGGGATAGATTCTCTTTGTAATAAACTTTTGTAATCTTAGTCTTTTATCTGTTGTGGTATTAACAGGTTTCAAGTTTCGAATGTTTGTATTGTTACTTAAGAATTTTGTTGACAAATTTGGATTAAACAAATTTAACTTTGTAGAGATACAATCTTACATAAAAATTAGTCTAGAATTTTAAACTGTTATTTAAAAATGTTTACCTTATTAAATTGAAAGTTTAAAATTTTCGAACCTGTTGTTTACATATTTTTTAGACTTCAAAGATTCCTTTGAATTATAATTTTTGTGTCCACGTAACTGTAATTAGTGGGTGACTTATTAAGCTCATTCAAATTTCAAAAAAATATAAGAGATTGAATTTCATATTTGATGCTTAAAAATAATTTAATGTAGAGGTCACAAAGTTTGAATTCAAACACTATTTGTTTTGCATTTTATAACAAATATGTAATATTGCATTTAAAATACAGTAAAAAAAGTAATGCATTCTGGTATTTCCTGAGCTTCTGTCGTTTTCATATGAATAATTTATGATATTATTATTCAAAAGTTTTACTACGTTCGACAACCACTGTTTGTCTGATATGCATGAACTAATGCTTACATTATCACTGACAGCCTACCTTCTCTTTAACATGTGATAAAACAAGAGTTATGGTCCTTGCTCTTGAAAAGAAATGAATAATTAAATTGGTCTATTTGTCATGTTGTGTTTTTATGATGAATGTAATAAATCACTAAATTTTGAACTTCATTCATAGCATTAATCCCACCAATTGATGTATGTTTTTATATTTGAGGGTCCACTGGATTTTAAGCAAATATTAGATCCAATGATTAACAACCATTAGAGGGTACATTGGTATAATATTTCACTGAATATGGTCCTTTCTCAGGGCTAGTGAGTTATATTTTAAGTAAAATGATCTACTAGAAGGTTAGGGTTTAAGGATTCTGCTGGAAGTCAGGAGATGTGAAATAAGAGATTCAATTAAGGCACTATATATATCCATTCTATCAATGATGAGTGGTCATTAAGAATTTCATGGAAAGAAATTTCAGTCCAAATTAAAAAAAAAAAAATTTTTGGTTGATGTACAATGTATCATCTGTTTCATAAAGTATATATTTTTTTTTAGAAAAAATTGATTTCACATTGTTGTTTTTAATTAATTCATTATGATAAATACCCCTACTACCTGAAAAATAAATAGTTTTCCCTCATAATAATGATCCACAAGCACATATGTGATCATAATTTCACAGTACCTATCAGTGTCTTTAATGCTTCTCTGATTAAATTTTTACTATACATGTCAAAAAAACCTTACATTCTCCAATGTCTGCCAGACTGAATAACAAATATTATTTTTATCCTAATTGAAGAAAGATGAGCACTTTGACCTTTTCGGAGTACCTTTATTTTATTGTTTGGTTGATTCAGGTCCAAATCATAAATTCTAAAGATGTTTACAAGTTGAACTGTGAATAAAAACAGGTTAAGTTGATTAAAGTACCCATCGAAATTTAACCCCAACTTAGATCAAAGTGATTTTCACCTGTGTACAGGTATTTTGTATAGATTGAACTTAGATTGTCTTGTGAAAAATGGCAAATTAGTGTTTTTGGAAATACTGATTCAATGTCAGAAAGTTCTGAAGGATCTTATATAATGTTTAAGAAAAGGTAGGAATGATTTTGATAAAAATATAAAAATGGATTTTTTTGGAAATTGAAATATATCATGTCTTTTATTGATTTCATTCTGACGGTTATAATTAAATTCCTATACTTTTCAATTTGATGTAAGATATTTCTTCTGTAAAAAAAATAAATAATGTGATATGTTTTAACTTTAAGAAAGTTGAAGGATAAATTAATTAAACTCAATGACCTGATTATTGTGGTTTATAAATGTTTCTATGATTTATAGCCAACTTTTGATATTGAATGTTTTATGCACGAACCAGTGGCGGATCCAGGGGGGGGGGGGGGGTTCCGGGGGTGCGCACCCCCCCTTTATTTTTGCCGATCAATGCATTTGTATCGGGACATATGTTTTGCACCCCCCCTGCACCCCCCCTTTGCCCTGGGTTAGCACCCCCCCTTTCGAAAATTCCTGCATCCGCCCCTGCGAACATACATCTATTACATGACATATATACGTTTGTAATTTTGAATATGAATATCAATAAGTATAAGATATAGTTATGAATTTGCTGAATATGTTATAATTTCCATTTTTAAATCAGAATGGTATATAACTTGAAATCACGAAATCCCGGGCTTTAAAACACGAAATCCCGAGGTCCCGAATTTAAAATAATTAAATCCCGACATCCTGAAATTCGAAAAAAAGCATTCCCGGATCCCGAAAGGGTCAATCCCGAAATCCCAATCTTAAACACACCCGATCCCGGGGTCCCGATAAAGGTCCTTTCCCCCCTCATCTAAGATAAAGTAAGTATCATCAGAAAGATCTTCATCCTGTACCTAGAAATGTCACTGGATGTAAAAAAAAAACTGACAATTAATCCAAAACATGGATTACTACATTAAATGGTTGGAGCTTACTATGGGAAAATTGAAGATTAACTGACCTTTGCAATTTGAGACTCAGGACTTCTGTGGGAAATGTCGAAATAAAAACAAAATTTATTCAAATCTTGAAATAAAGTTCCTTGCTTTGTAGAAACAACTAAACCAAAGTTCCCTGTTTGTTAGGGTTATTTTCACACTAAATTATGTGAAAATGCACCTAGTATATTTTTACGATGCACTTTATTTAAAAAGTTGTATATTTTAAAGCTCTTATACATGTATGACACAACTTGTTGACTTGATAATAGTTTTATCACTGTTTGTATGGTTGGCAAACTTTCAATTCTTTATGTTTTTTGTTATGAACTTAATGATCTCTACTTTATAGTATTGCCAATATTGTTTTTGAAAGTGTTCTTAACATTCATTAGATAAGTCACATGGAGTCAACATCTGGTTTATTATGGTAAGAAATTTATTGCTCCTGTAAAACTGCTTAGTCCTGAAGGGCTTAGTATAACTTCTGTCCTAGGCTAGTACTAAAGGCCTTTAGTAATACATGTACTGTTAACCACACACAGTCTTTAGAGTCAGTAGAAATCAGCCAATTCTTTCATTTTAAACTGCTATTTCATGATATCAAATGCTTCCAATATTGTTTGTGAATGTTTTCTTACGTCCACCAGATCTTACATGGTGTCAAGAAATGGTTCACTATAGTAAGATATTTATTGGTCCTGTAAAACTATATAGCCAGGGAGAGGTTAGTTTAACTTCAGTCCTAGGCTAGCCAAAAAGTTCTACTTTAATAATTCTGTTGATAACTCGTGTAAGAGCCACAAGTAGAAATTAGCAAATTATTTCATTTGAAACTTCATCAAGACTTTCTATCTTTTAGAAAGACTAAGATATTAAGTTCTTAGAGGTCAAGGGTCTGATGGCCTTACTAGTACTCCAATGATAATTGTTAGATTGTGCTGCTCTGTTGTGGCTAATCATACAATTCAGAGAATTAGTTGAACTGAATATTCCAGTTAAGATAGACCTTCAACAAATCCAATGGTCTAGAGGGGTTAGTATTGATAGATATACAGAAGCCAGAATAAATCTGGCCTGGCCGGACTTGAGAGGGAGGGGACACAATTTTTACTTCCAGTACATTGGTCTAGTGGTAAAGGTCAAATAATCTGCAGTTTCACCCAACATGAACATCTAATTTCAGAACTTGCATCATAATGAATATTAGAATTAAGATGTGGTATTGCCAATGGGAAAGCTTTCCACCAAAGACTAATTTGCAAACATACCATCTATAAGTTTTGTTATGCAATCATCTTACATTTCATTGCTTTGTTTTATTCAGTTTATTATTTTGTGACTATTACCATCAAATTTGAATGAAGGTTACTACTCTTTTAAAAAATGAAGGTTGAATTTCATAATGGAAATGAAGATGTATTATATTTGTAATGTGGGCTTGCTCAAATATAAAATTTTAAGATACATATTTGGTGTTCTTATAACATTCACTGTATACAAAAATTTAATGGAATGTTTTTATGTTGAAAGTTATTGTGTTTTATGCTATTTGGGAAAAAGAACTTCCTTAATAATAAATTCTATTTTACTTTTCATTTGAAATTCATTTTTTTTTGTCTAGGTTTTCTCTCAACTCAGACTCCTTCCCCATTTAGAACATTATAAAATTAGAAGATGACTTGGTAGGATTGCCAATAAGACAACTTTCCACCAGATACCAAATAACAATTGACATTTTGAAATACCTATATACATGTTTGTATGAGGGATTTATTGTCCGATAAGTTAAAAAAACAGGAGTATACCTGTAATATCGGGAAATCTAATATCATGACAACATGTATTAAAGTTTGACAGTTTATATAACGTAAAATTTATGATATGTAAATTAGGATGGCTTATCTGTTCAGCTATTAGAAAGTTAATGTATAAATATATAGAAAAACTGGTTGTCGGGTTTGGTCCGTGGTGTATGCCGCCAAGAAAATCTCCCACTGATAAATAACTTTTGTTTGCACGTTTATTTATATACCGGCATGTAATTTAGGCCTTTGTTGAATTTAAGAATTTTAATTATTGGATGATAAATGTTGTTGTTGGAAGGCCATGTAAATACATGTGTAATTAAAATTCTCTTTGGATTTAAAGATTTTTAATTTGAATGGACAATGATATGTGAGTTTTCACACGTTAAAGTTTCTTCTGTATATACATATGGACTATTATTTTGACAGAATAGATTTATTCATATGAAAATATATAAAGGTGTTGGAAAAATTCAGTAAAAAAAATACTTAAAGTTTCTTATGTATGCAGGGAATAAGATTTTGACAGAATACATTTGTTCATATGAAAATATATAAAGGTGATGGAAAAGATTAGTAATTCTTAAAGAAACTAGATCATTTTGCAATACATGTGTGCGTCTCAGATTAGTAAAGAATAAATTGACAAATTTGAGGAAAATTACTGTTTGAAGCATCAAAGCTGAAGATTGCAATAACGATAGTGGATTTATTTCAAAAATTGTAATAACAGTACAGTAAAAATGTGAAATTGAATTCATTAACTTATATGTGATAGATGTCTTGTTATGAACTTTTATAACTTTCTACAACTTTATTTTAAAACATTATCCATCTTGTAATTTGCATTTAGATAGAAATGTTTAGAAAGAGGTAAGTCATAAATTGATCAAAGTATAATTAAATAGGAGTCTTCAAGTAGGACATGTTAGTGCCTTTGTCATTAAAACACTGTTTTCCTTTCCTTTTAACTGAGTCCTTCCCCCTTGCTAAGACAGACACATGGGGATACACAATGCAACATAAAACATTGAGTTATCTCCCATTTTTAAGTTAATAATCTGTTTGTGAAAACAATGAGTTCTGAAATAATTAAATCAATGTTTTCCTATCCTTTAATTGAGTTCTTTCCCTTGTTGACACTTGGGAATTCACAAGGCAACATAAAAGATGGAGTTATCTCCCATTTTGAAATTGCTTTTACAACTGTGCTTATGATTATATGAAAATAAGGAGATAAGGTATGATTGCTAATGAGACTGAACTATCTACTGTCATGTTCAAATAAATTGAATGTTATTAAATTTGATCCATTATGTGAACTAAATTATTGAAAAATTAAAAAATATAAGATGCAGCTTTTAATAGTATTCCGTATTTTTTTAAAGAAAATCTGAATGAATGATTTACTGTGGATTCATTATTATTCGTTGGGTACCAAATTTCGTGGATTTCGTGGGTACAGGTCAACCACGAAATCAAATGTTCAACGAATGACAAGTTTTCTATATGTATGTATGCAGACTTCGGCAAAACCACGAAATCAAATATCCACGAACATATGAGTTCTCCTTCATCCACGAAAATTGGTACCCACGAAAATAAATGAATCCACAGTAATTCAATTCTGATCATGTTTGCTTGCATGCTTGGATCATTTTATTCTTTTTTTTTTTTTACAATTTATTTTAAATTGACAATGACATATTAGTTATATTGACTACTTTCCATATTCTAAAGGTAACATACAAGATAACAACTTTAAAATCATTATGGATTGTTGAATTTTAGCCCTACGAACTTGATTTAGTAATTGCGGTTGCATTTCATGGTATCATAGATTTGTGGCAAACCCCAATAATCTGGGGTCTACAGATTATGTTATACTATCTATATCAATAGACTTATCATGTAGGTATAAAGACTGTACACTGATAATTGATTAGTACCTGGTGTTTAGGAAGTGTGAACAGAGCATTCATCACCTCACCCAAGATATGTAGATAAAACAGGGACTGATTATTTACAGTAGATAGTTATATCAGTCTTAATTTAATCAAAATATGAAAAGTGCATAATTAATGCTTTCATGTATAGATATCTTTTTTTTTGAAAAACCTTAAACACCAAATTTTTGGGACAGAAAAGCTGAAGAACAGAAATAAATTTAATAGCTCCTTGCTTTTAGAAAGTTGGGGTACACCAAGGATCTGGTATACTAATTTATCTCCGTCTGTCCGTCCGACCTTCCATTCATCAGTCCATTATACCCGCTTTAAAAAATTGGGGTATACTGTTTTACTATATAGTACATGTTATGTATATAGATAGGTACTGTGGATTCCTTATTATTCTTTAGATACCAATTTTTGGGGTTTCTTGGATACAGGTGAACCACGATTTCAAATGTTCCAATGAATTACATATTTTCAATAGGCTTTTTTGTATACAGAGATTGGGAAAAGCACAAAATCAAATATCCACGAATATGAAAGTTTCAGCAATCCACGAAAATGGATACCAACGAAAATAAATGTATGCAGAGTATGTAGTCGGGATGCATTATCGTTTTAGTTAATTTAGGTTAGGAAATGAGAGATGCTAAATAGGTGATGACTAAAGTTTAAAGATAAGGCAGTTTAAAGCTGGAGTTTTATTTACAAAGGAGTGACTGATTCATTAAGGTACTTCAGTTTACTTTAAAATTTATTTAATTTTAGGGATCTCTTAAAATGTTTCTGTCTGTACATTTATTTCTGTTTTATTTTGTAGAGTTAAAATGAAGAAAACAGGTCGTACATTCAGTGTATACGATGGCAGAAGATGGCCGGTGGTGAGTAATATATACATTAGTTATCAAGTTATATAATGAATCTAGTGAGATCCTATATTAAAGACGGAAATAGAAAGCAGGAAAAAAAACATTAAAAAAACAATTAGGTCTTTCCTCACATAGGGGAAAGACTTTAGTTATTGTGCACACCCAGGCCACAAAGTTAGCATATCTTTTTATGGAAACAAGACTTCTTAATTTGTGTTTTCCAATTAATGAATCATTAAGAATACCCTCTTTTTTTAAATTGTAACTATCATCAGACCTAGAAGTGTAAATTAATACTGTTTTGACTTTTCATTGCAAAATACAAATGTATTGAGTTATCTACCTTCATGGCCCTTGGTTAATTCTATACTTAAAATTAAGATGCATGTTTCTACCAAATTTAGTTGATAGTTCCTGTCATGCCAGTAGGACAAAGAAATATACTTTATTTTGCCCTTATTTTGTATGAAATAAGCTGTCAGAAAAGCTGTTGAAAGTAAAAATTTATCAATGGTTAACAAAATCCAATCTGAATTTTTTATAAAATGGCTGCAATTCTCAGTGATCTAGTTCTACTAAACATTTTTCTACGTTCAAATTTTGTATGATTAACCCTGCCCTCTTGTTGCAATTTTCTTTAAATCATTGTTACCTATGTAAGTATGACGGTGTAAACAACCACAAAATTATCCAATATACTTTCCTTTTTGTCGTGTTAATAGTCTTAATAGGTTACCGAATGTAAGTAAACTTAAAATTATTGGTCATTTAAATGGATTACGATTTCTCTTTAAATTTTCTATTAAGAAAAGGAAAACTATCTTGAAACTTTGCCAGTACGCTGATTTAATTTCAATTCATCAGATTTTACACTGATGCCTGTTGTAATGAAAATGTTTTGTAAAATCGAACCACAATATAGAACTACATTTGTACCTGTGAACAAAATGCTTCTTTTAATAAGATTTGACTTAAGGTTTCAACAGAATAGGCAATTTTCTCAAAAAAGGCTATAATCTGGGTTTCATTTGAATGATTGGGGAAATTTAATTAAAAAAAGCAAAGGTCTAATTAAGCCTTGGTATGACTTTGAAGGTTTTGTTTGATTAAACTCTGATCTGACTTAAGGTTTTATGTGAAATTAAAGCTCTGATCTGACTAAGTTTTTTGTTAGAATGACTGGTCTAATTAAAAGAAATATTGTGTTAAAAAATTATTGGCCTGACTAAAGCGGGGGGGGGGAGTAGGACCTTTATTGGGACTCCGGGATTGGGTGTTTTTGAGCCCCAGATTTCAGGATTGATCCTTTTGGGATCCAGGTATATTTTTTTTCGAAAATTGGGATGTCAGGATTTAGATTTCTTTAAGTTCAGGACTGTTTTTTTAAGCTTGGTATTTCTCGATAAGGACCCCTCCTAAAATGAAAACTGGTCTGAATAATGAGTTGTTGAAATGAGAACTGGTCTGAATAAAGATTTGTTGAAATGAGAACTGGTCTGAATACAGTTGTTGAAATGAGAACTGGTCTGAATACAGTTGTTGAAATGAGAACTGGTCCAGTCTAAAGAATTGTTGAAATGAGAACTGGTCTGAATACAGTTGTTGAAATGAGAACTGGTCTGAATACAGTTGTTGAAATGAGAACTGGTCCAGTCTAAAGAATTGTTGAAATGAGAACTGGTCTGAATACAGTTGTTGAAATGAGAACTGGTCCAGTCTAAAGAATTGTTGAAAGGAGAACAGGTCCAGTCTTAAGTTTTTGATTCTCATATTGTTACAATGTAAACTGCTTCTTGTTACAAGACATCAATCTGTGAATGTTGTATTTATTTACCGACCATGCAAGAACCTCATGGGTACGTCAAGGTCTTTAAACACCTCCTATTTGTGTATTCATTACAGGTTAATTTGGGCTATTGTAACGGAAAAAGTATAAACTTGATCTGTAAACATAGTAAAGTGTATAAAAAATTAATTCTTTTAGGATCTTGTTTGCTGCAATAAAAAATTCATGAATGAAATGAAACGAACACACACTAACAAATAAGAAATGTTGATCAATAAATCACTTCTTATGAATGGAAGTTACCAATCCTTTTAACAATGAAATTCCATGTGATCAGCTTCATTCATAAACTTGACATTACCATACAAAACTCATTTTGTTCAAGGCACATTAATGTACTTAACATAAAATCTATTATGTACAAACCACATGGGATTTCGTGTTTTATTTCCAACACTTCCTAAATAACAATACCCTATGTGTAACACTAATCTTCTTGTATAACTTTGTGTGGTTAATTGGCCGCATCATTTGAGAATTTTTAACACCCGTAACAGGTCACCTTGGTTATAGAGATACTTGTAGAGTGAAACACTTAATTTTTATTGGAATAATTACTATTCCTAAATTTGGGATATTTTCCGAATGCTCATGTCATGAATTTAGTTACTTAAAATTATGGAATGATGTTATGCAAATTTATTTGCTTTTATCAAGTCTCTGGAGCAGGACGGACATTTCATAGGCAAGTACAGTAATATTTTGTTTTTAAATTTTCCAATTTATCAAGTAATTTAGTGATTTTTTTTTTTAGTTCTGGGAACATAATTTCAAGTGCAGTTTTCCTATTTGGTTATAAAGTATAGCTCTTCAACTGTTAAGGTTCTCATTTGCATCCTTGGCTTTCAAATATAGGGCTTTGAGTGTTCCTGTTAAGGTGAGAGGTACGTAAATGAACGCCTCTAGCGGAAAACGGGAAAAAAGGTGTTTGTTGCTATGGGAGTTATCTCCCGTACACCATAAAAATATTTTCAAGATGTCGGAATATATTCCGCTTCGTCGGAATAATGGTCAATTTGGTGGAAGAGTATTGAATGAATCTCATCAAAAATATAGCTAAAATTGAAGAATGTAAAATGAAATATCTTGTAACAGTTAAACAGTGCTTTCCTCCCATGAAAATGAAAGAAACTTGGCATGTTGTGATGGCCGAAAAGCGACTGAGTTGGGTTTACTAATACTAGCTGAGTAACTTAAAGCTTGCATATAAATTATGTTTCTACAAAACTGTTTAAAGTACAAAGAATGGGTCTCTGAACTATTTTGTTTATACCTTGGGGTAACTGTCCATACATGAACTTACTATACGCCGGTAATCGGCAAAGATCAGAGACTCACGTAAAAAATCGGGAATGTTGATATGTGACATAAAAAGTAAATGAAATGTAGTATATTGATAAGAATATCATAAACACGTACATGCATTACACACGTAAACTCCCACAATAACAAAGTAAAGCTTACACTATATATTGTCATTTTGTTTATTGAAATTCCAAAGCAAACTTTGTCACAGACACTGACTTACATTCAGTCATTTGCATTCAAAGAAATATATTTTCCCAAACAACTGTCAACATGAGTGGAAACAGCTAGGATGTATTCAATTCTCGACACAAAAAAGAGGTTAAAACTTATATTTTTTAATTTGATATTCCTGTTGTAACTGTTATATGATCTTATATAACCATTTTCTCATATAAATATAAACATAAATCTTTCTTTACAGTGCTTTCTTTCACGTCCGCGATATGGTCTATAAATAGAATTTGAAAATGAAAGTACTATAGTGACAAATAATTTATATTTAGTAAAAATAAATATTGAAAATCAAAAGAATTTAATTGCTTTCTCTGTGACATGAAATTTGTAAAATGTAATGTCGGAAATTACTTCAGACCTGAAGGGTAAGCAAGAGAATGTGACAATAAACTTGAACGAGAATCGTAATGATTAATGGTAATGGGACCTTCCGCATGAACAAACGGGAAATCCGAAATAAAACTGTCTTTCAAAATGAACGAAAAGTTAAAGAAATGAATGACACGTTGCTTTTCAGTCAATTTGAATTGAATGGAACATTGTTAATTACAAGCTTCCAGTATGAAAAAGCGGCAAGGGAAAAATATAGATCCGTTGATTGAAAATTACGGCTTTACCGCTACTTCAAAAATAAAATAATTAGTACATTACACTGAAGATATAGAAATTTCTGCTTGCATCAATCAATTCATTTTTAATTGCGTAAAATTTCGGCCCAATTACAGTTATTTCGATTTCAGTTGATACTGTTTATATACATGCGCAAATGCTGCTATAAAAATTTAGAATTAGAGATTTTATTTTTGCTTTACGTATTTCTTCTAAATTTTCGCCAAACTTGCAAAAATTTCAAAGTAAGTACAGGAATATTACGAGGTCCATAATGCTGTTGGCGATTTACAATCTCTGCAACATCTAATACATACGTTAAAATCCCTCGAAGACAGTTCTCCAAAATCACACACAGCTTTTCTATTAAGTATATTGTTAGCTTGATCATTACAGCTCACAAAATCTAGACTGGATACATTTATCTGAACGTCATATAAAGTGTGTTCAAAGTCGATGTTGAACAATTTATAACAACACATAGATGAGTCGGGGATAGAGCAGATTGGTATCCCTAGAAAACATTGTCAACCGCGGCGAAGCCGAATAACAAAAAAAAACCAACAAAAAAACAAACAAAAGATAAATAAGTTGGAATTTATATACATTTGTTTTTAGATATTCACATCTATGCACTGTCCGCACTATAATAACGGAACAAAACCAATGATGGAGAAAAAAGTAGGGATAATATGCAACAAACTTAGAAATATTCTTTTTGTTTGTCTTTTGTCTATAATCTAAATTTATCCCACATCTCCTTTCGTGTCATATTAAACACACCACTTAAGTTTGCAAATGACCAGTACTATTTGGATCGAAATATGTGTTCATATTTATGTTATGTTCTCGTGTCATTGAACCATAATTTTATATATTTTATATGCATGACCTCCTGCAACTATTGGAGGATTAAAAGTTAAATGTGGTGATTTTTTGTGCACACGCCGTAGCGGAGGGGGCATTACTTTTAACACTTGTCCGTCTGTCCGTCCATCGTACCGTCCAAAATTGGTTTTCGTTCTCTAACTTTAGTTTGCCTCAAACAAATGTTAGAAGACTTATACACAATGCTGATTACCAAAACAAATCACACATCTAGTTTAAATTTTGGTGGCGTCACTTTTAAAGTTTTTTTTTAGTAATATCACTTTATAACATCATATGCAAGCGGGCGCATCATCTGTGTCCCATGGACACATTTTCCCATTTATTTACAATTGTTTGTCTTTTGGACATTTTTCGTTTTTTCACATGACAGTGTCAGTATGTTTTTGGCTTATAAGTTTCTATTTCCCGTTGCGCGGTATATTTCGCCTCCAATATTGTGAAGCAGCGTGAAAATGTGAACATTGAATGTATCTCTCCATTCGGAGAATCTATTTTAATGATAGATCTTTTATCGTTTCTGTTCAATAAGTTTATAAACATATGTCCTGAAACATTGTGTTTTTATTTATTCCAGAAATACGTTATAAATACATAGGACCTCGTATAATCACTGAAAAAACAATAATAGGTAATCAATCCTTTTTCCAGGCAGGATAATATTCTCTATAGCATTTGAATAACCAAACAAATTATAATGAGGCAGTCGTTGTCTTTACAATTCTGCTGAAATAGCCTTGACGTTGCGTAATCCTTTCAGCGACGTCATGATTTTTCTCTATATTCCCGTCAACAACACCCTTTCAACGGCTGATTTATGAAAGAGGAGTTCGGTAACCCCATGAAAATAATATATCAAAAGAAAGGAAAATAATACCTTAAAAACATTTGATTTTTATAGAAAAATCGTAGGATTGGTTTAAACTGCAGAATAAATAAAGCTTGAAATTTCTTATTTTTGGTTCAAATTTGACGTTATGTCTATGTACTTTATGTTGTTTCATTACCATTTTCAAATGCCTGGAACTCGGAAATTAGATCGGTGACTAACTTAAATTTTTCGATTTTTCATTGTCTTTTAATAAGTTCTACGTGCATACAATTTCTTTTAAAAATCGCAGGACAAGCCATTTACGTACCTGTTATACCTTAAGGAGGCTCGAGGGTATAAAAATTTCAGAAAAAAATCAAACATTTGTTTTTCATTACAAATTTTATTTATTTCCTTTTGTAGTTGTTACTTTATCATATGGTACAAAAATCATTCAAAACAATCAATTCGTGTTGGTCCCAGATGACTTTCAAAATGTATACATCATTGAAAAATTTCCAAATTATCTCCCTTTGGTGGAAAAATGCCATTTTTTTGGCTTTAAAATGGAAATATCTTTTTCAACTCATCGGTGACCTATCTTTTTTAATATAATTTCCATATAAGCTGTACTTAAACTAAGTTATTGTAAAATTTTAGCGATTTCTGTAATAAATTTCTTTTTTTATTTCGATATTACCTTTATTTCTCCTCTTACTTCAACAGAAAAAAACCACCTCTACAAAAATGTATGCTTCTTTCGAAGGCAGATTGTGAGCGCAAATGAACGGTGACCCCACTTTTTTATTTTATTTTTTCTATTAACTATAAGATAAAGTTCATTTATAGAAAAATATAAAAAAGAGAAATCCTATATAAATGATTTAGACCCGCGAACCCCAAATCCAGAAAAAAAGTTTCAGTTGAATGTAATTTATAATATGTTGTTTTCATATTTTGTTTTTTGACAATAGAGGATTTTGCTATCATTTTAGATCACTTTTGGTCATAAACTTGTTGCTCTAAAATGTGTTTCGGTATGTACCAATCATTGACTTTTAAATTTTTCGATTGACTTGGGTCCGTTTGAGCTGAACAAAGTTATCAATCAAGAAAAAACACTTTAGACCTTGAGACGCATAATATAGAGTATAATTTTCAATTTGTTGTATATATTACATAATTATCTAACTAGTGTGACATTAAACCATTATCCTCTATGTATATGATTTGTCAGAAATTACTGCCTTGAAGCAAGCCAATTAGTTGGCTCCTCAACCTGTTTTAAGTCTCACTAAAATACATGTTTTGTCACTGAAGGCATAAATAGTGTTGCATAATATGTATTAAATTGTCACCTTCAAGTTTTTGCCATATATTTCATATAAAACGATGTGTTTTTAAAAATTGGTTGTTACAAATTAAGGTACTTCCTGGTTAGACTTTAATCATCTTGGAACCAATATATAAACAACAATTTGAAAGAAAGGTAATTTTCCAAATGCGTTTTCGATGTTCACTGTATGTAATTATCTGATTTGTCTGTTGATCTGCCTTTAAGCGAGCTAATTAGTTAACTTCAGCACCTTAAATGTTATAACTCTCACTTGTACCGGTACATGTAAGAAATGTCACTGACATAGGCATGCAAACTGTTATGCAATTAGTATTTGTCACCAACAAACTGTTATGCAATTAGTATTTGTCACCAACAATTTTTATATTATTTTATGTAAAAAATTTTAAAAATCTCAAAATATTGTAAGTTCATTTCTGGTTGTGTTTTAATGAACTTGAAATCAAAACACAAACAATAATTTTTTTAAAAAGGGAAATTTTGCAAATTCAATTTTGATGTACTTATTATGTAATTATTTGACTGTTTGGTTATGATGCATGCCTTTATTAGCAAGCTAATTCATTTCATTCTTAGGCCAAATAAAAATATATGTGTGGTTCCAGTAACCCTAACCGTCCCTAATTTTTCGTCTTAAAAATAGCCTACCCTAAAGATTTTATTGTCATTTTTCATTAAGCACTATTAAAGTCAGAATGTTGCTCCCATAGACTCAATGTAAAAAAAAAACATAAAATAAAAAAAAAATCCCTACCTACCTACCCTAACTTTTTTTCAGATGTAACTGGAACCACACATACTTTTTTATTTGGCCTTACTGAGAACCTGTTACCTTTGTCTTAATTCGCGCATTTGTACATGTAAGAAATGTCACTGACATAGGCATATATACTGTTATGCAATAAGAAATTGTCACCTTATATTTTTTGCCTATATACATCGTATAAATTATGTGGTTTATATATGATGATATAACAACAAGCAATTATGAGGTAAATCTGGTTGTATTTTAATCAGAATGGTACCAATAGAAACTCTGAATAGTTGAAAAATTGACAAAGGTTTGAATATTGTTTGTTAGTCTTTTCGGTGTGAATTAATCTTCCTGATTTTTAAAATTCTTAAATGGGTTTGTTATAAACTTTTAAAGTTGAATTGATTATTATAGTTTGAAGTTTGTTTAACAGATATTTTATGCACATTCAGGACAACTTACTCTTATAGATTAGCTTTTCAAGTTTCCTAAATAATAAAAATTGCAATCCCATAAAATATTTTAAAACTATATAACACACTAAATGAGAAACATAAGCTGTATAATATTACAGCGCCTTAAAACAAAATGACAAACTATTATAGTGTTGCGTAAACAAGGGTATTAAAATAGATTGTGTGATGTAAATAACATTAGCTGTTTGGCTAAATTCAGACTTTTGATTGTCATTACTAAGTGGATCTTATCTGGAAATGTTCAGTCAAGGAAATTTCATGTGGTAAGGTACAAAAGTTCAACTGCTTATCATGAGTTGAAATTTACCTGGTATAAAAGGAGATGTGGTCCACATCATATGTGTTCAACAGCCTCCTTGTTAGTAGTGATGTCTAGATGTCTAGATGAAAGCTCAAAAAATGAAAATCTTGTACACTTCAATTTGCCCTTAAGTCTTTTTAGGTGTGGAAATTCAGCAAACATAGGAATGAATTATAAATTAAAACTTTTAAATCTATAAGACATTTTAATATCTAGTTTTTTTGGGTGCATGTCTTTTTGTTTGTTTTTTGGGGTCAACAATGAGCCTTTATTAATTTTCTTAGCAAACTAAATTGATCATTTTACATATGTAGCCGTTATACATGTTATATGTACTCCATATAAATAAGCATTGTTTTTTGCTCAACAAAAATTTGATCATATTGTAAAGATATTGAAATGGGAATTTTTTTCCTAACATATAAAAATTAGGAACTGTGAATGATGTGGTATAATTGCCATTCAAAGTCGTTAAAAACTTCCATTTGTATGATTGCCATTGATTGGCAATGAGACAACACTCTAGCAGAGACTTGAAATGACAGACATTCACAACTATATGTCTTCGTTCATCCTTCTTCAATAAGCAAAACACATACCACATAGTAAGCTGTAAAAGGTCCCGTAAAGACAAATATAAAAGTAATCAAAGGAGAAAACTGTTCTAAATAAATATGGACTCCTCTGTGCAAAACATGGAAGTATTTAAGAGGACGTACATTTTTCAGATATAACACCCAGTAAGAGTTTGTGTACATTAAAATTTTATAACAAAAACAATAATTTTTCTATTTGAACATGGTGAGTTGACGTCATATTCTTATTCTTGAGAGTTTCGGACACACAGCAGGAATATCAGTTATCGTATCTGAATCATAGATTTACAATCAATCTTTTGTCGATTTTGACATTTTAATCGTTTCAAATTGGTGAGATTTGAAATGATTTAAATTCTTTTTGCAACAATAGAGATTTTAAACGATGTTATTTACGATTAGACATAGTTCAGGGATGAGGTGTGGTTTTTATGCATTTAAAAAATTTCCATTGCGTCAAAAATACAAAGAAGGTTACTGCCCCTGTCTTTCAGTCTACTTTCAGGTTACTTCTGCATGGGAAAAATCAAAAAGAATTGTTTAATCATTTTTTTGATACATTATGTAAAAGTATATGTCTTATCTTAGTTGAATTTTTACAAGGCTTTCAATACTCAATTTGGGAATCTACATAGTCTGGGTATTATAAAGGCAATATTTGTTTCTGGTTGGCCAATTATAGAAACTAATTCTATCATGAAACTTCTTTTTCAGGGATTGATGATTTGAAAAACAGTTTTACAAATTTGTTACATGTATAGCATTGATGGCAGCTTTAGTGACACAATATGATATCCCATTGAAACTTGATGATCAAAGTTTACCAAATTTTAACCAAATTGAATGTTAATTTCAGGAATAATTTATTGAAGAGTCTCAAGACGTTCTTTATATACATACAAAGAAAAGAAATCTTGCTGCCGGAATAATTTTCAATAATAATGCCACCAAAGGGGGGGGGGCTTGTTTTAAATTGGGTGGCATTACATTTACCATTCTTGAGTTGTGCCCCTTTAGAAATGGACAAATTTCAGTTTTCTAACATGATTTTTTTATTGTTTTAAAAAAAAAGGGTAGATGAAAAAAAAGCAAATATCTGAAACAAAATTTTTTCAGAATTTGTTTCTTTTAAAGAGCAGAGCATCTTGCATCTACTAAGCATTCTACGTAATATCTACTTTATATTTGATTGAGTTGACTGGTTGCTGTCTCATTATTTGTAAATTGATATTAGTAAGTCATAAAGCACCTAGCTGTTTTATTGATAATTTCATTGAAATAATTTATATTTAAAGTTTTGTTAATGTTAAAATGAAATTTAAATTAGAAATAGACTATATTTTATAAACTCCAGCTGTTTTAGTCAATATGTAAATTTAAATTAAATGGACTATAGTCTAGGGAATAGAGGGAATACCTGTGTGATTTCTGTTGTATTATTGATAAGTCATAAACCTATAAGTTAACATACTTGTAAACATCACAATTTAATTGAGAGGAAAATCATAAAATATGAGTGTTCGTTGTCAACAAGGAAATTCTCTGATTTTAGGTAAGAAAGTTTTAATTTTATTTTTTTCCACGTTTGGTAGAAGTTCGTAGAAATATTAAGAAGCCAGAGTTAATACTTCTAAACATGCTAGATCTTTTTTTGAAGAAGTTTATAATATTCAAGTTTTTTCCAAAGTTAAATTTTTTTGAAGAAATGAATGGGAATCATCAAGCCAGAATTTTACTAGTTCTTTTTTATATTGAAGCATTAAAATTTGAGTCTAATTTTGTCTCAATTTAAACTTGTATTCATAACAAATTTGAATGTTTGACTTCAACATCTTTTAAAACTTTAAAAAATTGTACCCATAAACTTATTCTAGTGTGAAATCCAATTATTTTTAAGCACATTCAGTCTGGGTATTTTAAGGAATGCTAGGGGATAGAAAGAGTAAAATTTGTATTTAAGATATACTGGTATATATGTTCAACTGATATTCAATAATAATAAGCCTCTAATAGGCGGATCCAGGGCCCCCCTCCTTTCGTGGGAAAAATTTGGTTGATTATATAGGGAATCACTGAAGCATGGCTGGAGCTGGCCCCCCTTAGGTCAGTCAGCGGGCCCCCATTAGGAAAAGTTCTGGATCCGCCACTGGCCTCTTCTTATATGGTCAGTTAGATCAAGGAATTGTATATTTAAATATCCAATTCCTTGGTTAGATAAAGATATTTCTTTAAAAAAAAAGACTTAAGGGAAGGAATGTGTGCCTAGATAGATGCCTGTTGGTAACTTTGTATTGTTGAGTCAGTTCCACTTGACCTTTAAAAGCCATCTGCTTTTAATTCACACTAAATATTTTGTGGACACAATGCTTTAAATTCAACTTGTATTTAGAAGGGTTTTTGATGCTTGACAGCAAAGGTCATTAAAACCAGACTTGATGTTTGACAATAAGAAAATATATTCACATGATTGGGTGGGGAAAATGTTTGTGTACTGATTGAATTGCTATATTTTCTTTTCATTTCATTTTTGAATGTAGATTAAAAATACAATTGGTATAAAATTGTTCTGATTGCTAAAAGAAATTTTGAATGTCATTTGTCACAATGAACTTCTGAGAAGAGATAGGAGAACCCTGGGATGAGGGGGAGATATGGGAGTCTCAGGGAGGGAACAAGGAGAAGGGGCAGTACAATATAGGCGTATGCTGGACAAAAGTTTAGTTTATTGGAGTTGAGAATGGGAATTTGAAGAAAGAGTGGAGAAAAGTTGAGTAAGGAGGAGGCATAGAAGTTACTTTAAATTAGAAAACTCTGTCCATCCTTCCTTTATAACGCTCATTTGATCCATATGTTACATGAAATTGTAACAGCAATTGTAGAAAAAATGTAAGGGGCATGCAATCATGCAATTAAACTACCTGCACAAAGGTCTTCATGGTGCAATGTCATTATAAACCAATAAAAAGAGATGTAGATCAAATGTCAATGAGACAGCTGCAATCAAATTACATAATTTAAAACTAGAAGACATCTAGAGGTCAACATCATTGTCTTCAACAATAAAGAGAAGTCTATACTATGTCAAATTCTGAATGGCACGTGTCTCGAAAAAATGTGATTAAATTTAAACGGAGCACTCAAGCTTAGAGTACTTAGTATTAAAAAAAATAAAATCCATGACTATAGTGAATACCCTTCTTATAAGCCAAATTTTACTCTTGTAAAACCCCCTTCATTATTTAAAACTCAGCATCTGTGACTGCCATTATATATTCAACTTATTTCACCCTATCCCCCTTTTTTCAATCCATTTTTAATGATTATAAGTTTTGATAGGTTCTATAATACACAATAATTCCTCCCTATAATAGATTAAACTGAATTATTAATATTACTTCATATAATGAAAGATTACCCAAACATATATATGATCTTTTAATTGGATTAATCACTGTTTTTAAGAGGATTAAGATTTCATGAACTCCAGACTGAAATTTTCAAAGTATTGTTAATTTGGTTTCAAATAAACTCTATCAACAATAGATTTAACAGTATTTAATTACATTTATGTGAGTCAGGTTTAATGTTTCTGTGTATTGTCAAACTTAATGAATATTTATTAAGTAACGACATGCAATGCATGGTATATTGATAGATAACAGGCCTGGCTAAGGCTATATCATGTATATAGGAATGAATTAATTGGTTATGTAACCCTAAAGATAAATTTTTAAAGAGTTTGGTAAAGGTCATCAGTTTTTGGTGTGGTCTTTTCATATGCCGGTCCAAAGTCAGAAAGCTCATCAGATTGTGTATGGGTATGTTGATTAGTTTAGTGTCTTTCTTTATTCAGCATGTTGAAATAGAAATAGAGTCTTAATAAGAGTCTTTGGTTGTCGTCTGTTTATGTGTTACATATTTGTTTTTCGTTCATTTTTTTACATAAATAAGGCCGTTAGTTTTCTCGTTTGAATTGTTTTACATTGTCTTATCAGGGCCTATTATAGCTGACTATGCAGTATGGGCTTTGCTCATTGTTGAAGGCTGTACAGTGACCTATAGTTGTTAATGTCTGTGTCATTTTGGTCTTTTGTGGATAGTTGTCTCATTGGCAATCATACCACATCTCGAGATCTTTTTTACATTTAGAGTCACAACTTTCACATTATGCTTATTAAGCATGAAATATTGTATATTATTGAAGACCTCTAGATGTAAGGTTTAGTTTATTTTTTTGTTGGAATGCTGTTTCATTGACACATTTTAAACTAACATCTCATTTTTTTTTTAAATTTTGGCTGCATTGATGCATTTATATAGACTGCCAGAACAAGAGTTTTTGTAAAGAGAGTCATAATGTATCATATTTTAACTGTTAAACTGCTTTTTAAAAAACAAAAATTTTTATCAACCTGAGTTATCTTTAATAACCTGTGAAAAGAATGAGTGAGTAATATGATAATTATGATATGGCCTAAAGGATGGTTAGTATTATCTTATAATCCATGAAAATGTTACTCTCTTATCAGATAGGAACAAGAAGAGGACATAAAATAGTAAACACCAATTTCTAATATGGATATGAAATTGAATTTAAAAATAATTTATCACAAGAAATACTGTGATTTAATTTTCTTTTAAATTCAAGAGGCAGTGTAAATTGTGGTTAGGCCAATTAAAATTAATTGATAGATTTTCATCCCCGCCCGCCCCTCTGAAATCTTCCCGCCCTGATTTTTTTTATTTTTGAAAAATATACGATTTCCGGATTTCGTTCATTTCCGTTACCGGTAACCGTCGATAATTTCGTTTCATTTAAAACTTTCTGTTTCAAATTTCGGTTTTCGTGATTAAGTCGATATATTCTACTGATCTATGATGACAACATAATTTAGCGAGAATAGAGATTGATTACGAGAAGGTCGTGACATATTCGGGTTACGGGTAATACGCTGTGTTCAAGAACGCAAATCGCCGTATGTCAAAAATGTTTGTGAGTAAAACGCCTTGGATTTTCCTAATTTATACAATGACTTTGTGTCAAGAAATTTGGACTGTGAATGAAACCCAAAAGCGTTAGAATCGTGGAACACATTGATACAAAAATCGTGACTGGAATAAAGAAATTGACACAATCATGATTGAACTTGTTAGCTTGGAGACCGTATATATTGAGTTCAAAAAGTCGACAAACATACGCATTTCTAATTTAATAATTTATAGCAAGCCCTTAGATTTAGATCTAGCCATGCCTTTCGTTTTTTGTAGACAAACAGCACACATTCTCTGTCCCAATACCCACGATAGAATCTAACAAGTTTATGTTCCACATTGTAATTATATTTGCATATAAAGGACCAACCCTATTATTTCAACACTGTTTCCGTTTTCGTTTTATTCTGTACTTATCATACTTGTGTTGCATACCAATACATTTGCATCATTTTATTAGAACAACAACAAATTGCTCAGAACGCAAAATAAATTTGGTGTAAGTCATCCAACTGAAGAGAGCATTTCTCCACGTTTCTGCTGTTTACTATAAAATAGGTTTCTAAAGCGGCAATTGCATGTAGAACAGTGGTTGCCAATCAGAGATATGTATTTACGAATTTGAAAAAGCGGCACCAGCATAATGGAGTATATGTGTCTCAATTGATACGTTACTCTAGAGCTAGCTCAAAGTACGTTGGTTTTGTTGAACGAGGAATGCTGCTTTCTCAAAAGCTGCTAAGACAGGTCTGACAGGGCTATGAATCAATCAAATTAAGGTCATCACTCGAGAAATTTTATTGTTGCCATCATGATATCTGATATTCTTCGTAATAACCTTCCATCATTACTGAACTGAACAAAGAAATAACACGACCGGTGCCGTACACTTTGCAGGAAATGCTTACCCTTCCGGAGCACCTGATTACATCTCCAGTTTTTAGTGGAGTTCGTGTTGTTTCTTATTTATTATTTGTAACTGTTGATTTAAATGTCTTTTGGTTTTATGAGTCTTTGTTTACTCCTTGGTTTTGATTGTTATTGTCTTATACACTATACCTTATGCATGCACATATTTTTACATGATACAAGCTTATTATTACAATTGCATATATGAATAACACGTGACAAGAAGGTTTCATATGAAATAAAATTTAAAAAATAAAATCCTCCCACCCGCCCCATTTCATTCAAAAATTTGGATGAAAATCTACTAATTAATTTTAGTTGGCCTTATATAAATATACATATAGACATAATTTAAGTTATTTTAAATCTCTTTCCTACTCTTAAAATTAAATGATGTTATTAACAAAAAATGTACTTGAGAATTAAAAATATTCACTTAAAGGCTATGAGATGGTGTTATTCATGCAAATAGGATTTATATAAGCTTTTGAACATTTATAGTACAGTTCTTTGATGTTGAACACTCTAGATTTTTGTGTGAATTAAACCTTGAAGTTATATTAGAATAAATAAATAAAAAGTATTTTGGGGTTTTGGCTGGATAACAAAATGGTCCTTTTGTACTGTAAATGATAAAGGAGTTATGTGTACAAATAAAAAGTCCTAATGCGTGAAAGGTCAATGAATAAATACAGTTATATTTTTCATTATTGTATATTATATATGTGTCATATATTAAGCCTCCTCAATTTTTGGTCTACATCTATGAGAGATTATTAAATACATTCTTACTCTTCATGCAGAGTTGGTTAAGGTTTTTTCTATTTGTTATTTCACATGTTTTTGTGTTGAATGCTTCAAGTATATATAATCACTGTGATTTGTGAAAATTGGGAAAAAGGCAACATACATGTAAGTCTTTTTAAATAATTTCGTACATTCTGAAATGGATACTTTTATTTCCCCTATTCCATGCTTTTATCCCCCCCCCCCCCCCCTATGTACAACTATCAGAAGAAATTGATCTCATTTACTTTTATAAGTTTATGAAATTTTCTGGTCCAATCTTTGCTACATGTTACTTAAATTTGATTCTGGGATTTAAAATCAAGCCAAGCAAACATGTCAAGAATTTTTATTGAGTCAATGTACATTAGATTTTAAGCAAGAATTTTGTTTTCAAATCATTCATGTCAACTAACATGAAGTTGAATTTAAGTTAGAATAATTTTTTTTCAACTGAACAAGCCAGATCTTACAAAATATATACAGCTCCTCTGAAAATTATTTTCGTGCCTAGGCACTGATCAATATGGTAGTGACTGAACATGTGCACATTTACGAATAGATTATGCAGTTGTATGCATAAAATAAGACCATAGTTGTGGCCTATGATCTTACTTTCTTCTATATATGTATATATAAAAATTGTACAATATATTGTTTGGATCAGTGTCAATGTTTTTCAATGGAAATTGAATTAAAGAATTTATTCTAGACTTAATGGAAAATGTATTATCAAATAAGGAAATTGATTTGATTTGTATGGATATGGAATGTTGTTGACAGTATTTGTTCCTAGACAAAAGCTACATATAATAAAGTTTATATTGGGTAAATATCCAAGGCGTTTACATATTTACTTTAAGTATCAAATATTAGAAGGATTTTATTTTGATAAAGGTCTTTATGACACACAGAGGTGAGTTAATTTTCTTTTAAAATGTGTGAAATATTTCACCTAGATTATTTAATTATTACTTTGATTTTAAAAGTATGTTAACATGTATATAAGAAATTTTATAGTGTGAAAGCTTTTCTGTGCAGATTTATTGTGGTGTTTATTTTATTGAGAAAACTGAGACCGGATTATATAAGGTTTTGAAATGAAAAAAAGTGTTATAATGAATGACAAATTTTGTTTGTATGCACCATTTTCTAAAATCCCTATAGTTTGTTAAATTTGAATTATTGCATGTCCATTGTTAAGATTAAGTCACATTAATATAAATGCATGCAAAGATATCTGAAAAACAGGCATATTCATTAACATTTCAAATTAAACATGTTAATGAAATGACGATAAGAATCAGGGGAATTAAATATATGGCAGAGACAACAAACCAACCAAAAAGCAGAAAAAATATGGCAGAGACAACAACATACATATATCAGGAATCATATTCCTATAATTTTAAAAAGTAAATATATCTCTTTGAAAATACAGTATAAAATAATTGAGTTTGTCATATTTTCTGGACACACTGTATAATACTATTGAAGATAGTAAATTATCCTATAATTCATGTTGTTGGTCTGCTGTCTCATTGACACAAGAGTTTGAAATCATAGGTCAACTACAGGCATGTAGCCAGGAATTTCCAAGAGGGGTTCACCTCATGAACTCGACTTTAACAGTCACAATTTGAACAAAACGTTGACTTTAACGTTGCTTATTTGATTTCAAGGGGGGGTTCGGACAAACCCCCCTGGCTACGGGTATGAACTTAAATTTAAATAAAATGCTATTATAAAATGAAGGATAATGAAGTAATTGACTATCTATGGCCTGTCTAAGATCTATGTTGACATTTATTGATTTTAGAATAACCATATATAAATATAATTTGATAATACAAGTTTAATTATACATTATTCATGTAATGTTATCTAGGTACAATGTAAGATGACAGTTTATGTCAAATATTGATAACAATAAGTATTCACACCTTATAAAATTATCTGATAAACAGAATATTTAATTACTATATACTTTATTCACATTCTAAAGCTATTTTTATTAGACAGATTTTGTAACAGGGGTTATTATATCGCCTCTGTCATATGTATATTCTTTTAAAGATTTAGATATTTTTCCCTTTGTTGCTAGAAGATTTACAGAGTGTGGCCATAAGTATTCTTCACTTGAGATTTTTCACTATATATTATTTCATGTTAGACTACATTTTTTCATAAAACTATTTTGGAGTCATTTCTGGTTGGTACTTGTTTAACTTGGTACTTGAGACTAGAAGCAGAATTGTCACAGGTGTATTTGTTTATTTGGTTGTGTTTTTAAAAGATTTTGAAGGTTAATTTACTGCCCTCAATTGAAATATTAATTGTTTAGTGAAAATTTGCAAGATGATGGATAATAATTGATCATGGGATTTTAATCAAATACAACGATTTTTTAGGACATTTGCACACACAAATGTGGCTTAATATAATCTGAGTTTCTTCATCCAACCACAACAAATTATACATTCATTGATTTATGATTGAGTTTCTCCTTCAAATCTTGTGCACCAATACATGTCAATTGCTACGATTTATAACTCATGATAAGTGTCCTGTGCTTATTGCACTTCAAATAGTACAAGAGAATATTACATTGATTCAATAATTTAGTCCGCCATAAAACCGGTTTTACTTTTATCAAATGTAGTTATCGTAATCACCTACAAAATCATTAAACTGTTATTGTCAACACAGAGATGATTAGTGCGCTTTCATTTTTACCTGAGCTTGTTTATTTATTGCGGTAATTAACATGTATGGCAATCTATCAAATACTAAGGGGAGATAACTTAAAACTTTTTTGTTTGGGAATTACATTCATACTGAGGTGAGGAATTTTCTTTTGTTATTTTATTTCTTATCAATGTAATTCAATAGAAAAATGATTAAAAGAAAAATGAAGGGTTTATTAAAGTTCACTTAAAAACAGAAGCATGCATACTAATTAAAGCCACTTGAAGACAAAAAATGACAACTATAGTATTTTCTTAAAACAATGGATAATATTCACCTTGAAAGAGGATTTTTGAAGTTGCTCATGATCAGATTTTTGAAACAATGGCTAAAATAAGTCTTTTTATAAAGTAAATCTGGATATTGAAGTAGATTAAGAACCGATTAAACCAAGGATTTGTCTTACATACAAAGCTTTATTGTTACTGAAGAGCTTTTATAATAGTCTTGATAAAATCATAATTAGTATTGAAAGTAAACTTGCAAATTTTTATTCCTTTAATCAATGTTATTTTAAAACCCCTGGAACAACCACACTGAAAAATTCACAAAATTTAAAAAATAAAAAAAGGTGTGTGAGGGGGGTTCCAACCCCAAGACCTCCCCCTCCTTCCCTTGGATCTACCAATACATGATAAATGATATTAAATGAATGTTATTTTGAAAACCCTGAAACAACCTCACTGAAGCATTCACAAAATTTAAAAGGAAAAAAAAGGGGGGTTCCATCCCCAAGACCTCCCCCTCCTCCCCTTGGATATGCCAATACATAGTAAATGATATTAAACTTAAGTTATCAATTCAACATTTGATTGGTTTGAAATGTGGTCTGATAATCACTTATAGTTGTGGTATTATTCTAATTCTCATTACTTATACTGCTGCACATATATTATGTTTTTATCTACCTTTTTGATGTGGAAAAAGGACAAAAACACAACATAGTTGTTTGACAGTTTACAAGTTAAGTTTGATTTGATGGTCAAAATGTTATTTGACATACTATGTTAACTGTCAAAGTAGGTACAAAAAAGATGTCAAGAAAAAGATTGACAAATTACATACAAGATCTATGATGTTCTTATATTCATATAACAGTATAAAAAGGTAATTTGAGATATGGACGGTTTTAGTCATCAATACACTGTTATGAAATATATCTTTTTATTCCGCCCCCTTTATTAAAGAAGGGGCATTATCTCTTCCTATCCATATTTGTCCACTCATTACTGTTTCTGTTTGTTTGTCACATATCTGATTCAAATTTTTAATAAAGGTAGTTTATGATAGCTTATAAATCACTCAACTTGATACAAAACATTTAAAAAAAAAATAGGGTTCTTCCTTAGCTTTTGTGGTTGGAAATTTGAGTGTGGGAGTGGGTTATGTGATCATTCTCTTTAGACCCATATATGAATGTAAATTATGGAAAATGTCTTTTCCAAGATTTGTCTCCCTTTTCTTTATCTCAAACTATCTGTTTCTCATTGTTATAATCCTTTTTTTTATGAATGCTCAAATCTGTGCTATATACTAGAGGTCATCGATCCTTATAAACTTAAGTTTTTAGTGCAATTAATTAGCCTTTCTGACATGAATCATAATAATATACCTCATCCTTAAATCTCTGTTACATGTGTGGTCAAACCATTGTGACATTGTTTACAAACCTAATGATGAAACATGATGTTGTCTGGTCAAATCTGTTTCAATGTCATAACACCTGGTGACCAAGATTATCTGACCAGCTAAATAAACAGTTTGATGTAGGTAAGGAAGTTTAATAAATGATTGAAAAATTGTCTGGTTGTCATATTGTTCGATTATGATGATGTTACCTTTTTGTTTTTCGTAATTTTCTTTTTTTGTACATCAATAAGGCTGTTAGTTTTCTCGTTTGGATTGAATGTCGTTGTCATTTCGGGGCCTTTTATAGCTGACTGCAGTATGGGCTTTGGTCATTGTTGAAGGCTGTACCGTGACCCATAGTTGTAAATTTGTGTGTCATTTTGATCTCTTGTGGAGAGTTGTCTCATTTGAAATCATACCACATCTTCTTTTTTTATATTTGTTAGACAATTAAATGAGTATTTTAAGCAAGCCAAAAAACTATTTATAATGAGAGAGAAAAGAAAATTCCAAAATTTCAAGTTTGTGAATGATAAAAAAATAGAAGATAGCCATCAGTTTTGTAACATTTATATTTAGGTTTAACAATTATCATTTTACATGAAGTTTTGTTTACACAATTATCTCTGGTGATCTTTATATTTATCTTTGAAAGTTATACAATACTTATAATCAATAATGCTTAGGTAACAGAAAATAGATTTTCTCAGTTCAAATTACATAATTTTTATTTTGGTCATATTTTGATATTGGTTTTTTGATCTTCAAAGGACACTTATATTTGAAATACAAATACAACTAATGTACAACCTAAATATTTATTTTGAACTTTGAAATATTTAATAATGAATATATAAAGTCTATTACAAATCAATTTGGTTATTGTTTGAATGCCCATTACATACTGTGTATTTTGTGCTAATTTGTATGAAAATACCTTAAAAAAAGGGAAATAACTTTTTAAATGAACTAGAGATTCGGTATTTGTCTAAATTGCTTGAACACACCCATGCTTAACAGTTTGAAAAGGGGGAATATTCATCCTTACTGACTGAACTGAACTTAGAGTCAGAGATTACGTTTTTGTACAATTGCTCACCACCATGTAAATTGTATAGAAAGGAAACTAACTCTTACAGAACAAGAATGAATAGAATTTATGACAGCTATTTAGGTACACAGTTCACTATAATGCAATTTTCCATTCTTTGTTTTGTCCCTGTAGTTCAAGCAGGTTGACAAGGACATAATGTGTATTATCATTGAGGAGTCACTTTGTTATGTTAGACATAAAATATGACTAGGTGTTTTGATTGGCCTCATGCCCTGTTTTACCTGATGTATATACCTACCTGAAAGAGAACACAGGTGTGTACAGATACCAGATATAATCGCAGAAAAATGTGAACTAGCTGACATTTTTAATAATGAGTTTTGATAAAGACTGATAGTATCTTATCCTCAAGTATAATTGATCATGTAATTATAAAAAAAATGTTCTTTTGTCCTCATTGGGGACCAGTACTAAAAACATGTATATATATAGTAATTAAGTTATGTTAGAAAGGGGCATGTGTTTAGATATACTGACAAAAAAGAATTATTCTTAGCTATAGTGGATGCATTTTTAAGTTGAACTGTTATGATTGTTCAGTCACACAGATCTCTTCTTAGGTCAAAATGAGGTTTTTGTTATGATATATATATACTGACTAAAAAGAATTATTTTGTACCAATTATTCTCAGCTGAGTGGATGCAACAATGTTTTGATTGGAACTGTTATGATTGTTCAGTGAACTAATTGTAAAGGTCAGTGGTGTTTTAATTAATCCCACCTGTTTGGGATAAAATTTAAAGAAACATTTAAGATGCGACTCAGAAGGTTTTACTCATGCATTCTATCAACGTGCATACAATTTATAAAAAAAATCATTTTTGTCATGAAAACATTTTTAAGACTGCTGGTTTATTAGTAACAGATCAAGAATTTAAAGTTGGTTTGAAAGAATGACCGCCCCCCCCCCCCCCCCCCCCCCCCAAGAAAAAAAACCAAAAGCAGACTTTATTCAGCTTTAGATGTGTTGTGGAGTTGCCCTGACGTTTCCACACATTTCCTTTCTAATTTTTACACTTCATGATAGCTTGCTCACTTTTTTGCAATAAATAATTATTATATACTGATTAACATACTTTAAATGTTAAATACAAAAAACCTAAATAATCGAAAAGTTAGGAATGATAAACAAGGAGAATAGTTATGATTGATTTCACAATATTGATGCTGTGATTTGCACAGCTTGTCATTTTCGCATTGTTGATTTCATTAGCTTATCAGTTATTATGCTTGAGGAGATATTGGCCTGGGATTTTCCATAAATTTTGTAAACATTTATTCAATTGAATACAATTATTTTAAATCAAAGGCAGAAAACTTTTTGTTTAAATTGAGCTTGACTTGTAACTTTTTTATGAAATTTTTATAGAAGTTTTGTAATTGGTAACGTTACATGTATGAACAACTTTTACAGGCTCATCTAAGTGCATCCACACTTGTTCAATTGTTGTATGAATATTTTTTATACTGTATTAGTGTCGTGATTAATTTTATTTTCATTATGTCAGCTAATTTACCAAACAAAAATTTAATCACATGCATAAATCATAAAATCTACCCTTTCCAGAGTGCTGAGAACATTGCAAAAATCCATTGTTTGGGTTTGATTTGATAAAACCATGAATTTATAAAGCAGGCCATGAATTGATTGTACCAAATTTGAACTGCATAATTTCAGATTACCAAGAAAATTGTATTTCTGGATAATAAATACTTTTACGGTATAAATACATGTACTTGGGTTTTTTTTCAAATTCAGCTCTTATTTAATTTTTGAGTGGTTATATACCTGATGTTTCAGTGACAACCCAATTACAATATGATAGCTTTCTGGTTCAATCACTGCTCCTGGGAGAAAATTTCAGGGACTGAATTTTTGGGTCTCCCTTGTCACCATTTGCGAGAAACAAAGATGGTCAGTCAGAAGGGGACAATAAATGGCTGACCCGAGTTAAGAGAGACCTATATCTCTTGCATGTAAAAGACACTTATGTAGATTTTGGAAAAAAGCAGGCTAATGTCTCACTACATGGCAGCACTCACAGCTGCTAAGTGGAAAGGAATTAATATTAGTTGCAATAACTTGTTTCCCAATCCACTATAAATAGAAATAATTAAACTTAAGTGTCTACATGGTTCCTTTGCCCATTATAAAAGTAAGATTGGCAGATCTTTAATTTCAAGTTTTGATTTTTCCGAGAGCTGCACAAATGAGCTAGATCTCAACGCACACCTAGAATCCACCCACAAAAGGATCTCATTTAAAATGCATTATTTGTAAATGGAAACCTTTTAAACTTTTGTCTAAAAATACATTTAAATTCTATCCATTTATGCACTTTAAATTTAAGGCTATAATAATCAAATAAACAGAATTATAAACTTCAATATTTATTGTTTTTTTGGTGGTCATATATTATGCTATCAATATACGGTATGTACATGTGTAGTTGTTGCATATGTCCAAAGACATTTGGTTTCCGAAAAAAAAAATTAGTTTATGTGTATGGAGGGAGGCTAATAAAGATTATATATATATATATATATGATATTTAAAAAAAGTTTTGATAAAACAAAAGGAAGTTTGTTTTTGTTTGTTTGTTTGGGGGGGGGGGGGGGGAATGATGGTCCCAAACATTTTGGAATTCAGGGATAAAAAACTAAGGGACCCAAAACAAGCATTTTATTTTTATCTAGTTTCAGAAAAATAACTCGTATACAAGTATTTTGATTGCTCTAAAAATGTACATCAAGGTTCAATACCACAAGTAGAAAGTTTATAAAAAAAACTGGTGGAACCTCATGTTAATTATCTGATTGTCACATAAAAGAGTAAGAATTTTAATAAAAGCAATCTACAATCTAATCTATACTTAGAGTGTTACAAATCAAATTCATATTGTCATTCAATTATTTATCAATATTGTGAGATTTCCTGGGGGCAAAACAAAAGTTTGTTGTGAAGTAAATGTGTAAAAATCCTGAATTATTTATTTATTTTAGAAATTACCATTTTATAATGGTCAATAGTCACTTTACAATGGTCAATGGAGACATTAACACTCAGGACAACAGGATTGACCAGATTAAAGAGATTATAATGTGTCATTTATAATTAAAAAGATGAAAAGAGTTTTATAATCTCTGATAATCTTTGTTTAGATAAAATTAATGTTAAAACATCAAAATAATGGTATTGACTTTTATACCTTCTAAGAGCAGGTGAAATGGTAAACTTTAACAATAGGAAATTAGATTGCTTTAATTGATGTTCATTCATTAGGAAATTATTTACTGAAAGTGGTCTTAATGGTTTTGGGTAAAATGAACTAGCCAACATGTATTGAGTTAATCATTATTTTCATGATATATTGTAATAAAAGCTTCAATTGGACTACTGTACTATTAATGGTGCCATTGCTGTGGATTAAATTGCAATAAGATGTCCGAGTCAATTATAAATCAAAAAAGACGGAAAGATGTCTGAGTCCATAATTTGTGCTTCCAATGGGACTCATATTATAGTGTTGTATTTGGATAGAATAGCAATTTGATGTCGGACATCTTATAATCAAAAGAGATAAATATTTGCATAATTTGTGCTTTCAATTTTGGACTCTTGTACTAAGTGTGCTGTTTAAGGGGATATAATTTCAATTAGACGTCTGACCCTCATATTATCAGGGAGATAATTTAGATTCATAAATGGGATTTGACTGACTTCACTTTTGTGAAATTTTACAATATTATAACAAAAAGGAAACATAAATTATCTATATATTTGCAATGCTACTGGATTGATATTTGCGTTTATTTGTTATATTTGTGAAATATATATCGGCAACACATGCAACAATTGAAGGACTTACACTATTGATATATGTTGGTTTCTTGTATAGAAAAACAGCATCTGTTACCTAATCGTATATACAGATTTAACTTGGTGAATTACATTTTCCTTATTCAAGTGAAGAAAAAGAGATTTTTACATCTATATGCATATTTGTTAGTTACATGACACATGAAATTGAGGAATAATCTCCAAAAATGGTGTTTCTGTGGACATATAAGAAAATGTCATAGGGGAATGCTAAGACATTGAGTTTCCGTAACTAAATATTGGAAAACAATTCGATAATTATCTTGCTTTGGATGCAAAAACAATCAAATAAAACAAAAGCTGTGATTATTTTGCTGATTTTGAATACAAGTTTATAATGCATTTGACATTTAAGATACTTCTACATTGAAATTGTAGCAAGAATTATATGTTCTGAATAAATTGGGATTATTAAAAGTTTGAAATCACTTCTGGTCTATGCATGAAATATTTACGACTGGACATTATTTTACAATCATAATATGTACTAATCGGAGGAGTTAATTGAGCCGACTGTATCTCTGTCTGCATCATTGTTTTCAATACAAAAATATTATAATTATCAGATTGAGTCTTTTTGAATAATTAACATTTATTATTCATGAGCTATTACAAAAGAGATTATATTTCTTATAAATATTACATTATGTATAGTCTGCAAAAATTGTATATAAGTGTTTGTGGTATTGTTATCAAGTGACAATTTTATTATCCGATGACATAAAAGTTTTCATATAGGATATACTGGAAGTTTAAGATTTAAATAGGATACAAGAGAAAAATCAACTGGGCTGAATTTTAGACTAAGTATGATGGTAGTTTGTTAGAAGCCTTGTTAAGATAAAACAATTTAACATTGCGTTCGTTCTCTTCTGTGATTGAAACAATACAAAGGAAATATTGAAAGGAACTATAATTAACAAAAGTAGGAAATTTGTTAGTTGCATGTTCTTTTCTGTGATTGAAAGTTTGAAACATAAATACCAGGAAAATATCGATACAAACTTAATTGATAATATTCGGATGTTGATGTGTTAGCTAACTTGTTTTAAAACAATTATATATTCGTTTGTTCTTTTCTGCAATGGAAAATATCAATAGAAACTAATTGACAGAATTATGATGATGGTGTGTTAGTTAAAACTTGTAAAGTTGAAACAATTTTATATTGATTCGTTCCTTGCATCCAGGAGATAATAGAATAGTCGATTTCAAACATAGTTTAATTGTGCATTCATCATGGTGTGGTTTGCTGCAGTTGCTCAATCTTATCAAGGACCAGGAATTGTAGATCAAAATCAGGTCGGTTAAACTCATTGTCTCCATATTTTCCATTGTTCATCTAAACACCCTCCTGAAATTTATTGGATACACTTACTTTATTATAAAATCAGATAAAAGGAAAAACAATTTTATTTCACAGTTTTATCATTTCATATGTGATGATTGAGTATAAAACATTTTATTTGTTTATTTGGCAACAGTCTTTTGTGAAACTTTTATCTGATAATATAATTTAAGTGCAAACTTTAAGTTCTGTGTTTTAATGTGCCTACAATTTTATTTTGGTGAATTAATAGGAACCTCAGGGTGACCGAGTGGTCTAAGTCATAAGTTCTACTACTGTAATCACTAGCCAGTCAACACTGAGGTTGTGTCAGTTCAAACCTAGACTTGCTACATGTCCCTTCCTAATTATTATTATTTTTTCAATTTTGCCCCTTTAATAATTTTACTGCTATAACTAGGAGATTACAATTATACTGACATCTCCAAGGGCAATCAGTAGGCTGGCACTTATAGTAAATATATAAATTAGTAAGAGAGAAATATTAGAAAGGGAATTGTAGCAAGTCTAGTTCAAACCCTGCTTGTGCTGTATGGTGCACTAGACTCCAATCTTTATTGACAAGGATTGTTTTTCTATATAAGACCGGTGGTTTTTCTCCGGGCACTCTGGCTTCCTCCACCAATTAAAATTGGATGCCATGAAATTGCCCAAAAGTGGTGATTAAAAGTGGTGATTAAAAGTGGTGATTAAAGGTGGTGATTAAAAGTGGTGATTAAAGGTGGTGATTAAAAGTGGCTTTTAAACACCAACAATCAATCAATCTTTAACATGCAAGAGATATGGCTCTCTCTTTTAACACAGGTCAGTCCTTTATCGTCCACCTTTCATAGTCTGTCAGAAGAGGACAATAAGTGGCTGACCTGTGTTAAGAGAGAGCCATATCTCTTGCACATTAAAGACACCCTTGCAGATTTTGAAAAAGAGTAGGCTTAAATGCCGCTACAAGGCAGCACTCGCACCCGCAAAGTGGAAAAGGATTAATATTATATGGAAAGCTTGTTTCCCAACCCACTTTAAATAAATATGTTTAAACTAATCAATCAAAAATAGGAACCTCCTTATATATCAAATGGAAAAAAAGGATATTGTGTATTTATGCATGACACATAATCAGTACTTTCACCACAGCCAATAATAAAAACCACAAAAAGCAAAGGAATAGCGCTTTTATTGCTGTTCTTCATCTCAAAGTCACACTCGAGTCTGCATCTCAAGACACAAATCTCCTGACAAATTTGGAGGACAGATCCAATTTCTCTCTTTCAAAGATATTTCATAATACATAGGTGTTTTTTTGTCCTGTAAAAATAAATATTGTTTGATTACATTATATACATGTATATATATATTGTAGAGCTCCAAAGCTATCTGATATTTTGTTAAAGCAAGTTTTGTGTTTTCTTACAATTTGGCATTGTAAGAATATTTTAAAATACTGATGATTTAAATGTAAACATAAAAATAAAGTATTGTAAAAAGTATAAAATATAATTATCTGGTACTTTATCAAACCTTTTAGAAAATATTCATAATGGGGGAGAACTTAATATGATACTTTTGGTGTTAGTAGAGGGTTGCCACCTTTGAAATACAAATTATCACAGTTTTATTCAATAACAGTTTTTAAATGGAACATAAAAGGCAAAGTTTAGGTGATATTTTATTATTTGCATGATTTTGATACATTTTGTTTGACGTATATTTGTCCCACAATAATTTGTTAATATTTGTTAAAAAAGAGTATAAAAATTCTAAAACGTCTTACAGGTGATAATAATATTAAAATATCAGAAAAGACAAAACTGGCCAAGTTTTTGTTAAAAAAAAAATCTTAAAAATTCTTAAGTCATCTCACAGGTCATAATGATAATCTGATGAAAAGATCTGAAAAGATGAAACAGGCCAATACTGACAGGACATACAAAAGATGAAAAGGTGAACTGACAGGTCTATGTATTGACAATTGTGTAGTCAATCATTTATCAACAACTGAGGTGTATGCCTCCCTCTAACTACACTAAATTAACCTTAATACTGGACAAGTGTATCCCTACAGATCTTTTTGTCAATAATAAATCTTGAATTCCTTTGCAGTTTGATATTGATTTGATTATAAATACTTTAATCTATAAATATTTATGGAATTTGGAATATGGAAATTATCAATTTTGACTCAGTTACATTACAAAGTTGTTATTTCAACAGCTGTACTAGTTCTGTTTGAAATATAATATTGATCATTTGTTGATGTGAACATGGTGAATAGGGGAGTATGCATGGTTTTACCACTTCATTAAAGTGAAGAGAAACTAAATTCAATTTTATTGATTTCTAAAAGGTTTTTATAATGACAGAAAGGGGAGATAACTTAATTTAAACAAGAATGTTGCTGATTTTGGAGAGGAGGGAAATCGTTAACATTGATTTTTTTATTGTCATAGTTTATTTTGATTGAAAAACATAGCGTAAGATGTTCTTTTGCAAACTGAAATTGTTAAGAAAGGTTTGAACTCATGCTGGCAAAGTTGACCGTAGATCATGAGTTTGCTAGTGTTGTAAGGTCACCATATGCAACTATTCCAGTCATAATTAGGTTCGATAACACTGTATGTGACTGGTTTAATTAGGGTTATGTAAAATGTACTGGTTACCCGTGTAATGATTTAAAAATATATATATAAAGATATTTCATCTTTGTTACTATCCATCCGTGGTTTTCTTTTTTTAATATAAAATATTATAATAAAATGATTTCATAAACAATCGTATAATACTAATATATATATTAGGTCTTGTCAAAACTTACATCGTGATTAGGCCCCGTTGCCATGTTTGTTTTCTTTGATAACGTTGATGACTTAATTAATATCTCCACAATCTAGCTTTATCCTTGATTATCATACGAGTTATAATAACATGTCATATTTAATTGCAATGCAAACAGTTAAATCTTATTGAATTATTTACATGTGCAAAATAAGTGTCGAACATTGTCTAAGTTTGAAAATTATTTGGTCGCCATTTTGTTATATGTAACTTCGAAATTTTATCAAAACAAATAGCATGTATCCACTTTAACAGAGGGAAACAATGTTTAATTCTATGCTCCATTAAGGTAAGACAATTATTGAAAAGACATGCATCTAACAATTTTTCGATTTTCATCGTACAAATCTTCAAAAATATATATTCCCAGGTCGCCCCACGCTATCAATGTAAACTGCATGATCGGTGCATGTAAATCTTTATTTTTAGTGTGAGAGACTGTTTCTAATAAATATTTTGAAGAACATGTGAAAAAAGAAATTTCTTAAGTACAAAGAGACATACTTTGATACATTTTTGAAGTATTACTTTTTGATTTATATCTAAATTAATACCGTCATGTCGTGTCGTTGTGAACCTTCAACAGTGGCCGCCATTTTGAAAATATTGCTGAAGACTGCCAAAATATGAGCTTTTCAACCAAATTTCGAAGCAAAAAGTTTAATGCCTGAACTGATATGGTTTGCGATTTTATTTAAATGAATATGTTGTCGATCTTTTTAGGGGTTGGAAGGATATAAGTAACAATAGATTAGTTGAGAAATTTGATTTAAAAAAGGTCCCATTGCAATTTTATCGAAATTTAACGAAGATGTCAACGGAGGCTGTGTGGCTACGTCACCTCAATTGTCAAACTTATTTCGAAGCACGAAATCATATTTCTGAAATGAAACTTAAAACATATTTAATTGTAAAAATTTGTAATCTGTAAAACGCTGGGTTGGAAGGGAAAATATACATTATAACAAAAAAGTTATGACCGTTTTATCCATGTTCCCCGTTCACTTTCATTGATAATCAATCGGCCATTACTGATATCAAACTTAAGAGTAAAAGTCACGTGATGACGGAGATAGTTGGATATGCTTTTGGTAATGAATAGCTCTTAAAGTATTTGGGTTCTTGAACATCCTTGGCTTTCTAATATTTGGTTGTGATCAATTGTTACTGATGATGGTACATTTTATAAACAAAAATTTTAAAAGTACTTCAGGCCAGGATAAAACATTGGAATGGAATGTGACTTCAACCTTAATTTCCAGTCTACACATAGAAACCATTGGTTCAAGCTTTCTTGTTACAGCAGCATCAATTACTAACTACAATTAAAAAAGTGTTTATTTTCATATTTAAACTATATATATGTGTTAATAATGAATGTTTATCATTTTGTTTTTTAGATCCATTGTGGTAATGTGATTGTCTCCCTGAAGAAAAAGTTTCTGATGTGAAGATAAGTATAGTCTCAGGGAATCTTACAAGAGATAAAAGAAAGAAAAGTTCAAAATATGCTCTGGCTGTAGCCTCTAGTTTTGGACATGGTAATTGATATATACATTTTAGATACATTCACATGACATGGATTTCAATCTGTAATTTAAAGGGACACAAGCTGTCAAATTCTCATTTTATTTATAATCATGTAAAATATCTATCTAAATTTGAAAAAAAATCTAAAACGAACTATTTACAGGGCATGGCCTCAATAATATGTAGCTTCATTTCGTGTGTATTTTAGTCTTGATCAATTAAATTAACTATTGAGTTGACCTCTGAAGAACTTGATGGTCTGAATAATTATATAAGCAATAAAAACTGAAATATAAATATGAATAAACAGCAAACATGTGCAATTGTTTAATTTAATTTTATAGACTAATAAAACTGAATTATTATTTCACTCTCATTATTGATTGAACAAAAAACATCATACTCTAGGTTTTTTTTTATATATCTCATAGCTGGTTTCACGTTAATCTTTGGATTACACATTGGACAAATTTTCTTTGAAAAAAAAGCAGTTTCTAGTTCTCTAGATTTCATTTGTGTTCCTGTAGATAGTGGAGAATTTCAAGAATAAGGTCCAGATGCACTAATAAGTCTGTAAATTTATTTTTGTACTGACAAATTTTAAAAAATCTTACAATAATTTCATAAAAAAGTTAGCTCATTTAAAACAAACCATGTTCTGCCTTTGATTTAAGATAATTATGGTCAAATAAACAATTTTTTTCAAAATGTAAGGAAAATCCCAATTAATCGAGATAAAGTTGGTTATATACTATTGATACACACTATATTCTTCAATACTGTAATAAGTATTTCCCTTTAAACATGTATGCTTGATAGATGAAATAGAAAAACAAATATTATATAAAGTAATTAATTTTTTTTACTTTCCAGAAACTAGTCAATTGTAAAACAAATAAGGATGATTATATTTTAGCTTTTTGAAACAAATTTAATTCCGCAAACATTCAGGTAAAATAAGAATAAAAGCAGGAAAATAATTACTGTTACATTCAGTGATATTTTTTGTATTTTGATATCATTGGTAAAACCAAGAATTTCAGATTCGATGAAATGCATATTTTCCATGGATTCTTGCAATATCATAAAACTGACTCATAAAGTAACAATTTCAAAAATGCAGAGCAAGAAAAATCTGATATTTAATACTAAATTCTTCTTTTTTTTAAGCTATTTTAATTTAATTTTAAAGTCCATCCTTATAACCTTAAAGGCCTCTTTTAATATCAGTGCCTGGCCCACTCATTTAATGTTTTTTGGGTCAGTCCTCAAATACAAAGGAACACGCGAATAAATTATGACAGATTTTTGTGTCTAATATCGCTGATAAATTTGATCTATCATTTAAACAAATGATCTTATATCAGTACATTTAATACTGAAAAAATATATGACATAAAGAAACAAGGATCACGAATTATCTGTTTAGATGACAGCATTATATTGCCAAATTCGTAAATAATTGCCAATTTGTCGGTGCAAAATTACATTTTATATTATACTCGTCTTAGATATACTCGATTTGACAGAAAAAGACACCTTTCCCTCTCTAAAACAAATAGATACTTAATGCGTCTGATAGATGTCCTCCTTTTGTGAAGTTCTTGAGAGGGTCGGTGCATACAAAACAGTTTGAACGAGAAAAACTGTATTTACACAAATGACAAATTTTAAATTAGTTTGAAATCAAATAAACCCATTGTTTGTCTTTAAACGCGAAGAAACAGAGAATTTGTATTAGGTACTTAGAAGAATGATAATTTACTCACTTTCATGCACACAAAGTGTCAAGATAAAAATAAATAAAAGATTTAAATCTAGTTAATTATAAATCTCCTATCGGTGCCTCTCTAGGGCCATCTATTGTCTCTTAGATACCCATTCTTTGGTCGGAATCTTGAGAGGCTTCAGTCAACGAAGTTTGGATAGATCTCTCAACAGTTTAGACAATAATATTTTACGTTGCAGAGTTTTTTCTGACACTTCCTTTGCATTGTTTTTTACGTCGTAAAATTTTACAATCGGATAGAAAATTTGAGATATGGAATTGTCCGTGCAGTGCAATATTTCTGTGCATCATGAGATAATATACTAACAGAAGTTTTGTTTATGATATTGTTTGAAGCCTTACGATGCTTGTAGTGAAGTTTGTTTGTTAGCTGTTAAAGTTTACACAATCATTATTGGAGATATACTAAAATTCAAGCTTTGTATAGAATCACTTGAAAATATTTGTTTATCCTATTATGGAGTTTGAACTTTGGAAAAAACTTCTTGAGATGAAATTAAATACACTTCGTTTAGAGGAGGATATTTGTAAGTGGACGTAAATAACCTCATTGAATAAAATAAATATTCTAAAATAAGATAAGTATAATAATGGGAACATCTTTAATAAATGTGATTTTATAAACGAGTTAAACAGCTACTGTACATGTGGATTCCCTATAATATTTGGGGATACCAATTTTCGTTGTTTTATAGTGGGAAAACAGGAACCACAAATTAAAATGTTCAATGCAGTGTACAGATTTATAAACTTCTATGCAGACTTTATTTAAACCATGAAATCATATATCAATGCGCAATCAAACTTAATGATAGATATCTTAATTATTGGAAAGAAAATATATTTTGTGATAATAAATCAGTACATGGTAATAAGCTGAGAACATATAGACAGCTTAAAGAAAATTATAAATTGGAAAACTATTTATTGTTAAATAGAGACAGAAAAGTAATAGGGCATTTCTTAAAATTCGTATTAGTAATAGTGTTCTTAGAATTGAACAAGGGCGTCACACTAAAACCCTGTAGAAGAAAGAATTTGTCCTTTGTGCCTCTTAGAAGTTGAAGATGAATTTCATTTCACTTTAAAATGTACAAAACTAAATATAATTAGAGACCAACTGTTTTCCAAAATTAGTGAAATAGTTCCCTCTTTTTTAAATATGACTAATGAAGCAAGATTTAAATTTTTATATAGGTGTGTTGAGACTTATGTAATTAGAATTATTGTTAAATTTATAAGCGACGTGTACATTTCTAGAAATGCTTTATTAAGCACTAAATAACTTTGTGGTACCACCTCCTCATATAATGTTTATGAAATTGGTATGATATATATATGTTTGTATGTTTGTGTATAACAAATTTGTATTGTCTTGGTATCAATCCTGTAATTTTGGATTTTAAACCAATAAAAATTACTTACTTACTTACTTACTTATATCAACAAAAAAGGAAATTTCCACCAATCCATGAAAATTGGTACCCACGAAAATATGTGGATCCACAATAAAAAGAAACATGAGAAAACCAACGAAAGAAGGCATTCTACATCAGGAATATTTATAAGGAGTCTTAAATAGTGAAAACCAACGAAAGAAGGCATTCTACATCAGAAATATTTATAAGGAGTCATAAATAGTTAAAATTTTTAAAAATTTTTAGCACAAATATTGTCATAATGAGTATTTTATGTACATTATAATACTCTGTTATACTTTCTTTTTACAACATCATTGAGATTTTTTGTTTATTTCAGTTCATGCATTTCTACAAGATGAAGACTTTGTTGTAGACAAGATAGATAGCACAACAGCTGAGGAGAAATGTTTGATGCTGATTAAGAAACCAAAATCTTCATCAAAGAAGGTACATTGCATTCTTACGTAGTTTGTTGTTAATAGGGGCCTGTATAGTTTTAAATTTGCTATCCAGATCTGTAGAGCACTGCTATTGTGTTTTGAAGAAATGTGTGATATAAGATTAATTGATTTGATGATTTCATCTAAAATAAATGCATACGAAAAAATAAAGATGTGGGATATGTGCCAATGAGTCAGCAATCCCCAAAAAACACAAAGAATTACAGTTCATGTCTTTTTCTTTTCCACGATTTACAATAAAGACATGTGCATTGTCCCTTTTAAAAAAAATCAGTAAAACACCCCTCCCTTAATGCCTAATGCCTCCTTGTAAGGGGTATGTTTGTTTGAAGTTAGTGATCCGTATAGTAATAAATGTGATTCTATAATCATGTACCGTACCTCACATGGGTAGAACCAAAAATACTGGTTTATGTGAGAAAAAATGATACACAATTATAATAAATGTAAAATCATAGCTGTTTCAAAAGAAGATTGCAGATATGTTTTTTTTTGTATTAAAAGTTTCATGTATATGTCTAATTTTGTTTATTTCAGATGTTTAAATCACAAAGTTGGGCCAATCTGAGTCTGTCTGACTCTCACTTGTACAATCAACCAAACTACAACACAGAGGGAAGAAAACATAAATACAGGGTAAATATAAACAGCAATCCCACAAACATTATCAACCAAAAACACAAATTGAGGGGTCATTACATAGATCCACTGACATGTTTTCCAACTATAGCCAATCATACAGTTTGGGATTTTCTCATTATTTAAGGAGATATTTGCTAACATCCACTTTATGTAATCTTTGATGGATGTTCATCTTAAAAAAACACATGAAGAGTTAATGTATTTGTTTAGGGGCCAGCTGAAGGACGCCTCCAGGTGCGTGAATTTCTCCCTACATTGAAGACCTGTTGGTGACCTTCTGTTAATGTTTTTTCTATGGTCAGGTTGTTGTCTCTTTGACACATTCCCCATTTCCATTCTCAATTTTATGTATAGAACAGTGTGAAATTTTATTTTAGCATTATGTTTGACAAAATATTTGGTTTCACATTTCAATATTTCATTAAAGTTCATAGGAAAAAGCCATGATGCAGTCTTCAAAAACAGCCAGGTGTCCCATAAATATAGTCAAGCTCTAAATTGTCACAAGTCTATGAAAATTGTGAATAAATTTAACAGGCTATAGTACTATAAGTTCACAGGAACCTAAACATTATTTTTTGGGTCTTCTCCAAATGACATAATACTATGCAAACAATAATGAGTGTAACATACATGATGTATTACCAATACCAATAATATATGTTTATACTGGGGTTTTTTCTGAGATTATTTCTTATCACAGATGTTAAATTACGTAAACATTCTTGGCAACTTTATGTAGGTAACTGTGCAAAGAAGTGCAGCCAGTATTATTTCCTGAACAATATGTAAATTTTCGTATTTGTATATTACGTCAATATAAGGGGCTCATTTTCTTATAGAATTTCAAGTAGTAAAATGTGTGAGAACTGAGGAGATTAGTCCGCTTTCAAATTAAAATTATAATGGATATACCAGAGACAATAATATCAAGTAATACAAGTAAATATTACCTGAAGTTTCAAAATAATACTGTGGATTCATTATTTTTCATGGGATACCAATCTTGTGGGTAAAGTCAAACCATGTATTTAATTGTTTAATGGAGTACAAATTTTCTACAGGCTTGTATGCAGATTAAGGAAAAACAAGAAAATCAAAAACTTCTGAAAATACAACTTTCTAATAATAAACCCACAAATTGCTACCAGGAAAAAAAAATTGAATCCATAAAAAAGCTTTTCTTATAGATCTTCATCCTAAATGCCATGTTTAAATGTGTTATACAACTAACATTTCAAAGTAAGAAAATGATTGGCTGCAGTACTTTCATGAACACTTTGTCTGATTTCTATTTCTATTTGTATTTTATAGATGAGGAGAAAGCCTTCAGATTTACAGACAGTACCTTCAGAGAGTATGATGAACCTAACAGATTATGGATTACGTGTAGACTCTTATATTCCACAACAGAGAGACATTAAAAATCGTGATTCTAGGAGTGGACATAACAGATTTACCGGAGTTGCTTCCCCTAATTCATGTCATAGCGATGATGTAACGTATCGAAACGGAAAGTCATCACATAGTGATGACATAACATATAGAAACGGAAAGTCATCCCATAGTGATGATTTAACATATAGAAACGGAAAGTCATCTCATAGCGATGACTTAACATATAGAAATGGGAACGTGAAAGGAAATACAGAAATTAACAATAACAAGTTGGCTAGTCAGACAGGAAGTCGAATGTACAGTAGTCACATGGATATTTATAAAACGGCACCAAAATTGTCCTATATCAAAGAAAAAACAGAAAGCTGTGTTATTCGAAGTGATGAACTGTATACAGATACTTCGTCCAAAAATGGATCAGTTTATTCAAATGATCCAGATTCCGTATCACGTGCTCATAGTGTGGGAGATTTGTCGACAGGTTTGACCTTTTCTGTGGTAGGTCAGCGGAAAGCTGACAGTGTACATTCTTTAGCAATTTCACAAAACTCAACATTTAAACCAGTGACAGAAGATAATGGGAAAGTGAGAAAATCGGAAGGGAAAAATTACTCGCACAGTGATGCAAAACGAAAAGAAAGTGCCAGGAGATGCATTGAAAATAAAAAAGATTTACAAAATACCCTACGTGATTTATTATCCAACATTTCTGAAAAGGAAAAGGCTTCTAAAGTTCAAAATATAAGCAATGATAAAAGGGACAGTAGTACACCTATTAAACCAAAGAGGGCATTACCTTCTGTGCCTCAAGGACAAGCTAATGACCGCAAAAAACATTATACTGAAATGGTCAAAATGAGAATGTCTCAACACAGTAGATCTGGAGGTCAAAGTTCATCAAGTGGAACAAGTTCAAGTGTACGGACAGTACAAGACACTCCGCTAGACAAAGAGGTGTCAGACTTACTCGGTAGTGAAAGAGAAAGCTGTCCAGGAATGTTAGAAAATTCTAAATATTCGGAAAAAAATGGCAATTCATCTTCGCATTTAAATACCACCTCTCATCAGGATACTCTAAATGTTTCAATACCTTCAAGCTTAAGGTCATGTGACTCAGGTCAAGCTACAATTACCTCCCTTAGTAGTACCGTTGATTCTGGTTACTTGACAAACGATGCAGATAATGATATGTACTCGTCTGTTTCTTACACAAAGAGCTTACAAAGGTCAGCACAGAATTTTTATTCAAAGAAGGCCCCAGTTGTTCATTCCCAAAGCTTACACAATGATACAGCCGCTTATAAAAAGCATCAGGGTTTACAAAAAGAGAGTGCAATAGAGAAAGGACCATTTGTTAAGGAACCTAAACCTGTCAATATTGTTGGCAGTGTTGAAGGTCAAAGAACGGGTACTTTTCCAAGGTCAAGTCAGTCGAGGGATTTAAGTGCAAGTGACATTACTCAGGAAAATCAAAAATTCAAACCTCAAATCTGTGATAAACTGGTCAAATACTCGTCAATGAAACATTTGCCAACAAATGACCTTACGGTTGAAGGTCAGTGGTCACAAAAAAACAATGTAATGGCTGGAAGTTCACAAAATCTAAACAAAATGCCTGAACCTAAACAAGTGATCAGGGTTCAGAGTGAAATTCCTGTAAAAGACAGTAAAACACTAAATACTGAAATATTGTCACCTCAGTTTGAAGGTGAAGGTCAAGTTCCTGTGATAGAATCTCATTATAATACACTGCCTGGAAACTGGAAATTTCAAAATAGCCAAAATAGTGATGGTGGATTTAAAAAATGTATTCCAAGCTTATACCAACTTTCCCAAAGTTATCGATTCATACCAGTAATTTTGACAATTGGACTGGAATATAATATTTTGGATCATATACATTTATGTGAAAGTTGTGTTGAATTACAAAATGTCAAAAAGACCCAAAAAAGAGAATCGACTGCCATGTCCCCACCGCAGGGGAAATATGCTCGACTTGGCGGGCCAGGAAGTGCATTTAAACCAGTTAGAACATTGAGTGCTGATACAGCCATTTATTCTGTTATTTCTGTTCAGGAATTATCGACTGTGTTCCAAAATAAAGCTTTACTAAAAGGGGATATACTTATAGAGGTTTGTATACAGACTTTAGGTTATTTACTTTACAATTATTATAATTTCATCATAATTTCTTTATTTAATCAGCAGCCAAAAACACACATACTTAAGGAATAACAGTACTGTAGTTGAAGAGTAGCCACCGTCAATTGTAGATTTGACGGTCGCAAATGCAGTTTTACTGGCGACGCGTAGCGGAGACAGTAAAACGGAGATTTGCGACCATCAAATCAAAATTGACGGTGGCAACTCTTCAACTACAGTACTGTTATTCCGATTCTAATGCATTTCAAAAAGAAAAAATACGATAAAACTTGAAAAAATGTTGAAATTTGACAAATAGAAAAAAATCCGCAAAACTTCATGAATGATTTTGGCACAAAGACGTCATGGCTAAACGTGACGTCATACAAATGAAAACTTACAAACTGGAGGTTATTACCTTACCTGTACGCTTCAAATTCGGATAAAATTACATTAAAACGGGGAATTTGAGGTTAGTGTTGTTTTATTTCGATTATATAGTAGTAATCGAACATTTGTTGATTCAATCAATTCAAAATGGCGGGTCCCTCCTTAGTTACGCCTGGTCAACTGTGGATTTGACGGCAACTTTTAGCCAATGAAAAAAATTGTTTGTTACATCCAAATTGCATTAGAATAGTCTTTATGAGAACATTACAACAATATATTGAAATTTTAAAAAACAAAACAAACAAAAATATTGATCTACTGAGAAACACTTAAATTAATTTCTGGATTTAGCGTTATGGGTACATTTAATGACATGAATTAAATGCTTCTTTATTTTTTTACATTTTGCAATTTCATTATACTTTGTTAATAAAAACTAAAAGAAGCTGTATTGAAATGTTCAAGGTCAAATATTTGAGAATCCAAACCTAATTAAAAGAAAATCAAAATGACAAAAAAATATTGCCAAAACTTGGCAATGAATTAGAGCTTCATCATGTTCATATGAGGGAGATATTATATAATTCTAATTGTAAAATGAAAATAAAAACAAAACAACAAATTAGATAAGACAATTATACATATTTTCTTGGCAGTACTGAATTACGGGCTGCTGGGCTTCCTGGTGATACCATCAGAGACCAACAGTCTACCCATTCTAAAGCCTCATGTAGATAATAGTGTCTGAATTTTTCTGAATTTCTCAATTTTCAGCAATTTTGTCTTTTTATACTCATATTAATCTTACATTTACTTTGGGCTCATAAACACTGACATGATAAAAGATTTCTTATGCCATTTTTTGGTCACAATTGCTATAGTTTCATTAATGTCTTTATTATGTTTAGTTATGCTTCAATTGCATTTGCAAATTCTATTTATGTTTTTAAATTCATTGATTAGGTGAACCAACAGATAGTACTTGGAGAGCCACTGAATTCAGTAAGAGATTTGATATCAAGTGCCTCAGGAGAACTTATATTGACTGTAGCTAGAACTCCAGATCTTACTGCAATATCTACTCAAACAACCAATGAAATGGCAAAACAGAACATTCCATCAACCAATGAACACTCAGCAATTAATCATATTCAAAATGGCAGTCAACAGCCTAAAAATCTGGTAAGTTTAAAAAAGAAAGAAGATAATACAGGGCCAATAAAAAATCATAAATTCAATACTTTGACAAAAAATAAAAACAACGAAAAGACAAAAGCAAAATAACTGTAGAAAATTATATCTGAATGAGCAGCCAACCATAAACCAGGGTTGCTCTAAAAGGATCACCATTACCTGCTCTATGTGTGGTAATATTTTTAAAATAGTGTATAAACAGTTTACCCAGTAATAAGAATAAGGAGATGTGGTTTTATTGCCAATGAGACAATTTTCACCAAAACTGAATGATGTAGAAGTTAGCAACTAAGTCGCCAATCAACAATGAGTAAAACCATTACTACATAGCAAGCTATAAAAGGACCTAACATGACAAATGTAAAACAATTTGAAGGAGCAAACGTCAGACATCTACAAAATATACTTCTTTAAGGGACTATTGAATACCGCCTGAACTGCATTAAATCTTTCTACCTTTGTCAGCATATACTAAAACAAAAATCAACCTTTTCAAAATGAAAAAATTGTCCATATCTTAGATTAAATAAGAAATGAGGTGTATACTTTTTTTGAACTACCGGTAATCAATCAACTGCCATTCTTTTATTTGAATTATTGCTACATGTTTATTTTATTTATTACAGATGGATTCACAAGTGGAACATTTAAAGAGACAAGTTGCCAAGTTAAACATAGAGCTGAAACGAAAAAACAAAGCCATTCGTGAACTGAACTGTTTGTTACCATGGACACCAAATGATAACCAATCAGAAATTAATGGAAACAATGACATCACACTTAATGGTCTTAGTGAAGATGAATTTATTGTTTAAAGCATTCAATTCAATTGGACACCAGACATCACAAAATGAAAACAACTTGATGGACATTGTTTTTAACCTGAATTTCTTGTTGAAAGCTTTAAAATTTAAGTTGACTCTTTTATTGTGAACGTGAAACATACAAAAAATTAGAAATTAGCTGACAAACTATATTATTGTTAGAAACAGCATTTTGAAAATGATGGCAGTCTTTGTAAAAACCAAAACAAAATGGCATTTTATCTATGGCAGATTTTTTGTTAGGATTGTGGTGTTGGATTTCTTATATTTTATTATTTCCTTGGCAAAGCAAGCTGCTAAACATGTTTACTTAAATACTAATAGCTAAATGAACAATTATTGTCATAACAGGGGAGACACCTCTTACTTTCCTTGGGAGATTGTTTCACACCCTGTAGCCTTACATTTATTGCTTGCAACAAAGGGGGAAGAACTCTATTTATTTTTTTGAAATTGATAAATTTCAGATTGCCATACTTTTCTTGTTTTATTTGTTTCTGTCTTTGATTAAAGAGATAGAACTGTGCAAAGTACAACCTATAAAAATGAAAAGAGTAATATTTTAAGTCAGTGATGATGTATGAGTATATATCACTAACTTCTGATTTTTTTTGGTATGAAATGGATATTATGAGTTACGTCCCATGTGCTGTTTACACTATTTCAATTAAAAAAAAAGATGGAAATTATTTATTAGTTTGACTTGATAAAACAGTTTTTATCATGCAACACTTCTGGAAATAAAAGAGGAGAAAACGTTCAATGATTTTATGTCATTTTTATTTTTTTTTTTTTTTTTGTAGAAATTTCTAGTCAGATTAAATATGTTTTATCCTTCCATTGCATGTTTTATTGTAAAAAGAAAAATATGGATTGTTTTTGCACTACATTAAAATCTAACAAAAATAAAATGAGGAACAGGGAGGGGTTGAAATTGAATGTTTTTGTCAAATAGAATGATTTTTACCTCTCTCTGATCAAATGTCTAAAGGGGAGATTTTAATTTTTTAAAGGAAAAAGAGGGAGGTTCCCTCCTATAGACTGGTACGTTTATAGGTATGATATTAAGTTAAAAAAAAATGTAATGAACAAGTTTTGTTATATATATCATGAATTACTTTATAAATAAATTATTGTTATAAAACTATGCATGAATAATAGAGAGGTCAGAGATATATTTTGAGAAAAAGGATATGATAAAGAAACATGTATTATTATTAGTATATGTTTACATATAAAACTTCCAGAATAAATATATAAAAAGAATGAGTTCTTGTTGATTTACAAGTTTTATTTTACCTTTAAACTTTCAATTTGACTCCCATGATTTTTTTCTCAATGTCTAATTGGAAGTAAAAATTACTGAGGATTCATCTATTTTGTGGATTGACGAAAACTGATATTTTTGTGGATTTGTTATTTTCTTGGATTTGCCAAGGTCTGTATTTAAGGGCATACGATACAGTTACAGGGGAGTTAATGACGTTGCTAACGTAAAATGTTTTTTTCGCGACGTCAAACTGTGACATATCGGGAAAAGATGCATTTTTCGACTGATTTTTATCATTCAAAATGATTTTAATTTGAAAACGAGTGCATGGATCCCTATTTTTTAAAATAACATTTTGTTTCATTTTGCAGGGAGATTATGTGGACCAAATTTGATAAAACTGTAAATAGTGCAATTTTTTTAATTTAATAAATATACAGCAAAAATTTACGTTTACTTTCTCAATTCATGACCATTTGATAAATGAGTTATTTCTGAATAAAAAAATGCATACATGTTTGGATACTTAAAAAATACAGAAATTACAAATTATTTAAAAAAAAACAATTTGTGTTTATCTTTTAAAACAAAAAAGTTATGTCTTACTCTCGAAAGGAAAAAAACGGCCACAAATCCAAATTTTGAGCATTTATACAAAATTTTGACCTCATTCAACTCATAAAGTAGCACATGGAGGTATATTTTTTATTACATATTTGATTTAATCAGGCAAACAATAGCCTTTATGGAAATTTTCATCAAACTGTAAATACAGGATCAAAACTGCATCGTATGCCCTTAAGCCTTTAGAAAATGTGTACTTAGTTGGAACATTTAAATTTAAGGTTTAACTACACCCACAAAATTGACAAGACTTTAATGATATATATAATGAATCAACAGTATGTATTGGACATACATGTACATGTCTTCTTTTAGAGAACCACTGAATGGAATGAGAACAAACAAGGCATGAATGTTTCTTATGAAGTGCTGACCAAGTGTTGTTATAATGAAGCCAATCCATCATTCAAGACATTGAAGACCCATTGGTGGCCTTCGGCTGTTGTCTGCTCTTATGGTCAGGTTGTTGTCGCTTTGACACATTCCCCATTTCCTTTCTCAATTTTATGACAAGGATGTTCCTTTTGAGGTGGTAACCAAGTGTTATTATAGCCATATTCTTGATTTTGCCCATAAACTTCAATGCATCCCTTATTCATGTGTATGCTTCAAAAATGGCAAATGTCAACTATCTCCCAAAAGAGCAAAAAGTAATAAAAATCAAAACTCTGACCAAATACACACCTTCAATATATGTACAAATAGACAGCAAAGTGAAATCTTCGTAGGAATCAAGATGCAGGAGGATTAGTGATGAAAAGCTATATACTCACATAGTCTATATATATGGGACGGATGGACAAACGGGTAAAACAATATGCCCTCCGACTATCAGTTGCAAGGGCCTAAAAACAATGAAAAAAGAATGGCAGGTAAGTTGTTAGTGAGTAGAAATTAAACCCTGAATCTATTTGTCAGACCTCCTTCAATGTTTTGTTATTTATAATAAATTACATAACATAATCCAGATACTCGAATAACAGCTTTCTTTCACTGAACTTGTACACATATATTTGTTTAGGAGCCAGCTGAAGCCCGCCTCCGGGTACAGAAATTTCTCTCTGTTGAAGACACCTTAGTGGTTTTCGGCTGTTCACTTCTCTTTTATCAAGTTGTTGTTTCTTTGATACATTCTAGATTTCTATTCTATAAGGGCTTTATTCATTTCGTAAAGACAAATTGACCACACCTTAGTTTATATTATTCTGAACTTTGAATAAGAAGTTATCAAATGTATAAGTATTATAATTTAATACGCCAGACGCGCGTTTCGTCTACATTAGACTCACCAGTGACGCTCAGATCAAAAGTTAAATAGCCAAACCAGGACAAAGTTAAAAAATACATAAACTCTTCTTTTGAGAACCAATATTTGAATTGTGTAAATATAATAAACAAATTAAGCTGTAGTCCTGTTCCCTTTCCCTTTTCGTATTTTTTTTACAATCCCAATCCCTGGTCTGAATTTCAGAGTAAACACAAAAATGTTTTGTAGCTTTATTGAAAATGTCTGGTCTATTATACAGTTTTGTTTACCAAATTTTTACCCTGTGTATCTTAGCTTTCTCATCTTTGTTTACCAATGTATTACACCCAACCCATAAAACCATATTTTTGTAAATACTAAGACTCCAAGGGAATTTTATGCCTAAGCTTTTAACATCCTTACATACAATAACCTTCCCATCATGATTTAATACATGTATAGCATGATTCAAAGAATCAGAAACTAAAATCATGTCTGTAGAGGTAATAGCCACATCCTTTGGATAGAATTGAACTTGGTCAGAATTAATTCTTTTACAACCATTGTAGGTCCAATGGAGTTGTCCCCCATAGTCAAGCATGATCACTACCCTTCCCTCCCGTTCTTTGTTTATAATATCTACAACTACTATCTTATCATTGAAAGAATTGATTCTACCAGGAAAAGTTAACAGTCTATGATTGTCCTTATCATATTCAATAGTATGTTGTTTGTCACCATCCAGGTTCATAACGACAAGTCTTCTGATACTGTCTTTTGTTGGAGGGAATGTGACAGGAATAAATTCTCTCAATCCTACTAATAACTTATTATCTTTGGTTATATGGACTCCTAAAGTTTTCAATTGAGAAAAAGACTTGAATGTCTTTAGCTGTCCATCTGTAGTATATAGTTTCAAGTCACTATCTATCAATGACATAAGTATGTCCCCATCCTTTGTCCATGACATATCAAAGACTCCTATTGGAACTTCTTTCTCTACCTTGATATTGTTATTTTCAAATGTAATTTTTTGTAATTTTTTATCAATACTGCTCCCTATGAAGGCAGTATTGTCACCAGATAAAAGTATGCATGGCGGCTTTTCTACATCACTTTGATAGGTGTCTATAAGTTCGAATTCTGGAATTGTATAAAGATCACCTAACATATGACTTATTGTTTTCACTTGTATATTGCTTGAAATGAACTTTGTTTTATTTTGTTTCATTTGTTTAACTGAATACTTTTGCAATGACTTATCTAAGGTTTTACTTGTAGTGAAAATATCTATCACTTGATGAGACTGCAACACTTGGATTAGGTTATTCTTTCTGCTTACCAACTCATCTTCGTACTTTATGATGGCGGATAGTTCTGTTTTGATCATACTTTCTGATGGTTTCCATTTTGTTTCAAGTTCTTGCAAGAGCTCTTTAGTATGTTCCGAAATAGCCTCTTTCAATTCTTTCTCTGCCTGTAGAATTATTTCCATACATGTGAACCTCCCGACGGGAGTACAAAACTCCCGTTTTCAGGGGTCTCCTCCCGTCCACCCGTTCAGGAGAAAAAACTCCCGTGTATGAAATATTTCATGAATGAAAATTTTCAGCCGCCATATTTGATCATTTCTAACTAACTGTACGGGTGTAATTGACACCTGTGTTAAATTTTACCTGTACATCAAAGAAGATGTATAATTAATTGGCTTCACTTGACAGCTGGGGTGTCAAACATATTGGTAATCAACAATGTTTACCTCTGGCTAACTGCCGTTGTGTTGTTGTGTTATAAAAACGATGTGTATTGGGAATATTGAAATACATTTTTGTTACTTCCCTTTGTTTTATCCTGTTTTCAGTTATTTTGTTTTTAAAAATGTAAATTGTAAAAAGACTATTAATGATTAATATTTTAATCTAATAATCATAAACGGATGTTGATTAAATGAATTTAAATGTTTTGGGACAAATAAAAATTTATAAATTATTTTAGCAATCTAGACCTCCTTTCAAGGATTAAATTGAAGTTTATATTGTAAATCTGTTTATCAATTATGTGATTGGAACATACAATATGTACATTTAGACTAATAAATTTCTAGTTAGTTTAATTGGGATTATAAAACCTTGGGTTTGAGAATTGTAGATGTTAGAATTTATAAGATTTTATTGTGTAAGCTAGGAATAGCAAAACATTTTACAATGTTAAAGTCTTTTTAAGTTTTCTACAAATAAGACTTTCATAATGCTTTTAAAAAAGCCATGCAGTACTACTGTTAGTGTTTGTTATTTTTTTAATTAATTTATGATGTTGCAAACAAACATGTAGCTATTTCTCTCTTATTTGTCTATACATTTACCAATGATAAGGAGATGGAGACATGAATAAAAATCTATACAGATAAGATAGATACATGTAAATATAATGATTTATTTGCAAGCAGTGAACAATCATTTATCAAAAACAAAACAAAACTAAACAGGAAACAGATTCTTCTTAATATTTTATTTTATTCAAATAGAAAGGCAATAAGGGCTCTTTAAACATATTACAATTTGTAGAAAAAACACAATTTCTACTTCATATGGTTACATTTATGACAAAATTTATGTCGATAAAAAACCTCCTGATCTGAGTCCTAATCTCCTGACCAAAATTTCCAAATCTCCTGATCTGAGTTTCACAGTCCATCACATGTATGTATTTCCCTTGTTTCTTGAAAATTTGTATCACCATTAGAAAGCATTTTTTGCAGTTTATCCTTTTCCTTTTTCAAAAACTGGAGATTGGATTCAATTTTGTCTTCTTCTTCTTTTATGTCAGTAATATGTCCATCATAAGCTTCATCAAGGGCTTTATACTCATGCTTTTGATGGATCTCAATCATGCATTTCGAACAAGCAGGCTCACTGCAGTCTTTGCAATATATAAAGCATTTTTCTTTACCTGAATTGTACATTGCATATTTTGGAGGTCCACTTTACGCATTGTTTTGGCAAAATTTTCTATATCAATATCTTTTAGATTAATAATTTCATGCTCCATAGACGCCTTGCTTTTGCTATGAATCTTAAAACTACACAGGTTACATAGAAATAGTTCACAGTTTATGCACTTCCAGTTAATTTCTGGTGATTCTTCACAGAACTGACACAAAGCTGGAGTTTGGGCTTTCTCGATAGCCTGAGAAAACTCCATGTTAGGTATAACATCCAGTCATTAGATTGATTTAAAAATATAATTTTATTTCCTCATTTGTAAGAGAGCTATCAATGTAAAAATAAGTGCAAAGTCCCATTATTTATTTATAAGTAAATAGTAAATAATGTTTGATCATTCAAATGTTTAAAGAACTGATAGTTATAAATTTAATCAGTATGTTAATTAGAACAATAGGGGGAAATGTAATAAGAGGATTGAAGATTAATAAAGGAGAGAATCAGAATAGATATTTATAATTTTCCTTTATATTAAAAAAACTATTGCCAAACACTGTCCAATGTATAAGCTCTTTTCCGACTTAATTCAGATTTTGATTATCTCGGCATATATTTTTCACATAGAAAACAAGTTATTAAGGTCTTTCCTTTTACTAAAGGGAAAGACCTTACTGTATTTCTTCTGATTATTATTATTATTCTTCTTGTTCCGCCAAACTTTGACAAAATTTCCCTCCGTAACCGTAAGACGTGTCGCTTTCATGTTCACACTTTGTATCGGTGTCATGAATACCTATCCGGAACTCACCCTGTGAGTCGAAATATTTTGTCGGTTCGGAGTAATCCCTCCGAAACCCAAAAACCTTGTTATCGTTCCAACACCGTAACCGTAATAGGTAGAAAAAAAACAAAGGGTGAAATTTGTTCAGGACCAGACCCCGGTTCTTCGTTACATTTGGATCGAAAAGATTCAACAACTCATTGGTAGGGTTATGCCCCTATGAAAATTAACCGGTGTCGGTTGGCCACCAAAACTCAGAAACCGTAAGTCGTAGACACCTAGGATCTTCACCAATCATCATCAATTCATGTATCTTTGAAAAATACCTCAAGGTCAAATTTGTATGTTGACCTTGACCTTTGACCTAACACCTTGTTATGGGATAATCTCAGAAACCATTATACTTACAGAAGTTTTGAATAGTGGAAAATGTTTGGATCATTAAGGCGCAACTTTGTTACATTTTGACCAAAGAGATTTGACCTTTTTATAAGGGGCATAACCCCTGTTTTAGGTTTCTGAAAAGACAAAATCAGCTTTTACTATATAACCAAAGGTCCTAGACCCATGGGGTCTTCAGCAATGACATTGGGGACTAATGACCTTGACAAAGGTCAAAAGGTCAAAGGTCAAGGTCATGTCCCATATAGCGAATTATGTGTTTTTGACCTTATTTAAAGGATTTTCAGTGTGTTTTAAAGCTTTTCAATACATTCTACGTCTATTTGAACATATATTTTACTTTATAAAAGGAAAGACCTCTCAATTGTTCAAGAACAATTGACATTTTAATTGTTATTGTTTTCTTTAACCAAGAGATGCACTACTGTTTAGCTCTCTTAATCAGGGCCTAGAGAGCCAAATGAGCTTTTCTCTTCTGTGTGTCCGTCGTCCGTCCGGATACTTTAATAAAAAAAAATACTCTTCTGAAACTACTTAGCTTAAGGTGGTATGGGAGTCTAAAATAAAAATGATAGAATTTGTTCATACTTTGCCAAAACGTATATAGTACCTATTGATATGTGTTCAAAAATATAATAAAAATGATAGGTCACCGCGCATTTTCTCAAGCTCAAGGTTGTGACAAAATGACACATTTTGTATGGATTATACAGGAAAAAACACCATTTGGTGATTAGACAATAAACAAAATGATAGAATTGTAAAATAAATTAGGAAAAGATAGCTTTCAGACAATGCTTTGAGAATATCAAAAGAAAAGATAGGGTCACCGTACGTTTTTTCTAGATAAAATACAAAATAGGAAAATTCCATATAGAATCCTTCAGAAAATGCACTGTTTTAGAGTTACCTCCCTATAAAATGACGATTTAAAAACATTTAAAAACAACCAACCATCATCAACACTTGTAAAAATATTACTATTTATAGGTTAAATTCTTAAAAAAAGATGGCAGAAATGGTTAAAAAAAGATCATGGGGGAAAATGCAGTGTTTGGCTTATATCTCAAAAACTAAAGCATTTAGAGTAATCTGACATGAGTCAAAATGATCATCAGGTTCAGATATATCTACCCTGAAATATTCAGACAAATCATACAACCCTTTATTGGGTTGTTGCCCCTGAATTGGTAATTTTGAGGTGCAGAAAAGTGTCCATTTATGACCATGCAGACACTTTTTCAAATTTAGATTTGTTTTTTCCTGTGAATGAAAAGTTTACTTTTCAAGATTTTAAATATTCTCGTTTTTGGGTTGTTCCCCTTTTAGTAGCCAACATTTTTACTTATTATATGATTGAGTTATTTCCCTTTGAACAGAAATTATGATTTGCAAATATATTTTCAAATTATAGGTATACTTGAATCATATTTCAAAATTTCTAAACAAATACTTATCAATATTAACTGGATTGCTGGTACATATTTTCATTAGATGAAACTGCATGAAAGTTGGTCGAAACATGAAAAATGTCACCTTGGCGTTAGTGGATGTCACCATTTGGGATTCTGAACATTATTTTTGAGCCATGAATAATAACTTTACCATGCATGTGTTACACCTTAGACCACTATAACAAAGTTAAAGGATGTTTGGGTGAAAAAGAATGCTTTTGATATTGCAGTCAATGGATCAAAGTTTGAGGTCGCAGTAGCTAGATTCGAATTTGGAGAAAAAGTCGTGTTTGTATAATATCGTTCATCTCTGTAAAACTTATATCTGAAGTTCCATATTGAGTTTGAGGTTAATTGGCCAAGGACACTGCAGCAAATATAAGACTAGCATTTTAGTAAACTGTTCGTTTTTTAAGAGAAGACAACTTTGATGGATATTGATGTGGCTGGGTCCAAGGATTTGTATACGGTTAGATCTAACTAACTATACAAATCCTTGCTGGTTCAAATCTCAAAGTCACAGCATCAATAGATAAACTGAAACTTGGGTAAAATAGTTGTTTCCATATAATCGTACTATATGTTCAATTTTCATCAAACTTGTATTGAAAATATATAAAATTAAGAATTGAGATGGTGAGTGTATCAAAGAGACAACAACCCGACCAAAGAGCATAAAAATAGCCGAAGGCCACCAATGGGTCTTCAACACAGCGAGAAAATCCTTCACCCAGAGGCGGCATTCAGCTGGCCCCGAAACAAACATGTGTACTAATTTAGTGAAAATGAATGTCGTACTAAACTCCAAAACAAATAACTGAACAAAATTGTTTTTAAAAATCGTAAGTGTTCTTTGAAGGAACCCATTGTCTCGCCTACTTTATGAAGCTATGAACTTTAACTGTAGATTGTATGTTATGTTACCCAGTATTCCCCAATATAGGGTACTTGGTTGGTTGGTAGAACATTGTCTAGATATCTCCACTGCTTTATCCTTGCGTTAGCTGATTCGACAACCCATCTAATCTAAAAGTAAAAAAGTAATCGTTTGTTTTAAAATGATTTTTAAATCAAGTGTATTTAAAATAACCAATCACCTTTAATGTTTCTTTGATTTGCTTAAAACAAACTATTCACTTGTAGAGAGAAGAAACAAACTTTCCTTTTTTTTTTTATCATATATCACACTTAGTTCCTAAATGATCAATCAGCTTAGTGTCTCCTTAATTTTTGGTAAAAAAAATGAAAGCAACATCTATAATAATTTCATATGTCCGAAGCGCTGGTCACAAACTACACTAATCTAATTGTCTCAGAGTTTGGTACGTACGTCTGATCAAGAAAAACAAAACCTGTATGTCAAAGGCATAATTTAATTGTTTCTGGTCAATCCTTCCGTTCAACGAAGAAGCATATTTCTATAATTTGACAAGTTTGCAGCTCATTTAAGAATTGTATGCTCAATTTTGTAAATGAGTTGTGGGGTGAAAGCGTTGACCGAAGTACATTTTGTATGAAGTGCGGAAGCGCCTCATTCTAAAAATGTACACACGATCAACGCTTTAACTCTACTATGAAATCACTAAAAGTAGCATTCAATATTTATCCTGTATGTTACAATTCATGCAATTTATTTTGAAATGAAAATTGACGCGAGATTGATGTTAGCCAATCAAAATAAAATGTAAAAGAAAAATAAAAATAAAAAGGGGCTTTGAAAAATATTTTCTTTAAATGAGTATAAAACAACTAGGTTGATTAAGTTTTTATTACAAGTTTTCAAGATTATTGTATAATTATATTGAAACGTATATAACAAATAGTTACATACACAACGGTACAAGCCGATCCCCAAGCTGATACATACAAACTTTGTTTTTTTTTAATTTCTTTAAATTTCTAAAATGTTGTTTGATTTGCCGAATCCTGTGCATTTAATGTCATGTTATTTTCTTGCAATAAAGCATAATGGATACTCATATAACTTGTTTTTATTTATCTACACACAACTATTCAAAATACTGTCAACTTTAAGAAAAATATATTGACTATATTCGATATTACAAAAAAAAAAACCAAGTGTTATAGAAGCCTCTGATGTTACCTGAAAAAAAATATATACAATTAATACTTATTATTTATACCAAACAAAAGATCAAACTATAAAGACCTTTTTGATTACGTACCTTTAATTAATCAGGCTTTGATTGAATTAAGTGATTACCAGTGGCATTACCTCAGTTCACAATCATCAGACAATTGTTGAATAAACAAACCAATTATAGACTAATGATTTGGTTTTACAAGACATTATGATGAGTTAAATTTTGACGGTTCCATTGGACTGTAAATATTTATTTAGCTACTTTGTGTGAGAAGTAAATAAAATAAAAATCGCCATGACATTCAAAGTCAACATGGAAAATATCTTCAAATTTTAAAATGTGTTGGAGCTACTATACACACAGACACAATAACATTCAGTTTCCAGGCGCGTAGCTACGTTTACGTCAAAACGCCCGGGCGTACACTTGAATTTGATAAAAAGATATTTTAATCTAAATAAAATAAAAGGAACACGTAAAAGCACATCACCAAAATAAACTGGTACTCTAATACTTCACTTATCTGTTGTCGTCCATCATCGACACTATTTGCAAATTCCGTGTATACTGTTCAAATTTGTGACAAATTCCTCCATAAAGTGAATATAGTTTATTCATATTTTATTATGGGGCCGGATCGACTTGGGGCCGGATCGACGTGGGCCGGATCGACTTGGGCCGGATCGACTTTGGGCCGGATTGACTTGGGGCCGGATCGGTTTGGGGCCGGAACAACCGGATACCGACCAATGAGATTAAACTTATTGTTTCTATAAACAACATTACCACATAAGTAGTTTGTAATAATATTTCTACAGGAACTGCCAAACTCCAAGTCCGAATCTCTATAACTAAAATGCAGAAATATAGACGAAATTCCTGACTAAGTATTTAGCAACTATGCAGGTAGAAAGAGTATTCTATTAAAGGGGCGTAGCTGGTGCCTATATACCTTCAATCTGTCGATAAACCGTATACATAGCCGTTGCCATTGAGAAAATAAAATTCTTTGACGATGTGCAATACAAGTAGCGAGAGAAAAGCCTATGGTGACAAAAAGTCTTTATGGTATGAGTACACTACAATCAAATGGTGTACTGAAAAAAATGTTAAAATATGTATGTCACAGTGAACTGAGCATACCCCAAATTAACAATTATTGCAAATATCATCAGACAATGACTTCGGTACCACTTTTATTAACTGCATTATATATAAACGCCTAAAAAGTGTACATAACAACACCAATGATATAAAAAGGAACTATAAATGTAATTATTTATAAATATTTCGGATAACAGATATCCTTCGTCAGTCAGATTCTGATGTTAAATGAATCATTTTTAAGTCTTCTTAGATTAAAGGGGCGTAGCTCTATATACCTTCAATCTATATTAATATATACAACTCGTCTAAACATCAACCCAACAATGTTAGATCTGTAAATTTGCTTTCGCAAAATTTTTGGTTCTTCCCTCGCCGGGATTCGAACCCATGCTACTGTGATATCGTGACACCAAATCGCCTGCACTGCAGCCGTCCCGCTAGACCACACGACCCTGGGCTCTCAAAATAAGAGCTTTCGCTGGCCATGTGTTACCTTTCCACGTCAGTTTTAATCTAGCGGCGTACTACAGTACATGATATATAAGGCATGAAGATGTTATTGTTACAGATCAGCTAAAGTATCTATAGTAAAGGATCATACAAATTAATGTAAGATACAGTCACAGACAATAATTATATTCATAAGTACGTCTGAGTCAGTGACAACCCTACAACAGATGTATCCATCGGATCGCCATCAATGATGGTGATACATGGCTGTGTACATATATATATATATATATACAACTCGTCTAAACATCAACCCAACAATGTTAGATCTGTAAATTTGCTTTCGCAAATTTTTGGTTCTTCCCTCGCCGGGATTCGAACCCATGCTACTGTGATATCGTGACACCAAATCGCCTGCACTGCAGCCGTCCCGCTAGACCACACGACCACCTGGGCTCTCAAAAAAGAGCTTTCGCTGGCCGTGTGTTACCTTTCCATATATATATATAAGTACGTCTGAGTCAGTGACAACTCTACAACAGATGTATCCATCGGATCGCCATCAATGATGGTGATACATGGCTGTGTACATAATGTATATACAACTCGTCTAAACATCAACCCAACAATGTTAGATCTGTAAATTTGCTTTCGCAAATTTTTGGTTCTTCCCTCGCCGGGATTCGAACTCATGCTACTGTGATATCGTGACACCAAATCGCCTGCACTGCAGCCGTCCCACTAGACCACACGACCACCTGGGCTCTCAAAAAAAATCTTTCATTAAATTGTGAAAACATTTACATTCATCCAAAACCTAAATATAAAGCCACTTAAATACATTAATTGTATAATATTCCTAATATCTATAGAGGAAATTTTATATATGCTTCTGTGAATGGTATTGTAATTGAGACAGCTAGACGGAGGGAACACGATATTGTTGTCTGTACAAGAATGTAGTCGTTTTATCCCGTCAGCAGGCCGAAAAACTATACGTGAAACCTTGAAATTGTTTTTGTTTCTCCGTAGACGTTTTAACATCCGGCCATGGTCTGCGAAAGTTGTACAAATGTTCTTGTCTTTGACGAAAATGTACGTCTGGCATGTTTGTCCTACTTATTTGAATATCAAATTGGGTTTAGTTAGAGTTACTATATAAATACTTTTTGAAATAATGTCATGGAAAAAGAGGAAGCCCTTTCGTTCATTGATGACTGAATAGTATATAAGGTAATACTGATTGCACTCATAAAGTCTTAGCATAGAAAATAAACATTTTTCTCTAAAATCAGTTGATGGCATCAGAGACATATAATACAATATATGTATTATATGTCTCTGATGGCATGATATACGTACGGGTTATATATATATAGTATATATATCTTCTACTTGTATAATTTATGATGGCATATTACTAACCTCTAACAGATTGTGTTTGTTTTTCATAAGATCAAGACATACTATTTTGATAACTTTAATTGAGGATTGAAGCTGGTATGTGATTAACTTCTAGTACTTCTTTGTTTATTCATGTTAATCATTGTAATTTCGCTTAGTTTCGAAGATCTCCTTTTAGTTTTTCAAACATCAGACTCTGGCTTGCCTTAAAAAGTGTGTTTTATTTTTGCTCTGGGGTCGGGTTGTGGTCTCATCGACACATTCTTCGTTTCGATTCGAGCGTCTTTAATGACTAAATCAGTTCAAATGATTTTCTCAAATCTTTCACATAGACTAATTTGATCGACTTAAGTAGACACTTAAGCGTTTAAAAAGTGTCCAAAATCTTTCATTAGATGAGCCTGAAATTTGAGGCTAAAATCGGCCATTACCGGACCAACCGTTCCTCTATCATATATATTTAGCTCCACAAGGGACCTGCTTCCCTTTAAAGTCGCCTCTGGTGAATCCCAGAATTGAATATTTTCTGCAGAGATATAAAAAAGTACATAATGATACATATGTCTCTGTTTTCTGTCATAGAAGATCATAAAAAGAGAACATAGTCTAGAAGTCTTAGAAATCTGAGATTATATAGTACTTAGTCTCAGCAGAAATAGAGGTGCAAAATATGTGAACTACATGTTTGTGATGTCGTATTTACCCATGTATTATATAAATGAAACTTTTAGTTAGTACAGAGACTTTCTATACTAACGAAAGTATAGAAAGTTCCTGGTTAGTTTTGGGTGAAAAATAATACGACCCGAAGAGGAAATAAACGCAATTTTGAAGTTCCCGCTAAAAAAAGTTAATGATTTAGCAGGGTTATTGTTCTTGCAGGAAGTTGATGAAAAATATGGCGACATCATGAAAAGAAAAACAGACACTGATAATCCACTATTACAGAAGTTTGCCTTCATTTGAACTGGTAAAATTTGTTTCAGGCAAAAGTAAACACATCACTTATTATTTTAGTTGTAAATTTTCTTATTTTACTACCTGACTCCTTTGTCGAAGTAGGCCGAACCAGGAGACGGTGGTTTCCCAGACCCTAAATCACAGACACAAAGTCCTCAAAGAATAACTACCTGTGTCGGGAAGTGTCTCAATATCGGAACTATAATATCACAATATTTTCCTCGAGGATACATGGATTGTTGTGACAGTGAATGACTTTCGAAAAAATCTTTGTGCCAGTAATATTCCCAGTACAAACAAATGAGGGTAGTAAATGCCCTTTACTGTCAGGCGTAAAACGGTAATTTTCATGTACCATTAGAATCAAATTGGTAAAATTTTTACTGTGATTTGTCAAAAATTCTGATTGTGATTCGTCAGAGGTCTCAATAAAAGATATAACAAATTTTTAAATTATCGTTACTGTCAATTGTGGGACAAATTAAACGTGAATCATCAAAATCAATTGATATTTTTTATCGTCTGAAGAAAATGTAAATTTAATCGTCATGCACCAAATATTACCGTTTACGTCATTTGCCAAAAAAAAAATTCGTCATGAAGGCACCCCCATTTAGGAGATAACTATTGTATTTTAAGCTCCGACTGCATCAATTGGGGATTTGATAGTCGCAAATTAAGTTTACTGGAGACGCTTTAGCGGAGACAGTAAACAGGTATTTGCGACCATCAAATCCCCAATTGATGCCTTCAGAGCTAAAAATACAATATTGTTATCTCCATTCTGCGGCGTAAAGCAACCAACAATCAATCAATCAATCTCCATTCTAATGAAACTAACTGAAAACAACGTTAAAACATGTATTTAAAATTTGCCATATGCCGTCTGCGCTTGCACGTACGTCCCATAGCATCAATTGTCATGTAAATAAGTGACGTTATCCAATCAAAATGAACGTTACAAATTGGTTGCATTAGAATTAGTGATTACCACCCTCAAACAAATGGGATACTAAATACAAGCTTAAATTTTTAAAATTTAATTTCATTGACTCTTGATATAGATTGAATTGCTCATTAGGAGTCTATGACACTTGTAGTGATTGACGTTCTAACTATTAGATTGTACTTCCAGTCGGGACACTTTCTTTGGTCCCGAGCCAGGTCAGGTGTTTTAGTGGGTACACTAACAGCTGCGCGTTACTAGTCCCGAGAGATACCCGATTTAATACGTCATACTGACAGCTGCTAGAAAACCCTTGGGAAATATTTATGGTAAGAATGTCAACCACTGATCATGAATTGTATTTAAAGTGTATGGACAATCTTTGACACATTCCCCATTTCCATTCTCAATTTTATTTTATTGATGTAATCAATAGTTTAATAAACCATCAGAACTTCTAAGGAATTAATTATTATAGGACTAACATCTCAGAACCAGGGAAAATAGGAAACAAGAGGGGAAACTCTAGGAATTATATAGTTTTATATACACTCTAAACATTACAACTTTCACTCCTTTTACACACTTATAACATGTAACTTGAAAAGTTTTGATCCTGATCCTAGGGTCATAATTGACACAACTTGTCTCTTATATATGTTCTACGCTTTTCCTCTTACAATTGTATGGTACTCTGTTGCTCTTTTTAATTTATCAAGGTACTTAAATTTATATTTGTTTAAATGCAGGATTCAGGGCTCGCCAGTTCTTAAAATCACCTTCCTCTTGCAAGATTTGTTCTAAAAAATGTTTAGGGTTCTCCCCAGGCAATGTCAGGATTTTTTAAATTGCGCTCTCTGCTGCTCAACTTCAGAGTAAGCACATATTTTTTGCAATTATGATGTTGCGGCACCAAGATCGTTTGTAATGGTTCCTATACATATAGATGCAAAATTACTCATTGTTAAGTTTATTTATGTAATTTACGTTGTAGGGTCCAGATCTGGAGCTCCATATCTTTTAAATAAAGTAGTATTTACATTATATTTGACTAGATCATATTTGTCTTGCATCTATTTTATTAATGACAATGCACATGTACTTAAAATCATTTTTTTTAAAAAGATCAATGTTTTCAAGAATTATCATGATATTAATCTTTATCATGTTTTTCGATTTATGACTCGATGACAATGTTTGTTTACTGTCATCATGGTCATATTGGGAAGATATAGCTACTGTCAATGAGGAAGAAGATCCACATAAATCAGTACACAAATGTAAGTTTTGAGATACTGTCTTTTATTGTAAACACAAGAAGAAAAAGAGTTGATAATAAATGTCAGACTAAAAATCCTTTTTTGGAATTCTGGAACTACCTGGTGTACATTTATTATACGTATATCATGTATATTGAATTGTGTAAATAGGGCAATGCTACAAAATGTAATAATATGAAATATTTCAATTATAGGAAGATGGGATATGAAGTAAACAGATTTCAGGGCGATGTTGACGAGGAGCTGATATGTCCTATCTGTAGCAGTGTTTTAGAAGAACCCCTACAGGTATGTATCAAAATAAAGAATATGTGATTCAGTTAGAAATATTCTTTATATTAAAATTAAATGAATGCTGCCAAAAAATGTATTTCTGTGTTTTTATGTGTCCTGGTATTGTGACTTGTCTTCCTGCTGACTGTTACAAATGTATCTCTTGAACTAGAAAGTCAAAAACCTGGTTAATAGCCAAGGTACAATGTAAGATAAGATAAATTTTATTTATCAAGTTAGGTTCCCAGGGGGGCATATACATGTACACATAGCATATATATAATTGATACAACCATGACAACACAGTATTTTACATAATATTGTAAAATAAACTATTGAAATAAAGTCATACAGGTATTATTTGCTAAATAAAAAAGTATTTTTAAAAGAGATGCTACTCCAGAGATAAGGCAAAACTTTTTTTATTTATTTATATGGGGACGAAGTCCCCAATAACAGTAGAAAATTCAATAAAAAAAAAAATTCAGGAAAATTTCCCGAATTTTTCATTGTACTAATGAACTCAAAATCGTTCAAATTTTTTTTGTCGTGTTTTGAAATCCCGGACCTGCGCAGAAATGTACAATGTACTTCCTTTTTCCGGTCTCGTTTGTATGAAACTTTGAGTAAAATATATATTTATCAGTCTAGTATAAAATAGGAAGGAACGTGCAATACCAATTTCATTTTTAATAATTCCTTGATATGAAAAAACGTTACCTGATGATAGCGTTTCCTTGTTTACATTGCACATGACGTCATAATTTAAATAACGTCACAACTAAAATCCCTTACAACAGAACCAAAATCGGAAACGCTATACGGTATTTCCCTTTCTTTTTTTTAACAAATATTTAAGTTACAAAAAAATAATTCATACAGACTTCGTCCCCATTTACAGGTAATGCCTGCCTCATATTATATTAAAGATACATTGTACATGTAGTAAAAATTAGGACTCATATTCATATCTCAGTAACCATGGTAACATGTTTTTGTCATGAATATTATATATGCATTTGAATTACCACTGGACATAAAACAGTCAATCATTATCACATGCACACTGTACACTATGTAACATAATTAGAATTAAAGACAACTATGCATTGTACCAAAGACTTGAAAAGAATTATATAAAAACATTAAAAATTGTAATGGACCTAAATAACTCAGCTCTTGCTGTAATTGCTGAAAAATATCCAACAATTCATTGCTCTCTGTTGTATAATTAACACACTATAAATTTTGCGAAAACCAACCAACCAATCAACCACTAAAAGTTGAAAATTACCAGCCATTGCCAGTGTCACTGCATAAGAAAAAGATTTTTCAGAATACCTCCGTTTATTTTAGTGGGTACCAAATTACTACAATTATCATTGATTGGGAAAAAAGGTCATGGTTATTTCAAATCTGTATACCAGCCTATAGCATGTATAGTAAATTTGTACTTATGAAAATTTAAGTTTTTTGTTTCATCGATAACCATGAACAGATTGAAATCCACAAATTATGGTATCTCACAAATGTAAATTCCTAATATGTAATTATTTTCTATTTTTAGGCTCCAGCATGTGAACATGCCTTTTGTGCAGCTTGTATACAGGAATGGCTAACACGTCAACCTACCTGCCCTGTTGATAGAAACCCTATCACACCCAACCAACTTAAACCCGTCCCTCGTATTCTACGTAATCTACTGTCTCGTCTCCAAATCACATGTGACAATGTCGGTTACGGCTGTACAGCTGTGGTCAAACTGGACATGTTAGCAGCACATCTACAAGAATGTGAACATAACCCCAAGAAACCAGTCCATTGTGAACTTGGATGTGGTCTTGTTGTGCCAAAAGATGAACTGAAGGTACAGTAATTATGATATAAAAAGTAAAATCACAAAAATACTGAACTGTGAATAAAATTTAAAATGGAAAGTCCCCAATCAAAATGTAAAATCAAAAGCTCAAACACATTAAACTAATGGACAACAAGTGTCATATTCCTGACTTGGTAATTGGTACAGACATTTTCTTATGTAGAAAATGGTAGCTTAAACTTGGTTTCATAGATAGCTAAACCTTTCACTTGTATGACAGTAACATAAATTAAATATGAGACAATAGACAAACAACACAAAGCCATCTATTTTGGGTTTATAATTAAGGCTGAAAAGTTTGATGTTTAATTGTTATTTACAATGTATTAGACATTTTGTATGTTTTTCTAAGACTTGAAATGGGAAAATTAAACATGTTAGTTAATATTTGTTATTTTAGTAAGAAACAAATACAAAGATAAGATTTTTAAAAGAATTCATTTACATGGTCTTTGGACATAAAAACAGTTTGAACAAATTAAAACAAATTTATGATGTGTTGCAAATTTTAAGTTTTAGATGATGAATAGAAGAAAAGATAAGAAAAGTATATATTTTTTGGTCCTTAGAAGAATAAATAGTTTTAATGTTTTATTCTTTTGTTTGACAGAGCATAATTTTGAACCCCAGCAAAACTTTACTGATAGACTTTTCTACAACTTCAGAAAATGAACATGCAGTTGACTCCTTGATACATTTGTGCCATCATTAATTTCAATTATAACTCAGAACCATTAAAGCTGTTTTTTATTTTCCAAGAATTGAATAGCTTTATTTTCCTGATAGTACATTTTATGATTATTAAACATTTCAATAACAGACCACCACATGTACTGACTTCAGTTTTTATACGACCGCAAATTTTGAAAAATTTTTCGTCGTATATTGCTATCACGTTGGCGTCGTCGTCGTCGTCGTCGTTGTCGTCGTCGTCCGGCGTCCCAATACTTTTAGTTTTCGCACTCTAACTTTAGTAAAAGTGAATGGAAATCTATGAAATTTTAACACAAGGTTTATGACCACAAAAGGAAGGTTGGTATTGATTTTGGGAGTTTTGGTCCCAACATTTTAGGAATTAGGGGCCAAAAAGGGCCCAAATAAGCATTTTCTTGGTTTTCGCACTATAACTTTAGTTTAAGTTAATAGAAATCTATGAAATTTTGACACAAGGTTTATGACCACAAAAGAACGGTTGGGATTGATTTTGGGAGTTTTGGTCTCAACAGTTTAGGAATTAGGGGCCAAAAAAGGGCCCAAATAAGCATTATTCTTGGTTTTCGCACAATAACATTAGTTTAAGTAAATAGAAATCAATGAAATTTAAACACAATGTTAATGACTACAAAAGGAAGGTTGGTATTGATTTTGGGAGTTTAGGTCCCAACAGTTTAGGAATAAGGGGCCAAAAAGGGACCCAAATAAGCATTTTTCTTGGCTTTCGCACCATAACGTTAGTATAAGTAAATAGAAATCTATGAAATTTAAACACAAGGTTTATGACCATAAAAGAAAGGTTGGGTTTGATTTTGGGAGTTTTGGTCCCAACATAATAAGGGGCCCAAAGGGTCCAAAATTAAACTTTTGTTTGATTTCATCAAAATTGAATAATTGGGGTTCTTTGATATGCTGAATCTAACTGTCATGACTGTGTATGTAGATTCTTAACTTTTGGTCCCGTTTTCAAATTGGTCTACATTAAGGTCCAAAGGGTCCAAAATTAAACTTAGTTTGATTTTGACAAAAAATGAATCAGTTAGGTTCTTTGATATGCTGAATCTAAAAATGTACTTAGATTCTTGATTATTGGCCCAGTTTTCAAGTTGGTCCAAATCAGGGTCCAAAATTAAACTTTGTTTGATTTCATCAAAAATTGAATAAATGGGGTTCTTTGATATACCAAATCTAACTGTGTATGTAGATTCTTCATTTTTGGTCCTGTTTTCAAATTGGTCTACACTAAAGTCCAAAGGGTCCAAAATTAAACTTAGTCTGATTTTAACAAAAATTGAAATCTTGAAGTTCTTTGATATGCTGAATCCAAAAATGTACTTAGATTTTTTATTACGGTATGGGCCCAGTTTTCAAGTTGGTCCAAATCAGGATCTTAAATTATTATATTAAGTATTGTGCAATAGCAAGTCTTTTCAATTGCACAGTATTGCGCAATGGCAAGAAATATCTAATTGCACAATATTGTGAAATATCAAATTTTTTTTTAATTAGAGTTATCTTTCTTTGTCCAGAATAGTAAGCAAGAAATATCTAATTGCAAAATATTGTGCAATAGCAAGATTTTTTTTTAATTGGAGTTATCTTTCTTTGTCCAGAATCAACTTAAATCTTTGTTAAATACAATATACAATGTATATTCACTTTTTACTACCAACTGATAAATTAAAATAATCTTTACCATTCAGTGATAACAAGCAGTTTTTTTACATCTTAATATTTTATGATGTATTTAAATGAGTAGTTATTGTTGCAAACTCCATTAGAAATTTTAATTGAGATTAGTTTTGGAATAAGGGAAAGGGGGATGTGATTAAAAAAATTGGGTTCAATTTTTATCATTTGAAATTTCATAAATAAAAAAGAAAATTTCTTCAAACATTTTTTTGAGAGGATTAATATTCAACAGCATAGTGAATTGCTCTAAGAGAAACAAAAATTTTAAGTTCATTAGAACACATTCATTCTGTGTCAGAAACCTATGCTGTGTCAACTATTTAATCACAATCCAAATTTAGAGCTGAATCCAGCTTGAATGTTGTGTCCATACTTGCCCTAACCGTTCAGGGTTCAACCTCTGCGGTCGTATAAAGCTACGCCCTGCGGAGCATCTGGTTTTTTATTTTTTTTTTTTTTTTTTTTTAATAAATGTTATGAATATTTTGAACAGGAACATAATTGTGTGAGAGAGTTACGGAACCTTGTACAGCAGCAGCAACACAAAATGGCTGAAATGTCAACAGAACTGACAGAACACAAATTACAAATTAATGAACAAAAACGAGAATTACAACTTTTAAAGGTAAATGTTATAAATGCTATTATCGTATATCAATTATATTAGTCTTAGATTTACATGTCTTTATAAAAATAAGGTGATGTGGTATGATTGGCAATAAAACTACTGCAGGTCATTATGTTGACTTCAGCAATTAGCAAATCCCATAAAGAACAATAAGCTTTAAAAGGGTCAAGTATGACAAGATGTAAACAAAATAAAAAGGGAAAACAAAAGGCCTGATATATATCAAATAAAATTATGGCAAAAAGTTAAAAACAACATCTACAGGATTGCAGGTTCCTGACTGAGGACAGATACATTTAAAAGAATATGGGGATTTCACTGCTCAACTTTGTATAAACTATGTGTTATAAGCTTAAGTAAAGGGGTGTGCGATATACACACACCAAGAAAACCCAAACCCAACACCACTAATTAACAAAGTATCTTGTTGTTACCATATGACCTTCACATCATCGTTGTATATGAATATTATATCCATTTGTTTGATGTATTTCAACGTTTGATTTTGCCATTTAATTAAAGACTGTTTAAAATATCCCCAGACATGTCAGAGTTCAGTACTTTTGTGAACTTGTTCTACTTTTTACAGGAGTACATGAGATCAATGCGAGTATCCAATCCAAGGATGAGAGAAATACAAACAGAAATGGAACATGCTGATGTTATCAGGTAATTGATCTTAACAATTAACCACAAGCCCTAGGTCTAGGCCAGTAAACAAGGTAAAATGTTCCTGAAATGGAACATACTGATGTTATCAGGTAATATAGTCTTCATGATTAACTACGAGCCCTAGGTCTAGGCCAGTAAACAAGGTAAAATGTTCCTGAAATGGAACATACTGATGTTATCAGGTAATATAGTCTTCATGATTAACTACGAGCCCTAGGTCTAGGCCAGTAAACAAGGTAAAATGTTCCTGAAATGGAACATACTGATGTTATCAGGTAATATAGTCTTCATGATTAACTACGAGCCCTAGGTCTAGGCCAGTAAACAAGGTAAAATGTTCCTGAAATGGAACATACTGATGTTATCAGGTAATATAGTCTTCATGATTAACTACGAGCCCTAGGTCTAGGCCAGTAAACAAGGTAAAATGTTCCTGAAATGGAACATACTGATGTTATCAGGTAATATAGTCTTCATGATTAACTACGAGCCCTAGGTCTAGGCCAGTAAACAAGGTAAAATGTTCCTGAAATGGAACATGCTGATGTTATCAGGTAATATAGTCTTCATGATTAACTACGAGCCCTAGGTCTAGGCCAGTAAACAAGGTAAAATGTTCCTGAAATGGAACATGCTGATGTTATCAGGTAATATAGTCTTCATGATTAACTACGAGCCCTAGGTCTAGGCCAGTAAACAAGGTAAAATGTTCCTGAAATGGAACATACTGATGTTATCAGGTAATATAGTCTTCATGATTAACTACGAGCCCTAGGTCTAGGCCAGTAAACAAGGTAAAATGTTCCTGAAATGGAACATACTGATGTTATCAGGTAATATAGTCTTCATGATTAACTACGAGCCCTAGGTCTAGGCCAGTAAACAAGGTAAAATGTTCCTGAAATGGAACATACTGATGTTATCAGGTAATATATAGTCTTCATGATTAACTACGAGCCCTAGGTCTAGGCCAGTAAACAAGGAAAAATGTTCCTGAAATGGAACATGCTGATGTTATCAGGTAATATAGTCTTCATGATTAACTACGAGCCCTAGGTCTAGGCCAGTAAACAAGGTAAAATGTTCCTGAAATGGAACATGCTGATGTTATCAGGTAATATAGTCTTCATGATTAACTACGAGCCCTAGGTCTAGGCCAGTAAACAAGGTAAAATGTTCCTGAAATGGAACATACTGATGTTATCAGGTAATATAGTCTTCATGATTAACTATGAGCCCTAGGTCTAGGCCAGTAAACAAGGTAAAATGTTCCTGAAATGGAACATACTGATGTTATCAGGTAATATAGTCTTCATGATTAACTACGAGCCCTAGGTCTAGGCCAGTAAACAAGGTAAAATGTTCATGAAATGGAACATGCTGATGTTATCAGGTAACATAGTCTTCATGATTAACTACGAGCCCTAGGTCTAGGCCAGTAAACAAGGTAAAATGTTCCTGAAATGGAACATACTGATGTTATCAGGTAATATAGTCTTCATGATTAACTAACGAGCCCTAGGTCTAGGCCAGTAAACAAGGTAAAATGTTCCTGAAATGGAACATGCTGATGTTATCAGGTAATATAGTCTTCATGATTAACTACGAGCCCTAGGTCTAGGCCAGTAAACAAGGTAAAATGTTCCTGAAATGGAACATGCTGATGTTATCAGGTAATATAGTCTTCATGATTAACTACGAGCCCTAGGTCTAGGCCAGTAAACAAGGTAAAATGTTCCTGAAATGGAACATACTGATGTTATCAGGTAATATAGTCTTCATGATTAACTACGAGCCCTAGGTCTAGGCCAGTAAACAAGGTAAAATGTTCCTGAAATGGAACATGCTGATGTTATCAGGTAATATAGTCTTCATGATTAACTACGAGCCCTAGGTCTAGGCCAGTAAACAAGGTAAAATGTTCCTGAAATGGAACATACTGATGTTATCAGGTAATATAGTCTTCATGATTAACTACGAGCCCTAGGTCTAGGCCAGTAAACAAGGTAAAATGTTCCTGAAATGGAACATGCTGATGTTATCAGGTAATATAGTCTTCATGATTAACTACGAGCCCTAGGTCTAGGCCAGTAAACAAGGTAAAATGTTCCTGAAATGGAACATACTGATGTTATCAGGTAATATAGTCTTCATGATTAACTACGAGCCCTAGGTCTAGGCCAGTAAACAAGGTAAAATGTTCCTGAAATGGAACATGCTGATGTTATCAGGTAATATAGTCTTCATGATTAACTACGAGCCCTAGGTCTAGGCCAGTAAACAAGGTAAAATGTTCCTGAAAAGACCCTCCATAAACCATTAAAAATTTAGGGACATTTTTAACTGACTCTTTTTCAGCTTGCAAGTTGAAAACTTTTTTGTGAAGACAAAAAGGATAGTTAAATTTTTACTGACCTTACAGGAGGTTTGATTTAGTATTACTTCAGCGTAACAATGTACCTTTGGATAAATTTTACATTTCACAAATTTTGGGTAAAGATTGCATGAAATACAATCAAAACCCTATGTTAATGACTTGAGATCTAAATCTTTTGAAGGCTTATCACTACCTTTTTGATACACAAAATATAGTACATTGATCATAACATTCAATATATCTTATCCATGAACATTTTATCAATGCAAAATATGCTCAGATATTCAAGTCACAAGAGTATCATACACCTGTCAAGAAAATTACATAACTTTTGCTAGTTGCAGGAATATAAATCTGTTCTGAAAAATAGAAATGAATGTCATTGTTAAAGTCATCTTTAAAAAAATGAGTTATTTCCCATTGTTCAGAATTGTAGTTGAATCACCTCCAACAATGCAATATTTGATTTTAAAATACCACTGATCAAGGTTGGGCGGTAAATACCACCCCCGGTATTTACCAGTGGTATTTACCGCCCCGGACAATACTCCCGAAGTGGTCAATACTGGCAAATACTGGTCAATTGAAATTTTCATGGTTGTTTTTACTATTAATTGAAGTAAAAACTTGATAAAATTAAATATACTTTAACTTTAATTTTTATGCTTATAAATTTAATGAATTTGATATGTTTAATTCATTTATAGCACTTATTCCTACTAATTTAAAATTTAGTTATTATGAATTATGATATTGTATACTTAAGATATATATAAAAATTTACATATTATTTCAACATTTATAAATCAATATATTTTTTATTCAAAATATATGATTTTACAGGTAATTAAAATTAATGGTAAATAAAACTACAGGTAAATGAAGTTACATACATGTGTCTTTTTACCTATCATCTGGCATTGCTAAGTGTGAAAATTTAATTACTAAAACAACAGCCCCCAATAAAAGTTGACAGTACATGGGTTGAAAGTAATAAAAGTGATATACAACTGTATGAAGACTCCCTTAAACAATAAATTATTCCCTGTCTTGTGGACAAATCCTTCTTCATGCTGGAAATAGAAATTTTGAAGCAGGGAAAAAAAGTTTTTATCATTCACTATAATATTATGTACACATTAATCAATATAGATCCCTGTTTGAATTTACAATAGAAATAGAATTGAAAGCATTAAAAATGATTTGAACACTTTCTATATTTAATTATTAATAGTAATTATAATTGACCAGGTAAAGAATGGTTTTTATAGTAATGACCACTCAAAATTTCAATCGACCAGTATTTGCCGGTATTTCCCAGTATTTCCCGGTAATTACCGGTATTTACCACTGGCATGGTCAATACTAGTATTGACCGCTTTTTTGCCAACCTTGCCACTGATATATTAAAGCAATCTTTACCTTCAGTGCTTACAAGCATTTTGATTAATCATTTGAATAAAGGCTTGTGAGAACCATATTACAAGAAGATAGGTCTGTTTGATTTTAAATTGTTCTGGCTTTCTTGTAAAAATTAACCACCACTGAAAAAATTTGAATAGAAATACCTTTTTTGGTCTCCCAAATAATCAATTCTCGAGCAGCCCCAATTAGCATACCAAAATCAAATACTTGATGCATGGTGTGTGCATATTAACAATTATTTTTCTACTTTACAGATGGAGTAATAGTTTACAGGCTGCCAGAGTGACACGATGGGGAGGAATGATATCTACGCCTGATGCTGTATTACAAGCTGTGATAAAAAGGGCATTGATTGACAGTGGTTGTCCATCCCATATTGTAAATGAGTTGATGGAGAATGCCCACGAAAGACGATGGCCGACTGGACTTAGTACGTTAGAGACAAGACAGCTTAATAGACGACAGTATGAAAATTATGTGACTAAAAGGATTCCTGGTAAGCTTAATAGTATAAAGTTGTTGATGTGTATCACCTTTAATGTTTTTGATAATGAATATATAACTTGCATAGAAATCTGAGACATCACTGCAAGCATATGGAACCAATTTAGAAATTTTAACTCTAGTAAAAGTAGTCAACTGAATATCCAAATTTAGAAAGGAAAATTTAAAATAAGAAAAGATTTTTTTTTAAAGTTTGGCATGAAGATTATCAGGAGAAATCCTAAAATAAAAAAAAGAACAACAATCACTTTTAACCTTATAATAAGTCAAGTTATAAAGAGGAACAGGATGATTTATGTTTGTCCCCCACCTTATAGTGGATGGGGCATAAAGTTTTACTCTTATATGTATGCATGTCTCAAAATTGGTTTCCAATGTCTAATTTTAGTTTGACTAAACCAAATGTTATGAAATTCATACACAATGCTTATTACCACAAAACACCTATGACGCTTTAATTTTGGTGGGTTGACTGTCACTGTTCTAGAGTTATGCCCCTTTACAATAGAAAAATTGATGATTTTTTTGTTTGCGTTCTCTAACTTTAATTTGCCTCAACTAATTGTGATGAAACTTATATGCAATGCTCATTACCACAAACCATAAATCATGTTTGAATTATAGTGGCGTCACTTTTACTGTTCTAGAGTAAGGACCTTTACAAATTGAAACAAATGTTTCCTTTCTCTAACATTAGTCTGCCTCAACCAAATGTTATGAAACTTACCAAACACAAATCAAGTGTGAATTTTGGTGGCATCACTTTTAACAATCTAGAGTTATGCACCTTTACAAATGGAAAAATTGTTGAAATATTCTTTTCTCAGTTTCTGTTCTCTAACTTTAGTTTGCCTCAACCAAATGCTATGAAACTTATGCACATTCTGATTACCACAAACACTGATCAATATCAAATTTTGCTGGTGTCACTAATACCATTCTAGAGTTATGTCCCTTTTTATAATTGAAAAATTGCTGAATTTGTCTTTTCTGTTCTCTGATTTAGTTTGCCTTAATAAATTGTTATGAAACTTATAAACAATGCTTATTATCACAAAACTCAGATCAAGTGCAAATTTTGGTAGGGTCACTTTTACAGTTCTTGAGCTATGTCCTATAAACATAATATGCAAGCGGGGACATCATCTGTATCCCTTGGACACATTCCCCATTTATTTTATATACATGGCATTAAATTATTCCAGCTGTTCGAAGTTACTGACTACTAAACCCATTGAAAATAAAGAGGATCAGATTACCCCTGATTATAATTTCAATATTCCTTTTGTTTTATAGGTAAACAAGCAGTTGTGATGATATCTTGTGAAAATCAACATATGCCTGAAGATTTAATAATGGAACCTGGAATTGTCATGATATTTGCTCATGGAGTAGAATAATCATTGTTAAAGTAAGTGTATAAAGGCAGTTGTACGAAATTAAAATAGTTAACAGATAATGGCAGAAGATCATGAAACATTTGAGATATAGATTAAATAAATAAATGTATCAAGAGAAAAATAGGTCTTTATATTTTGATGGGATAAGTTCTGTTTCAAGTCATACAATTAAAATTTAAAAAAAAATTGTAAAAGTCTGGCTGTAGGAGAAAGATGTACTGTCTTGAACTAAACATAATAAGTTAATGAGACCACAGATTATTTTAACAACATTTCATCTTCAACACAACTTCAATCTTAATTGAATTAATCAGTTTGCCTACTGAAGGAAGATGGTTCTCTTAAAGAACCCTGGCTTACTTTACCCATTAATGCTGGCTGTCACAAAATAGTGCAATGCTGTTAAATAGGTGTTAAACGCTGGTCAATCAATCAATCAATCATCTTGAACATTAGAATTTAATCTTTACTTGAACACACCCGCGAAATCGCGGGCATATATATATATACTGCTTGTGAACTGTTGTAGGATGATTTTTTGTAAAAGATATTATGTTTGGAGAATTTCATAAAAGGTATCAAAACCCTCTTTCACTTTTTCCAAAGTCCGATATATGTTTCCTTTCTGTTAAATTCAATTATTTTCGTGTTTCTGGCTCAGACCACAATTATTCTTCTCCTTTGCTACAATGCATCTTTTAATTTGGTAAAAGTCAAATTAAATTAAAAATTTGCACCGCTTCAATATGCTTCTAGGACAATCCATTAGTGCTTTTTCTTTTGAGAGCCTTATTAACATGCCAATGGTAGGATATAAATCTTGTATGAATGACTAAGACCGACTAAGGCTTATTTGAGGGGTGGTCGGAGGGGTCCTGATCCTGAAATCCCAGGCTTAAAAACATAATATCCCGAGATGCAGAATTTAAAGAAATTCATATCCTGTAATCGAAAAAATATATTCCCGGATCCCGTAAGGATCAACCCCAAAATCCCGAGCTAAAAAAACCACCTGATTCTGACGTCACAAAAAAGGTTCTGCCTACCTCTAATCTCTATACCATACTTTCATTTTTGCAAAATCACCACTTTCACTTTCAACAATAAAATTTTAAGCACCATTAATGGGCATTATGTTTTCTAATCTGTGCATCCTTGCGTTCGTTCGTTCGTCTGTCCGTCTGTCCCCCTTCAGGTTTAAGTTTTTGGTCAAGGTAGTTTTTGATGAAGTTGAAGTCCAATCAACTCTTAACTTATTTAATATAGAGCCAATACGACATCCGTTTACTATAGACACATTCTTGTTTCCACATGTTTTACAGATTTTAATATACATTGTATATACTACTGGTATGACCCCTTAAATAGAAAATATTTCAAAGAAAACAGTAGACAGAATACAGAGAGTCTCTATATATTATAGTAGTATAATTGTAGGTTACATGTAGATAAATGCGAAAAACAATTGTCCTCTCTAAGGAAGTATAATAGTTATGGTTTTTGCGATATAAACACCATAATATAGAGAACGCTCTAATTGGCTTATTTATTTTTCATTTTTGTTATCTATCATACGATTGGTTTTATTTGTGCATGTTTCAAACCGGAAGTTGTATCTATAACTAAAAGTCAGTACGATGACGGAATCAATATTCGGACTCCTTTTTGTCGTTTTTCTCCAAAAATAACTCAATCTGAATAATCATAAGAATGGAAGACAAATGCGGCTATGCATGTTACCTATAGAACACAGAGGCATGATGATTAATTTATCATGGAAGGAAGAGAAGCGACACACAAAATGAGGTCTTCTCATTTAATAGTATATATGAATATAAGGAGATGTAGCATGATTACTTGTGAGAGAACTCTCATGTGAACAACTGTAGACAACATATTGCATTCAACAATTCAGCATATTTTGATGTTTGATATCGCAATTTTTATTATTTTGAATGTACATGTAATACTGGCTGGTGAACAAACACCTGACAATTATTTTTTTTTATTTACAGATGTTTTGTGATAGCTACGATCTGATTAAACCATGACAGACAATATTTATAATGTTATTGTAATCAATACTGTAGCTTTTTAGCTGCTTGATTTTCTTGTTGTTTACACATAAAATGTGAATTTAACCAATTTTATATTTAATTTTGAGGGGGGAGTGTACATAATGATGTACATAAGATGCATATATTTGTGTGTATAAATAATCAACTGTATTTATTTTTATGTTTGCTCTATATCTCTCTAATATGTCAATATATATAAGTAAGCCAGTTTTGGCGACAATTTTGGAAAATTAGCTTGTCAGTTTGTTAATAGGGGGTTTCAGAATTGTGACTAATTAAGTACTGTATCTTCTTATAAAAACAAAAAATGTACATTTGTATAACATGAAATTCCACAATTTCCATATAGAGATGACTGCCTTGTTTTAGGGTGATTGTTTTAAAAAGAACTATGTGCATGGATTGACATGAAGTATGTCTGAAACAGCAACTCAGAATTAAATTAATTATAGAGTAGAACGGCCAAGAATTTTATTTAATTTTAAAATCCCAGGTCTGATTTTTGATAAAAAAAAGTCACATGTTTAAAATAACGCAAGAATTGAAGGTTCAGGACCACGTCCACCTGTAGAAATCAAGATCAACCCTGGTCATTAATTTGAACTCTTGAAAAGTTAGAAGTGATACATGTTCCTTTGATGGATATCATTATTTTGACAAATCTTATTAAAATTACACATGGATTCAGGACTATGGAGTCTGCTTCTTTCATCAAAGGTTGTCATAATTTGTATATTTCTTAGACATGACAAAAAGTAAGTAGTGTAGATTGTCGTAGCTCACACTAACTGTATGTATGAAAAATTTGAGAACTTGACTTTTTTATTCAAGTTGAGGAAAAACAAGCGCACCAGAGCAAATCATTTATTTTTGATTTAAGAGGCCTCTTCTCAGTAGATTTCAAGCCAAAGCTGATGTCTGCAAAACCTTACTTAATTCTATGTTGTGGAGATTCCCAGTATAAAATCATGTTATTGGGAAAAAATTGACATAAAAGGTGATCTTCTCGCCACATAAAATTTTAGGTTTCCTGGGAAATTTTGTGAAAGCTTAAAAATTATATTCACAATCAAGAAAGTTTGTAATTTTATTTTGATTAGGAGGCTAAAGTAAAGTTGCATAATAGGCATTTTTTTATATTCCTATCCTTATTATCTTTTTTATTTTAAAGTTGAAAAAAAGGAGAAAAACATTAATTTGATTTATTTCACAAACTCAGTCTTATAGATTGTTTGATTTTTTTAAAAATTGTTGGCAAATATCAAGTGAGATTTTACATAACATTGAACAGTTTTTGTTTTTATATTTTAAGTTGCATTTTTTTTGTCTTTATTCCTTAAAGAAGATGACCAATTGCAGAATACATATGCATGTAGTATAAATTAAAAAAAACTTGACCATGTAATATAATTAATATATATGTACTTTGTACAATGCAGTGATTTTTGTTTATATGTATTTTTTTAATTTATTTTATTATATAAACACACTTGTAAACTATAGACAGAAGTATTAGAAAATCACAAGCTGAATAGTAACTATATCCTTCAATACATGCAGTCCAATTGAAATAAAGATGCTGCATCTACTCTTCCTTTACAAAGATCTGACAACCTTCCTTCTACTTTCTGTTTTTTTAAAGACATTTCAGGATCCTCTGGTTGTATAGTAATGATACACACAACTGCCATTTCATTTGCTAATGTAATAATCAACAACTAGAAAGTAGAAGTAAGTGTTAGCAAAGTGTGGATACAGAGAGTGTATTTTATACAGATTGAAATATTTGATAATGATAAGCATTTTAATAACATATCATTATATCATAGAACTGCTATGTTGAAAGCATTTGTTTTGTATAACAACCACACTTCTGTCATTAACTGATTCTCATCTCCTTTGATTACTGTAAATTCAGAAATTGTTAAACTAAAATGTGATTTAATTTTTGAGATATTTAGAAAAATCCTGTTGAATTCATACAAAACATTTCATAATGCAAGTTTTGATTATTGCTATGATAACCCTGTTGCATTTTTTGAAATAATAAAAATATTGCAATAATTTCTGAATTTACAGTATAATGTAGAGCTGCTATGTTGAAAGCATTTGTTTTGTATATTAACCACAATTCTGTCATAAACTAATTCTCATCTACTTTTAGTAATTGTATTCTATTGTTTTCTTTTAATGCTGATGATGATCCGTAGATAAAATTAATGCAATAAATAATGTATAATGGAAAGGTGAGAGAAGTGTGTTTATTCAGTGTGTATCTGAAAGTGTAGCTATTTCCATAGCAAGTCTATTGGTATCTGTACAATTAAGATTTCTGTCCCTTCTGCAACTTCAACAGCATAGGTTGGTGATTCTCTCTGGGCCTTCTCCACCAATAATAACTGATCGCCACAGAATAGCACAAAAGTACAGAGAGTGTGGTTTAACATCAATTTTGCGTTGAAGTATTCGTACTGACCACAGCTGAACACTACTCACTATCTTTTTGGACAATCATAATGGAAATTCCAGATGAATTGAATGCCTTACTAGCAGCCATGAAGTTAATGGAAAAGAACCTGCCTGGAAGTTCTCCACAAGTTCTGACCAGGTGTCAGTACAACTGACGTGGACCAAGACAAAGGCTAAGGAACCAGAGGCATCCTCTAGTAAATCCAAGCCGGCTCTGAAGAGCAAGCCACCCTCCACCAGGAGAAGAGACGCAAAGCACGTTGACCAGTGGAAGGCAACAAAAACAGCCGTGATACCTGCTGAGCAAGTCCAACAAACTACCAACACACAAACAGAGGCAAGAGACAGCGTAGTTGGACATGTACTAACACCAACTAAGTACAAAGGGGAACCAGTTGGGGTTGTAGTCAATAGGGATATTGTCACCAGTCCCTACAACCCCAACAAGGCCTCCCACCGCCTGGTATTTTACACCTCCACCAATGACAGAGGCAAACGCAGTAGGATCGACTATGAAGACAGGGGCGGATGCAGGAATTTTCGAAAGGGGGGGTGCTAACCCAGGGCAAAGGGGAGGTGCAGGGGGGGTGCAAAACATATGTCCCGATACAAATGCATTGATCGGCAAAAATAAAGGGGGGTGTGCACCCCCGGAACCCCCCCCTGGATCCGCCACTGGAAGATGGGTTTGACATCGACCACCCAGACCTACTGCTCACACCACCGCACACATCGCCCGTCTACAATGAACAATCCAAAGAGGCAATACAAGCAGCACGTCCTGATACTCGGTACCAGCAAGACCAACGCAGTCGGAGTAAAATGAAGGCAAAAAGACCGACAGACTCCAGTCTATAGAATAGGTTGCTACAGTCCGCGATTTCCAGACAGGATAGTCGGACTCTAAACACCCATACATCATCATTTAACATCAATCAAGCAATCAGTCATCCAAGATATAGAGATGGTGACGACTATGTTTGTTCTTTGCAAAAACAATATTTACAGAAGCTAGATGACCAATATATTTCTTACACTTTGTGTAGACATGCCTTATGTTAAGTTTCTGTCTGAATTTCTCACATATAATGAACAAAAGAACTATATTTGGTATACATAGTTCAGAGGATCTTTACAATATTTTCATGTCTGATGGATAGGGTTTGGTGGTCTTTTTTGTATATCAGTTGGTATTAATAAAGACAGCAGTAGTATACAGATGTTTAAAAGTATTTTCTGACTTAGTAAGCAATAGGTTAATCATATTTGGCAATGGAATGATTGTAATGTATACATTGACCTATAATGATTTACTTTTATAATTGTGACTTGGATGGACAGTTGTCTCATTAACACTCATACCACATCCTATATCTATTTGTTTAGCAGGATTCACTTGACCTGTCTCATGTTTCATTGGTTAACGTATTTTTTTGTGGATTGGTCTGTTTATCAGATACAATAAGCAATAGGTCGACTGTATTTGTTGTATGGAATTATAATGCATTTTACATTTTAGCCTTGCAGAGTTAATCTGCCTTTGACATCGTTTACATGGATCAATGATAATAGAAAATGTAGATGTTACTTGTATTATATATTTACAGTCAAACCTTGTTGTGTCGAAGTCGAAGGGACCAGACGAAAGTATTCGACTCATCCGAGGTCGAGTGTGACGTCATATTTGAAATGTATGAAATACCAATATGTGATTTCTGTAAACTAGATGCATGTTTATTGATCATTGTGATTTTTTTGATATGATAATATATGATTGTGTATTTATGTTCCATATTTTTAAAGATTCAACACACAACATTCACAAATAAAATCAATACAAAAATATTTACAAAGGTCAGTCACTATAAATTATGGAATCACTCGCGAAAATATTTTCATAACTAATCTTAAAAGAATGTGAACAGTGTTCATAGATTAAAAAGACCGACTCATAATAATTAATAAAATATTTTAATCCTTTTAACTATTGTTCTTGGGTCATTAAAATTCGTTTCGTTTTTATACCAAGTGAAATAGGTTCAGCACATTCAAGTTCTACTTGGACATCAACATAGGTGTTGATTAGCGGTCATCATAAACATGTAATTTTAACTGTTTTACAAACAAGTATGTTTACACAGCTTTAATCACTTATGGAATTGAGACAGCTTTAATCACTTATGGAAATGAATAGGTTAAACAAGAAAAACATTCGTTATGAATTTTATTTATAAAGTTTTTATTTCTTTCGATTTTGATTTTTTTTAATTTTGAACTTCGAGACATCGGGGTCAATTTACATCAATTTTACATCGACGGGACTTAAGAATTACCTCGACTTAACCGAGAATTCGATTCATCCGAGTTCGACTCATCAGAGGTTAAAATGCCTTGATCAAACGGGAATTATGCCGGGACAGAGAAATAATTTCGACTCATCCTAGTTTTCGACACAACCAAGTTCGACACAACGAGGTTCGACTGTATTTTAGGTAAGACATTTCAGCTTAGTTATAGTCTTTATGAATGTGCGAACAACAAATGGTGAAGATAGGATAAAGTAGATCCTAGTGCTCATATATAACATATTATTTTAAAGGTTATCATAACAAATAGACAAATATGACTGTGCTTACACCTCAAAAATACTCTTGAATACACAATAACATTTACAGGTGGAAAACCATGCCCAACACCCACTAGATGTACTAGTATATAATTAAAGCTCATTTTGTGTTTCAGAAAGATAAAAAAATAAATGATAAGCCCTTTTTTCAGTCAAAGGGTATCTGACTTGGAACAAACATTTCCTTATGTAGAAAATGGTGGATTTAGCCTGGTTTTAAAGCTAGCTAAACCTCTCACTTGTATGACAGTAGCATTGAAATAAGAACTCCATGCCTGTTCCAAGTCAGGAATTTGACAGTTGTTATCCATTCGTTTGATATGTTTGATCTTTTGATTTTGCCTTTTGATTAGGGACTTTCCTTTTTGAATTTTCCTCGGAGTTCAGTATTTTTGTGATTTGCTATTTTTTATATACAGCAACCAAAATCAGTTTCTCGGTAGGAGTTCGCACTTCTGCTCTGCTAGTACTTTACACAGAAAGTATAGATGCAAGTAGAGTAGTTATGAGTTAATGCATACAATATTTCTTAAAATTGTCTCATTTTAAGATTTGAATTTTTTAGGTGGGTCTTACTTTATTCGGTTCTAAATTAAGAAATAATTGATGCAAGCTATACTTTATTGTAGTTTAAACAAGGGTAGGCATTATTTCTGTCCGAGCGAAAGTGTATAGCTTGCATCAATTATTTTGATCCTTCTTACTCTTCTAACCTCGAAATTTTGACTTTCTAAAATCTTGAAATTTTGACTTTTTGAATGTCGAAATTTTGACTTGAAACTCAAAATTTCGAGTTCTTTTAAACTCGAAATTTCTAGTTCTTTTAAACTCGAAATTTCGTCTTTTTTTTAAACTCAAGATTTCTACTTTACCTCAGTATTTATACATTTGCGATGATCATATTCACAGTCATTTATTTCAGCAAGCGGTAAACTATATACATCATAAACTTGATAAGCATATTTTAATAAAATAATTTAAACCATTTTCAAGAGGTTATTTTAAAAAAATCTTGTTTTTTCCGAAGAATAAATGGAATATGTTTCACGTACAAATAAGAATTGTCATAAGAATTCCAACTTGTAGAGTATAATCAATGTTCTAGAAAAAAGAACCAACATTTTAAAACTCCAAAAGTAGAAAACTGAGCAGCTCATGAGTCGTTCTGAAAATGCATAGCATATTTACCACTTGATTAACCATTGTTTAAACAAGGAAAAGTCGGTGACTTGCTATTGTAAAACCAACTATTAAACGGGATGCTAAATGTCCTCAGATTTTACGATCCTATGGAAACTAAAACATGGAATATGGGGAACATTTTTTTCTGTCAACATGCATGTTCTTTCCGAATGAAACTCTTCTTCAATAACAAATGCTAATTCATTTCTTAATTTAAGAATAAAACCAATTTCTTAATATAAATTGCCAAAATGTTTGAATGACACTTTAATAATTTGCGACCATGTCTACTCCTTCTAAATTTGTAACACTGTGCTTGAAAACTATGGAAAGCCAACGGGGTCAAAATTCTTAATTCGTAACTTGTCAATTCGTAACTTGTAACTGTGTAATTTCTAAATTGTTAATTCGTAAATTGTTAATTTGTAACTTGTTACTGTGAAATTCATAATGCTTAATTCGTAAATTGTCAATTTGTAACTTGCACTTTTTTTGTAGTTTCAACATTCTTAATCGGTAAACTGTCAGTTTGTTACTTTTTGGAGAAAAAAATAATTTGTTTTTGATTCTGAGAAAAAAAAATTGTTTGTTTCACCCTCAGCTGCCACTATATGTAATGCTAAAATTGAAAGAAAAAAATTGCTTTCGACTTGTCGCGAAAAAAATTGTCCAGAAAAAAACCCCATACCCCCCAAAAAAAATCAAATGGTTGCTGCCTAATGCTTCATTCGTAAATTGTTGATTTGTAACTTGTATCTTTGTATCAAAATTTAGCATTCTTGATTTGTTAATTGTCAATTTGTAACTTGTAGATTTCAAAATTCTTTATTGGTAAATTGTCTTTTTGTATATTGATGTTTTGTAACTTGTAACATGTGACTTGTCGATTCGTGAATTGTCGATGTGTGAAATGTCGAAGTGTTATATGTCATCGTTGTATTACGCTAACGATCATTATAACGACAGATGGCGCTCGAGTTCTTCTTCGGTGTATAACCCTCCTGTAAGTCGGAGTACCTTTATGTGGAATATATACCTAAGTAATTTAATCCATTAATTACAGCAAATGCGTTTAAAAAAAGAAAAACAAAAATTGCATGTTTACAGGATCCCAGTTTTATTTTGTTTACTGACGTGGACTTCCGTTTTTTGAGAACAGAAACTACATGTATATAAAAAAAAAACATCCCAACTAGTTCAGTCCCTCAACGTTATTGATCTCTCCTAATTACGGGGTTAATGAAATAGTCGTTGGTCAGTGGAATATTGCGACTGGAATATTCAGGTATATACAATAAGGAGATGTGTTAATAAACAATATGATTGCCAATGAGACAACTATCCACCAACGCGAAGTACAAATAAAGTCGATGTAAGCAACTATAAGCAACATACGGCCTTCATCAATGACAAAACCTAATACCATATAGTCGGCTTTAAAAGGCTGCATCATTACTGGAAAACCCAGGTACTAGTAATAAACGATTTCTATTAATCATGAAATGCTATTATCGGAACATTTTATTCTGACAGGTACTAAGGGCTGACATATATATTCTATTCTGCTGTTGTCGGTTATATGGTCGGGTTGTTGTCTCTTTGACACATTCCCCATTTCCATTCTCAATTTTATGGTCAAGAAGCTTAAAAAATGCCGCTACCAGATTTCCTACAATAAAAATGTACAACCAAAAAGACCAAAATATTCACGAGTCCTTCGATCTCAAAATGCCCCGTACTCCCGATATGAACCCCACCTGGTGCCACACCTCCTTATAGCCCGACAACCTTACTAAATCTTACATGTTGTCAATCTTTAATTAATTGAAATTATTCACGATGTTAATCAATATACCTAGTATTTTTTTAAATTTGCATGTCAAATATAAAATAAAAAAATCATTTGCAATGAATTCATAACAATATAATCCTAATATCCTATTGACAAACCAGGTTGTATTCCGCCTGGCTCTTCTGTCGAGCAGTCAGCCAGGATCCCAGGCTATCATTTTACTCTAAAAATGACCAAATACATACTCCTTTGGCCAAACCCCAAATTATGTGCAAATATTTTCGTGGAGAAATAAAATTAAAGAACCTTAGTGAGCACGCTCACGTGCCCCACGTCCCCACATTGTCACTGGAGATATGAAATAAAAAATAAAATAACTGTAAGAAAAATAAAAGTTGTGTAAGAAAAAAAAATGAATCATTATTTCCTGTCGATATGTACATCTACATAGTATGTCCTTATTATCTTCAAGGTTTCATGAAATTCTGTGGTGTGGTTTCAGAGGCCGAGTTGCGACGATAAACTGTTGCAGAGGTATATCGAAGCACTAAGGTTCAAAGGGGCGTAACTTCTAGAAAAAAATGTCATTTCTTGTCGATATGCAAATCTACTTAGTATGTCCTTATTATCATGAAATTCTGTTGTGTGGTTTAAGAGGAGTTGTGATGACAAGAAACAGGACCGATGAACTGACGTACGGACGGACAGGCAGACAGACAGACGGACGGGTCAAAACATTTCACCTCCGCAACTTCGTTGCGTGGGGTATAATTAGTGTAAGCATATAAGAGATAATTGCCTCTTTCATGCAAACGGCGATATGGCAAGATCTTTTCTCTGACAAGTCAGAGGGGGAGGGCGTCAATTTGCTTAAAAGTGGGAGTATTAGGAAGGGGGTTTGAGATTTCAAAAATCACTGGCCTTCGTTAGTCCTGTATGATTTTTAATTTTTGTTTCTTGTGTATAATTCGGAGTTCAGTATGACGTCCGGTATCACTGAACTAGTATACATATTTGTTTAGGGGCTAACTGAAGGACTCCTCCGGGTGCGGGAGTTTCTCGGTGCATTGAAGACTCATTGGTGGCCTTAGGTTGTCTGCTTTATGGTCGGGTTGTTATCTCTTTGACACCTTCCCCATCTCCATTCTCAAATTTATGTTGGTGATCATGCGTGTAGTAAAAAATAAACAGTTTCATAGTTTAACGATCATGGTCATTAAAAAATATATAGAGGGGACACCTCCTAGTATATTTCGATCTTATACCATGATCATTTTAGATCTGTATCTCATTCTGTAGGAGAACGTTGTGGATACAAATACCGGGTTTAATACAACGGCAGCGAGAGCGCCGTCGATGTATTGACGATGCACGAGAGTAGTTTTGAACGACTGTAAACGTTCGGTGTATGCACTACGCTTCTTCAATGTGGTTCTATTCGAATACGAATAATGAGTTAGAATATTGTGGTATTTTACTCGTTGAGATCTCAAAACACTTCGTGTAGTTTTTTTATCTGCATGTTTGTTCACAACATTTCTTGACTGATAATTGTTAAATCGGGCCCTTCACAGCAATTTAGTGTTCTTTTTGGACGAGCGTTTTTTCAAACTGTCTGGTTCTATAGCACTGCGACCACCTCGTACAGACATATTAGCTTCTGACTTGAGCGTCTTGTCTGTATGTCTTGTAGTTTCAGTTTGGTGAGCGTATTTGAGACGCAACCAACTTCTCTGGATTTGTAGTCTCCTGTTATAAATCTCACAGGATGTCGTTGTATTCTTTCAGGCTTATTTAGCATTGCACAAGGTCATGTTTTTCTCTGGCTGTTTATGACGTCTTTACACTAAATCCATTGGATGTTGGATGTGTACGGATTGATATTTTAGTTTTAGATGCATGATATTTTTTATTTTTTTTTTATTGATCTTTTTGGTGTTCAAACTACAGTGCATACATACATTTTTACAAGACATAAGTGAATGACATGACATGTATGGCATTTTTATACTATTGACATTATGCAAATAAGACATATTAAAAGTTACAAGTTTGTGGGGTGAATACTCAGTATATGATACGTCTTAAGAATACTTTGGAATACATTATACTATAACCATATTAAAAAGTAAATTTAATTAAATAGCTTTCATAAATCCCCCCCCCCCTCCCCCATCTGTTGACAAATGACTCGTGTTTGTCTTTAGAAATATATAGATATTCTAATATCTCCAGACGTCTTTTCAAAAATTTGAGAAAAGCTTGCACAAATATGAACAGTCTGTCTAATTGTGTGTTCTTTACATAATAAATGTAATATTTTGCCTGTAGAATGCAAGAATTTAAAACTAAGTTATCAGAATTCAATACACCAGAAATGACACTGTCTTTATTCAAAAATAGTTTTACTCCAAAAACTGAATACCACCAATTTGAAAAATCTCTCCAAAATTGTTTTATTTCTGTACATTCAAAAAATTTATGCTCTATAGTTTCTATTTCTTTACAACTGGCACATTCATTAGTTAAGGAAAGTTTATATTTTTCAAGCAGATAATTATGTGAGACTATTCTGTTTAGTAGTTTATATTGAAAAGCTTGTAGTTTGCTTTCTATAGTACATTTGAAAGCTAATGAATAAATATTTTTCCATTGCTCGTCACTAATTTCTATATTAAAACTTTCTTCCCATCTTTGTTATGAAATAGGAGAAACACTTCCCCGATCGATAAAAAGTGAATATACATCTTTAGCAAATAATTTACTAATAGGCATTTTTTTATTCTCATGCTCAAAAACGAATCCAAATGAGTTGCTGTTAGGTGACATGTGTTGTTGTAATAACAAATCTTTCCAGTCACGTGGTATAGCAAGCTTAATAGATAGAATGTATACAAAAGTGACATTCAGGTTATATTTTTAACCGGATTTTTGTGACAAAAATGTCGGTTATTGATTTGGGGATGTACGGCGGGCGGTCGGGCGGGCGGGAATCAAATGTTGTCCGTGCATTAACTCATGAACCGTTCAACCAAAGCTTTTAAAATTTTAATATGTTGTTACTGACAACTAAATGAAGGTCAAGTTCAATAATGGCGATTTTGACTTTTACCGTTCAGGAGTTATAGTTCTTGAAAGATTGAAAAATGGAGTTTCCAGTCGTGTCCGTGCATTTACGCATGAACTGTTCTACCAAAGCTTCCCAAATTTTAATATGTTGTTACCGATGACAAAATGGAGGTCAAGTTCAATAATGACGATTTTGACTTTTACGGTTCAGGAGTTATGGTTCTTGAAAGATTGAAAAATGGTATTCCCAGTCATGTCCGTGCATTTACGCATGAACTGTTCAACCAAAGCTTCCCAAATTTTGATATATTGTTACTGATGACAAAATGGAGGTCAAGTTCAATAATGACGATTTTGACTTTTACCGTTCAGTAGTTATGGTTCTTGAAAGATTGAAAAATGGTATTCCCAGTCGTGTCCGTGCATTTTCTCATAAACCATTCAACCAAAGCTTTTGAAATTTTTATATGTTGTTACTTATGACAAAATAGAGGTCAAGTTTAATAATGACGATTTTGACTTTTACTGTTCAGGAGTTAAAAAGCGAGACTAAGCGATCCTACATTCCGTCGTCGTCGGCGGCGGCGGCGGCGGCGTCCACAAATATTCACTCTGTGGTTAAAGTTTTTGAAATTTTAATAACTTTCTTAAATTATACTGAATTTCTACCAAACTTTGACAGAAGCTTGTTTATGATCATAAGAAAGTATCCAGAAGTAAATTTTGTAAAAATAAAATTCCATTTTTTCCGTATTTTACTTATAAATGGACTTAGTTTTTCTGCGAGGAAACATTACATTCACTCTGTGGTTAAAGTTTTTAAAATTTTAATAACTTTCATAAATTTAACTATCCTTGATATGTACCAAATTTGGACAGAAGCTTGTTTATGATCATAAGATAGTATCAAGAAGAAAATGTTGTGAAAATAAATTTCTACTTTTCCGTATTTTACTTATAAATGGACTTAGTTTTTCTGCGAGGAAACATTACATTCACTCTGTGGTTAAAGTTTTTAAAATTTTAATAACTTTCATAAACTATCCTTGATTTGTACCAAACTTGGACAGAAGCTTGTTTATGATCATAAGATAGTATCAAGAAGAAAATTTTGTAAAAATAAATTTCCACTTTTCCGTATTTTACTTTATCATAAATGGACTTAGTTTTTTTGCCAGAAACAAAACATTCACTCTGTGGTTTAAGTTTTTAAAATTTTTATAATGTTCTTAAACTATCCTAGATTTCTACCAAACTTAGACAAAAGCTTATTTCTGATCATAAGATATTATTCAGAAGTAAATTTTGTAAAAAAAAATTCACTTTTTCCATATTTTACTTATAAATGGACTTAGTTTTTCTTCCAGTTAACATTACATACAGTCTGCAGTTAAAGTTAATAAAACATTTATTAGATTCATAAACTATCCTGGATTTTTTTACCAAACTTGGAAGCTTCTTTCAATCAAAAGACAGTATTGTGAGGGAAATTTTTATTGATGTTTTTCCTCATTTTTGTTGAGTCTGCGATTAACAGCAAAAGTAGGCGAGACACCGGGTTCTGTGGAACCCTTACGAATTTTTTTACATAAATAATGCCGTTAGTTTTTCTCGTTTGAATTGTTTTACATTGTCTTATCGAGGCCTGTTATAGCTGACTATGCGGTATGGGCTTTGCTCATTGTTGAAGGCCGTACGGTGACCGATATTTGTTAATGTCTGTGTCATTTTGGTCTGTTGTGGAAAGTTGTCTCATTGGCAATCATACCACATCTCATTTTTCATATTATTGATGATTGTAGATGTGATGAACTGGTCCTATACTATTGACGATATGATATCCCATTATTGACCTGACCATTAAAATATATGCGGTTTCTCGCATTCCGGTTGACAATATCTATAATTTTAGGGCCTCGATTAGTTTTCTGGTTCCTTTAGATTTTATTACAAAATAGTGCATATTCAACACAGTTTTGATATATAGTATACACATTAACTAAGTGACTTATTTAATGTTTCAGTTTGTTTTGCAAAGTACTTATATGATATCATTAAACATTTTTTTTTATCGATATTGGAAGATGTGGTATGAGCGCCAATGAGACAATTCTTCATACAAATAACAATTTATAAAAGTAACCCATTATAGGTCAAGATACGGCCTTCAACACGGAGCCATGGCTCACATCGAGCAACAACTTATAAAGAGCGCTAAATTACTAGTGTAAAACCATTCAAACGGGAAAACCAACAGTCTAATCTATATATATAAAAAAAAACAAGAAACGAGAAACACGTATAAATTACATAAACATACGACAACTACTGTACATCAGATTTCTGATTTATGTTCATTACTTTAATAGGAGCAAAATAAATAAAGACTGCTCGTCCATTTGTTTCTTGTATTAAAACATATCATTAGATAATTACATTCTGAAATTTTTATATTGAGATCATAATAATAATGAATGATGGTTGTCAAACCATTTCTGCGCGCCATTATACATTTTGTACATTGAGTCCAAAATTTGCGGGCCCAGAACAATATTAGTATTTTTCCAGCACCGTCTTATATATCATGTTTTTAGTCTTGTTTTGACCCGATAAAATTTTAAGTAGAAATTTCTTGCCAGTTGACAGTAATATATTTGCGAAGTTGATAAGGAAGTCCGTTACAGCGACACCTCTATATACCTTAATAAATGAAGTGACACACCTCATTGCTGGTTTGGTGACCAGTACGGACAGTCTTTCGGCACTTGAATTCACAACAACAATTCTCTCTTGCAATACGTCATATGAATTAGAAAATGATGAATTAACTTTTTTCTCTAAGACTTGTGTTCGTCACGTTGAAACAATCTGCAGAGATTTCTACAATCAATACAATACAATACAATACAATATGCTTTATTTCAAAAACACTCAGTCACATTGACATGTGAAACAAGAGGTAAATTACAAAATACAATCACATAAAATTAAAGAAATAAATAAAACAACCTAGGAATGAAATATTTAGAAAATTACCTTACTTTATATTATAATATTTATTATAATATTTTTGTTAACTTTGAAATGAATAAAGACACATTTTTAAGTACGTTAATATTAGTCAATGACAGTAGTCCTTTCATTTTTGCTTCACTTGGATATTTCACATAGTACTCTGGAATATGCTGATTTCTGATATTTTTTACTAATACAGAATTACATTCAAATAAATAATGGTATTCATTGCCAACTGCAGTTAAACACAAATTACATGTCCTCTCTTCTTTCGGAATATTATACCATCTTCCCAGCTCTACTGGAATTTTTACATTGCAGCATCTTAATTTTGAAATATATTTACGTTCAAATGGTGATAATTTTAAAAGATAGTTTTCTGGGCCAAAGATTGTTTTAAAAAGTCCATAAAATTCTCCTCTGGATGAATTGTCAATTTGACTATGCCATTGTTGAATGAATGCATCCTTTAGTTTTTCTGTCAGTGCGATTTTAAATTGATTTATATCCAATGGTGATTGCTGAGTCCAAATATAGCTTAGGCCGGCATTGTCTAGGATCGATTTAATATAATCCATCCATTTGAATTTGTGATCATCTTTTAAGTTGAACATAATTTGATAAAGTATACTGCTAAGTTTATTTTCATTGTTGAGAAGTTTGTTCCAAAAACACACCATTCTACATTTTATTACGGTATCTATTGGTGTACGACCAAGTTCTCCATATGTCATAAAATTTGGTGTCGACGATCTAATTTTCAACACATTCCGGCAAAACTGTAGATGGATTTTTTCCAACATGTAATTGTTTCCGAATCCCCATATTTCACATCCATATGTTTTGCGCCTGTCCCAATTCAGGAGCCTCTGGCCTTTGTTAGTCTTTTACTATTTTTAATTTAAGTTTCTTGTGTACTATTTGGGGTTTAGTATGGCGTTCATACCTTGCTCCCTCTGCCTCTACATCAACCCCTACCACCACGCCCACGTGTTCTAATAGATTTTGGTGGCATGACTGTATTGTTTCCGAGAAATCTCCGTTTTAATCAGAAACAGAAGGAATGGAACTATATTGATATGAAACACGATATTGACGGTATTGCTGAGAACGTAGTAAGAACGGGGTATGAACGTAGTATAATCGTGGTAAGAACGTGCTATAATCGCAGTAAGATCGTGTTGCAATCGGATGACTCGTGGCATGGTCGTAATGAGAACGTGAAGAGCGTAGAAAGATCTTTATAAGCGTGGTTAGGTCGCAGAATAAGCGCGGTGAGAACGTGGTTTAATCGTAGCGGGATCGTTGTGACGGCGTGCACAAAGCTGAGTCTACAAATGTAACGTCTTCAAATTACAAAAACCATTTACGACGTCGGTATTTTCCCTCAGAAAACGTCAGCGTAACAAAAACACTGGACACTTAGTTTACCACATAATTCAAAAAATTCACGTTCAACATATTTCTTTCTTTTTCGAACAAAAAAGTGCACCAAATGCACATTTTGAAAATATAAATAAATATTTGCTACGAGCAGTATAATGGAAATAAGTAGCGACGATCTCGTGGATCCTTTTCAGAAAACAGCGTCAAAACGCCATTTCTTTAGAATGTAACATAATAGCTGGACATTTAAAAAATTCAGGTGTTCAGTATGGACTATCGAATCATTCTTATGTTGCAGATTTTATTAAACCTATGGTTTTGCACATTTCGAATACCAAGTTATTTTAAAATAAAAAGATAGAAATTACATATTTTTTCTTACCGATTCTTCCATTTTGATTATTAGTACTTCCAAATTACTACTTCTTACACATAACTAAGATCATTCCAAGCATATCTACCATGGTCGTTTTTGATTTTTTTTGCGGTAAATTTCATATAATGTCAGAGTCCGAATCTGAACAATTCTATTATACGAAAATTTGGAATAGAATGTTAAATTTGTATAAATTTTAGGTCAAAAACTCTATTTTATGCTAATTTAATGTTACAAGTTACACCGATTTTTTGCCGTTTTCTATATGTCCGTTTCATGCTTTATAGATTAAATATTAATTTACCTTACTAGTAATGTGGATTCTTATGGCATGCATTCATAATTTAATCATGATACAATATTTTTCTTCAAAAAATATTATAAATACATATAAAATTATCTGTTTAAAGCTATTGAAAAAGCGCATTTTACAGTTGCCGTCAAATTTGTGCACGCCGTCTGTAGAAGCGTGATTAGGACGTAGTAGCATCGTGAAAGCAACGAAAATTAACATTTTCATGCCGCTCATACCGCGACCTCACCACGATCTGAATTTATTTTAGATCGCGGTGAGCGTGGTGCGATCGTGGTCTAGTGGGACTGGGGCTTTAGATAACAGCGGGCAAGCTAAAGAGATGCCGTGCATTTACATTGATCCATGTATACATTGTATTTTTAGTATTGACCATTTACTGAAATAACTATCTATTCTGTCTTTTTGGAACATTACCATTGAACTTTCATTGTAATTCTTTTGCACTATTGAGGAAGTTATATAATATAAAACGTCGTAAAGCTTAACTTATAGCTGTTTTGACTTTAGCCAGTGGCGTTATCTCCGAAATCTAAAAATAACAGGAAAGACAAAAACACCTGTTATATTTACCTGAATGTGTGATCTTGGATTGGGTATTAAATAAAAAGACACTTTTCTATTATTACTGTTACTATTACAAAATAGAAAAGAAATGAATTTCATCTTCAAATTGGTTGCAGTTTTTGCTTAATCTTTCTTCTATATATATTGGCATTCTAAGATATCTTCCTTTTTCTATTAATAAATTATGATATCTTATTCTAGTTTTGTTATTAGTTTTCTAAATTAAAATTTTGAGTAAGTTAAATATTTTTCATTTGTATTATTTAGTCTTACACGATTATAAATAGTGAGTTTGCTGTTATCCTTCATATCTTATCATTCACAATCTTTTCATAAAAATCCTTCAATTTTAATTTTATTTGTTCTCTAATAGTTTTAGTTATCTTATGAGAGGAAATTTTCTTGAAAGTGTCTAAATCTATACCAGTTTCTTCTGATACATGTTTTACATATGAGAACCAACTGAAGAATAAATTCGCACAGAGTCTAAGCTTTGAGACAAAATAAATTATTCCTTTACAAGAGGATAAATGGCATGAGAATATAAACGTATACCATACAATATAGATTGATATTTATTATGTAGTTCCAGGGGAAGTCTCTCAAGATCAGCTCTTAGATATAGGAAGATGTGGTGTGCAGTGCCAATGAGACAACTCTCCATCCAAATAACAATTTTAAAAAAAGTAAACCATTATAGGTCAATGTACGGCCTTCAACACGGAGCCTTGGCTCACACCGAACAACAAGCTATAAACGGCTCCAAAATTACTAGTGTAAAACCATTCAAACGGGAAAACCAACGGTATAAATTTGATGAAACTATGCTTAAGCCACGTGTATATTTACAAAATTGGAAGTGTGACATCATTATACTTGTATTGATTTTCCTGATTTAATAAAAACTTGAAACTTGAAACTTGACTTTTTAAAAGGTGGTTTGACATGAAGTGAATAAAATTATCAGAGGGTATCAAATAGTTGCAGGGGCGGATCCAGCCATTTTAAAAAAAGGGGGAAGGGGGTCCTACCCCAGGATAAAAGGGGGGGTTCCAATGACATGTCCCCATTCAAATGCATTGATCGTCCAACAAAAAAGGGGTTCCAACCCCCGGACCCCCTCCCCCCTCTGGATCCGCGCCTGAGTTGCCACTGACACATTGAGTCTTTTTTAGTTTCATGCTCTCTTAATCAACTCAATATCCAGAAAACTAGTAAATGGTACATATAAGACTGTACTTTGACCTTCAATGGTTTATCTTTAAAAATTATGAGTTTAATGGAGAGTTGTCTCATTGGCAATCATATGTTATCTTCTTATATCTATAAAGGTCATGATACGACTTTCAACTATGAGTAAAATTCGTGCAGCATAGTCTGCTATATGAAAGGCCCCGAAATTACAAATGATAAAACAATTCAAACAATGCATTATTAGTTTGGGTTTTTTTTTCAATCCAAGAAAACTGTGTATATAAAATTTACAAATTGCCAATATCTCCTTTTAAGCTCACCAGGCCAAAAGTGGCAAAGTGAGATTATTTATTAAACTTTTCTCATCAATTGTCGTCCTTCGTCCGTCGTTGTCGTCTGATAGCTTTTACAAATATATTCCACTCTGAATCTGCTGGGCCAAATAAAACCAATTTCGGCCTAAATCATTATTAGGGTATGTAGATAAAAAAAATAATTCCGATGCATATGACCACGCTTGTGCACCGCGATGGCAGTCATCGCTAAAAATAGAACATCGTGGTAAAATGCAGTTTTTGGCGTATAAATCTCTGAAACTAAAGCATTTATAGCAAATCTTATGTTCGTTCGGTCAAAAGTTATCTGCCAATGCATTAGACAACCCGTTGTTGTGTTGTTTCCCCTTGGACTGATACTTGAAAGAAAATTTTGCAGTTTTTGGCTATCATCCTGAATATTACCATGCATGATGAAAAACTGTTGACAGCAAACTTTTTCAGCAAAACAAGGTCTACAAAAAGTAGTAATGGCCTTTTACAGTTTATTTCCCACAATTTGTCTTACATTTCGGTAATCCTTTGTAAAAAAATTCTCCTCTGAAACTACTTGTCCAAATTAAAAATAAACTTTGCATAAACAATCCCTAGGGTATCTGGTTCAAAAAAATGTATCCAATGACCAAACATCAACCAAGATGGCAGAATGGCTAAATAGTAAATAAGCGGGGATGCAGTGTTTGATTTATATCTCTGAAACTTAAGCATTTAGTCCTAAATAAGATATAAATGAGAGAAACTGAACAGACTTAAATGACCGCCAATATAAGATAAAAAAAAACCCATAATTATCTGTTTTTGTCATTAATACTTTTCTCGTCTACAATGTTGAAGTGTGTCTTTGTCTAATATGATATAGACCAAGATGAGCAACACAGGCTATTTTGAGCCTCCAGTTATTATTAAACTGGCGTTTCTTTGTGTTGTTTTAACTCGCACAATATTCCGGGACAGTAGTGAAAATAGAGGTAATTCGAATCTTTCATTACAGTGCAGACAATGAATGAATAAATAAAATTGAAAGACTTTGTCTAGCTGCAATATTCCTTTTTTCCTCTTTCAGATTGTGATTACTATGACGAAAAAATTATCTACAACACAATCAGTACATGCAATGCTAAAATATCGAAAAAGCACATGAACCGCGCTTTAATTGCTCGTCTTCAACTTGATATATTAGTTAGGACTTCGATATGGGAAAAATATCACTCACCTCAAGTTCAAGAAAAACAATTTTCACTGTGTAAGTGATTCTTGATGTTGAAAGATTTCAGAAAATCATGAACTAAACTTTATCTTATAAAAATATGTTGTATGATTGCCAATGAGACAACTCTCCACAAGAGACCAAATGACATAGAAACTAACAATTATAGGTCACCGTACGGTCTTCAACAATGAACAAAACCCATACCACATAGTCAGCTATAATAGGTTCTGAAATGACAAATATAAAACAATGCAAACCTAAATTACGTACAAAAATGAACGAAAAACAAATATGTAATACATCAACAAACGACAACCACTGATTAACATGATCCTGACTTGGGACAGCTTGTTTGTAGTTCTTTTGTGTGATGAATGCAATAATATTGAAGGTCGACTTGTTACTCATTTTTTTTCCTGCAGGAAATATTAATTCTCTACCGAATTATTAGAATATAATTAAGCAAAAACTCCTAGAAAAGTTTAATAAATTAATTGAACATATGAACAATACTGCTTATGTTAAAAGAAAGATTACAATAAATGTATTGCAATACAATTAAATGTGTCATGTCATGTTCAAACCGACCCGTCAGTTTCGTGCTGGCATAGACATCTTTCGTATGAGTGATATTTTTCGAGGCAATTAATAAGAACTATTACATAAGCGGATCCAGGGGGAGGGGTCCGGGTGTTTGAACCCTCCTCTTTTTGGCCGATCAATGCATTTGAATGGGAACATATAGTTGGACCCCCCCCCCCCTTTGTTGTCCTGAGTTGGGACCCCCCTTTTAATATGGCTAGATCCGCCCCTGTATTATATGTCAGAGGAAAGACTGTGGTGCTCGCGGATTCATATTAAGTTTTGTTGACTATTTAAATCTACATGTACATTCGCACGTAAACAAAATACAGCGCTGCTTCCCAGTTTAGTTGAATATGCCATAACATTAGTCATATAATTCAAACAAACGCGAGAAGAAAAGAGTTCTAGTATTTCACAAGCTTTTAGCATTTATTATAAATTTAATTTAAATTCCAGCAACATTTCACGTTGAAGTCCGTGAAAGTAAGAACATACGAAAAAAAAAATCAAACGAATATAACATTCAAACAAACTCATAAATTTATTGTGAGTTTTTTTCTATTAAATAGACTTTTTCAAATGATTAATTTAGTTTTATTTTATTTTGTGTCGTCGATTAGTTTGTTTTCCTTCAGAAGCATATTAACAATTAAAGTTAAAACAAAAATAATAATTTATAACTAATATCTAATATCGCTTGTGTATTGTGATGCTTTGGCGAATAATCTCTAAACTTTTATCACAAAATATTATTTATTAAAGTGGCAAGTGCAATTTGAGGGATCAGCGTACCAATATGACCTCTGAGAAATGTCTAATCGTTGAACTATCACTAGTTATAATGAGGTTTCCTGATGCACTTGAGCCATTAAAATTCAAATACCTTACACTACACAGATGTATTAGTATCATATTTCACTTCATTGATAAAACACAATATTTTGTAGCTTAGATGATTTATAATTACACAGTTTATATATCTCTGCAGATTATAATGTATTTATAGCACACATATGGAAACAAATACGCATACGTCAATGTGATTGCATCAACAATTTGTCAATAGTTGTATTTATGTCCTGCAATTATACTATCTAATATTTTTCGATAATTAAAATACGAATCGAATATTTCCGCTTAGGTCTCATTTAAAATTCTCCCAAACAGAGGTATGCCATGATCAAGATCAGTTTTCAAAATCTTACACTTTAAGCTAATCTAAGTCATTCCCTCACCATTTATACCGTCAGCGCATATATTTTCATCAGCAGGACTGTTAGTTACAAATAAAGTTGAGAATTAGCCTCATCCCAGGCACAGTTGTCAAGATACTTCTTTTAGATCAGACAAATTCAATGCACCTTATGTCGACCCTCAGAAAATTATTAAAGTCATCAGTGATCATCAGTTAGTTCAAACATCACCCCATTGTTGATTATTTTAAAAATGTGTTTTTTACGGTCCTTTGATACTGTTGTTTGAGTAATAATTTTTCTATAGATATCACTTAATTACTGGATTACATAATTATCAGTTTACATAATAAAATAAGAACATGTATGTCATGTATTAAATAAGCTTTTAATTATGATTTATATGGTATATAATTCATATTATCTAGTCCATTGTTATAATGTTGAGGGTTTTACGTTTATAAGTCCTTAAATTCTTTATTGAAAAGCACTTTACGCCCATATGAGCCAATGGCTTAAAACATTATACATAATATACAGTTTACATATATAAAACAATGAAAAAGACAACGACCCACAATACATAAAATGGATATAATTTTGTGTTTCCATTTTGTAAATGTTTTACCGAGCGAGTACTCTTCACCGAGGTAACATCCCTTCATGTTATTATACATTTTGTTCCATTGTATTTAAGAAAACAATAAATATATTTCATTTGTCTCCCTTTTTTGTTTTTTTAGAGAATCAGTTTCAAAATATAGTTATCTCCCATCTTAAATTTAGCCTGTTAGTCAAAGGGAGACAACTTTAATTTTCCACAAAAATTACGGAATTCCATAATATTATGGAGTTCGCTAAGTGCCCCGACTGAACATGGAGTGTTTTGATCTCAGTAAAAAAAACACTTTTTTCTTGTGTTTTAATATTCTTTTTTTATTTATTTATATTTTTTTTTATTTAAAACTTTTATCATTTTTCTTTTTCTTTTAATCTATTTTGTATTGTTGTTCATAAATACAAAAATGTTGAACATTTGTCTAACACTATACTGCGGGCACTATGTTTGTTCATATACATATAGATAGTTATACAATATCAGTTACTAGTACTGTTTTTATCAATCTCACACACTCACTTAAAATAGTCTAATGCAAAAACTTAATACTGGTTACTTTAAACACAAGTTTAATAAACATATTCTGACAAAATTATCATCAATATTAAAAAATTGCAAAATTGTAATAAAATATGAAGTGATGGGAATATACTCCTTCTTAAAATTCAAAATGCATAAGTGCACACATAATATAATGAAGATGATCATAAGAAATTAATTTGTCTCACATCAGTAAATACGTTTTAATGATTTGTCTTATAGATTGCATTTTGGGTTGACATTGCAATGATATTAGTTATTTTGGTGTTATCCGGGATAAACAGAATTTCACAAAGGTGTATACAATTCATTCATCTTGGGGCAAAGCTGAAGGTAGTATATCACTTCTACACTGATGTAAAACTCCTCACATCCCTGATTATTATAAAACAAAAACCTTTATTCTTATGAAGTGTTTTGTAACAAATTTTGATAATTTTTTTTTATTTCTTATTTTGGAAAAAGTTATAAACAATCAGATGGCAAAATTCTTGCGTCATAAGAAATAATGGCTGTTATCAAACTCTGTTCTTTAAATTTCCGCTTTTATCATTGCGAATAGTAGAGATTCATTATCATTAAGATTATTGCGTGTGTCGTTATGTAACCAGTACCAGAACTATACAATATTAAAATGAACAAACCACATTTGCTTATTTTCATATAGTTATTTACTTTTTTATGTTAATTTGGCATTGAGAAGACCAGGTGGAAACACAAACATAAAATATCTCTGATATATGTATTCAAACTGAGTTTTCTTATATCACAGCAACTTATTTTTCCAGCTGATCCACATACTCCACACACTCCGTAATTGTTAACATCGGTATAGGTTCAGACGTTTTAACTGGTTCTGAAAGAAGGAAATTGCAAACGCATGAGTGTCAAGATAAAATTGTCTCGGAATGACAACTCCAGGAAATCAAGAATCACACTTAAAAACTGAGGTCTGTATATATATGTTAAAAAAAGAGAGTACATATACACTTACAAAACTGTTCTCCTTAATGATTATGCACCATTTTGTAGATTCGATGCTAAAGATACGGAAATGTTTTAGAATATAACAATCCTCATTTTCAAATAAATGCAATTAAACAATAAACGTTGAACAAAGTTTCCACTTTTGGTATAATTACCAAATGGCACATCTCCATTATGCAGTAAACTGTTTTGATATAATGGAATTTTGAATATTTCGTAATGCACATGGCTACAGAAGGGGAATGCTTAATAGAACGTTGAATATTTAGGACATTATATTCTATTTTCTATGCATTATTAGCTATTTTGTCTGTCGCAAATGATGATTATGTTAATTACTATGCCGCAACATCGAATGTTAATTTCATTATAGTCGCCGTCAGCTGAAATTCGTATCGGTTATTTTATGAAATTAAACTCCACGGAAACACTTCCGGTAAAAACAATGGCGGATTCCACCATTCAAAATCGTCTTGGAAAATGTGAAGGTCAGGATTATTACAGTGCAATCACTTAAAAGGTAGGTCAGTTGTGGTTTTTCTTTTTGCGATTTATGAATGGAATGTAAAAAACTATATCTCGAGTGAACGAGATTGATAGTTTAGATTATTTTTACCGATAACCGCTACGAATTTCAGGTGACGGCGACTATAATCAAATTTAAACATGTGACAACTTTATTACAGACATTTTCTATAGGATAACACGTGTCTATACAGGGATAACACCATAGTATATGTATGTTAGCAAATGTTTTTCTTCCCGTAACTGGATTCGAAACCTTGTGTCTGTGACTCGTGGCAACACCACAACCCTCAAATGAGTTGCCATTATGTCATCGAAACAAGATTTCGAAGGTTAGAACAAAAATTGCTAAATTTAACATTATTAACATGAATTCAGTGGAACGTGCAAAATGTATTAAATAAACTATGTTTAAAAATTTCTAAGCCAACATAAAACAATTATTTCTAATATTAAATTTGAATTGATAAAAATACATACCATGAAACTGTGATCGTCTTATTTTGAAAAATAAAACAAATAAACCAACACATATCAACAGGAGGCATACAAGTATAACAAATGCTGGGAACATATCGGATGCCTTTTCATCTGTTTTCATCGCAATATCTGAAAAAAACATTAACCAAGGTATGAATTCATATCATTATGGATTTTTTCGTTTGCACTCAGTCTCAGGTATTAAACCAGCATAGCATGCATATTTATTGCTTAAACGAGTAATCGTCATTATCAATTCTAAATGTACTAAGTATAACATAAAAAAAGTTATCAACTTCACTGATGACGACGAATATGTTCTAATTGTCTTAACCACAATTCTGTTACCCTTTTTATGATATTTACTGAATTTTACATACATGAGTACACGACGGTTGCCATATGTAGAGCCAGGTCGGATTGACCCTCCAGAGTACACGAGATCACCCATGTGCTTGGTAAAATTCGCGTTGCTAAGTATTTAGTTTTCTATGTAGTGTTTTGTATGATGTTGTTTGTCTGTTTGCCATCGACTTATGAGTTTCACTATCCCTTTGTTTTTCCGTCATTTCCCTCATAAAACCTTTTGACATGTCACAAAAAAAAAGCTGTGATACGTTCGACGTATTTAATTTATGACACCAAACACTAACAGACAAAAAAGATTCACATCATAACAAAACCAAAACGAATGCAAAACAGCAGTTTACAAAAGACTACATATATAGTCAAGAGAAACATGACACTATCATTTATTTTAATAAAAGGATGGTCTTCGTTGCTGTGAAAGGATGGTAAAAAGTAAAATCATAAAAATACTGAACTCTGAGAAAAATTCAAAACGGAAAGTTCCTAATCAAATGCCAAAATCTAAAGTTTACAAACATCACACGAATGGATAACAAATGTCATATTCCTGACTTGGTACAGGCATTTTGGTAACAGTTCCTTTAGGAAGCACTCCTTGTTTTATTTACTGTCCATGGACGGATATATTTACCTTAAAGTATTTCCATCAGATTGTCAGGTACGGTTTATTCATACATACATTTAAACACTTCATAAAAAAAATATCCACATGAAATACAGAAACAAGAACGCAATAGTGTTGGAATTTACAGTGAATTTACTGTTCACTGAATGTTAAATCATACGAAACACTGAGAAGTAACATAACAAAAATACCGAACTCCTAGAAAAATTCAAAACATTATATCCTTTATCGAATTGCAAAATCAAAAGCTCAAATTGATTAACGAATGGAATACAACTTTCATAATCCTGACTTGGTACATGCATTTTCTTATTTAGGAACTTATGGACTAAACCTGTTTTTAAAGTTTAGTTAATCTCTCACCAGAATTAAATGGCAGTTGCTTATAATTCCATTTTATTAGCAACAATATGTGAGCCAACAAAACCAGACATAGTAGGAACAAATGTGAAAAATTGGGATTTACCTTCAGTTCTACTTTTGTCTTGTTTTAAAAGCCGTAAAAGAACTGCTCAATTACTTATCCGAAGCACCTTGGTTACCTGACAATTTGCGTGCTGTTGTTTTAAAAATATTTTGTTTATTATTGTACTTTTTTTTGTATTCTGTATTTTTTATAGTTGCATTTATTTTGCCAAAAAACTATATGAAAACTTGACGTTCATGACGTCACATACCAAACAATGACGTCATTCAATAAATTTCGTCACTCCCGAATGACCGTTCTATTGGACTTATTTTGAGGGAAAATATTACTTAAGCCTACATAAATAAAAACTGACTTTATGTTAAAAATAAAGTAGGGGTGTGATAAAGGGTATGCGATAAAGGGTGCGCATCAAAGTTGCGCGATATGGATGAACAGCAGGCTATTTATCAAATATTCAAAACTACTGTATTTACTACTAAACATATGATAAATGTTGGTAAACAACAGTTATGTGATGATATACCTGAACAATTTTTTGAAAAAATTGTATCCAAAGGAATGCCCCTTATATCACAAACAACCCGTAATGGTTTTGCGGGCTGTCTGCAGAAGAAAGATACATTGAACACTTTTGTATGGAACACAACACTGGCTATAGCTTCTTTTGGTATTATTTCTGATATATGCAAAGGGAACATCTTTTTCTGCAACAAAAATTAATCACGTTGACTGTATTCCAATTTTCTTCAAAGACATTCCGAATGTATACAACTTACAAGGGAAAAAATGACATTTGATTCAATTTATTATTTAGATGAAGTCACAACTTATATCAAATCAATTTATACTAGAATGCGATTAAATTCGTTTTGGAAATTAAAGACTCATTTTCTCGTCGGTTATGATTTAAAAACATATTGAAAATGAAACAGTGTTTATCAAATTGGCTCAGCGTAAAACTTAACGTGGGATAAATATAACGCCTGTTGATTTTCGGTAATATTTTTAATCTTTAACATACAATATTCTTAAGCAAATGTTTTATCACAATTAATATAGAATAGAAAAATCAAAGTTCGATTTTTAAAACTATGTTAGCATAAAGTATAGTTTACCTCGACCTGTAACTGACAACCTGGCAACGGCCACACATTTGATACAACTGCAGATATGTTTATTCCGTAAGTGGCGCCTTGTTGTTTAACAGTAGTTTTCGTGGAATTATCAAAATCTGAATTTCAAATTAAATCAATGAATATACATCTTTGGATAAAACAAATATTAAAAAAGTATTTTTTCTGATTTTGAATGATTAGATTGTTGTAATTAATTCCACATCGCATTGTTATAACATAACAGATTAATTCATATATTATGCAACACTTTATGGTCATTTTTATCGACAGGACTACTCAAGCAGAATAGTATTGTCCATACCAGTCATGATAGCAGCTCTGCTCAAGAATACCTATTTGATAACAAGACTGAATTTGACTTGTATGTGTATTATAGAAATATTTATTTTCAAGTTAGTGACCACATTCCTCAATGTTATTAACCACACTATATTTGAACTGGAACTAAGTGACTTTCTTTTCGTAAAACTTCGAGTCAACAACTAAAGTTCAAAATGTAATGGATAAGGAGCCAGTAAACATATTTAGTATTAAACTTTTTATTTAATATAAATGTGATAAGTTACATTCTCTTTTGGAAAATATCTGATAGAAAGCAATATTTATCTTAAGCTTTATCAATATCAGACATATATCCTGCATATTATGCTTATCCGTAGACAAAAAATAAGAACATGTTTAGATGCATATACATTCAACTGGTCTATCTAAAAGTGATTACGATAACAGGAGATTTGCCGCTTTGACTTTAGAAGTTTTGCTTAAATCTAAAAGAACAAAAATGTAAAAATCTGTTTGTAATGTTTTGTAATTGGATCAAATATAAATGAAAAATAAATTATCCTTGCAGTATTCAATGCCATCATTATAATATGCTTATTTGAAGAATCTAACATTGCTGGGTTGATGTTTAGACGAGTTGTATATACCTAATGTATACAGCCATGTATCACCATTACTGCTGGTGATCCGATGGATAAATCTGTTGTAGAGTTGTCACTGGTTCAGACGTACTTATATGTATATATTATATAAATGCTGCATCCGATTTCACCTTGAAAGATGCACACGCCTGATGACACTAATTTGTTTAGCAAAATATTGCGTATTTCTATTTAAGATCTAATAGAACTTTTTTAATGTATTAATTAGTGTGTTTAAGTTATATCCTTAGACATTTATATAATTTTAATTCAGTAACTGTATCAGTTTATTTTCACAAACTGATCCACGCTTAAATAGATTGAATGTTGATTGTTGCTATTTTTAGACATGATATATATATTCTGTACATAATGTACACAGCCATGTATCCCCATCATTGCTGGTGATCCGATGGATAAATCTGTTGTAGAGTTGTCACTGACTCAGCCGTACTTATATATATACGTCTAAGCCAGTGACAACTCTACAACAGATTTAGATATAAGTACGTCTGAGTCAGTGACAACTCTAGATCTAACATTGTTGGGTTGATGTTTAGACGAGTTGTATTTATATCCTAAATTGAGGTAAATAATATGACCTTCAAATACTTTTTGATCCCTAATATCACTGAAGAGACATTAGTTGTCGAAATCCGGATATGGTGTATTTTTTTTAATCACCTCCTGTTTGTGGTTTACCATCTTTGTTTTTTGTTTGGTATTTAATTGCTATAAAGATCCATTTGGTTAAATCTTTGTGATCAATTTAATTGGCAATCGTTAATGGCAGTCAGCAGGGTTTGAGAACATCAGTTGTTCGACCTGTTAGTCAAATGCGTTTTGTCAAAATATACTTTTTCACTGTTCTGGTCTTTTTGGAAAATATTGTTTGTGCTGTATTTATACCCATCTACAACGAAATTTGTTTTACATGCACACGTATAAAAATTGCGATTTTTATCCCACGCAATTATAGGTTTGAATGTTGTTTTCAATTAAGACTTAAGAATATATATATATATGTTCCGGACCATATGAGTATTTGGACCATACGCGTATGGTCATGACCATATGCGTATACTCATATGGCCCGACCATACGCTTATGGTCCGACCGTACGCGTATGGTCGTACCATATGAGTATATACTCGTTTGGTTATTAACGGGCCGGACCATATGAGTTTTTGGACCATATGGGTATTTTTTTCAAATATGCATTAGAAACGTTTCAATAAAACAATAAACTTTATCTTAAAAAAACACAATGATATTCACATAGAAATGTATTAATTTTATAATCCAAAGGTCGCATTCAGTTGATCTTTGATTTTCATCAGCTTCGCTTATTGTATTCCTGCATGTATTCTTTGGGTGACATTTAATTTCACATGGTACCATAGCTTTTCTGCATTTGCATGTCTTGGTTTTCTACGATCCTGTTGCACCTTTTGCTCGCGATTGAAAAGCTAACCTTATTTGCAGCTGCGTGCAGTGATATCGATGTCTCGGGCCATTCCGATGTGTCTACAGTGTTTTTAAGAAGCTCTAGATCTGCAAAATCGTTATATGACTGCAGTACACCATATTCACAGAACAACTTAATTAAACTATGGTCCTTACCGGTTATGCCATCTACTTTACACAATAAACTTGGTAAATCACTAGACCGGTATACGTAAAGTAACAAAACTTCATTTAATTTACAATATGTGCATTTGATTTTGACATTTTCTTATTGTACTTACAAATAGGAAGTGAAATTAACACTGAACTGCTTATTTTTATTTAGTTAATCTTTTTTATTATTAAAATATAATAAACGTACCTTTTTAATGAGGTGACAAGTAGAAGGTTCATACCTGATGAGGAGTTTAAAAGTATCGAAAGTAAACGTGTTAATTACCCCGACCATACGCGTACGGTCGGACTATACAAGTATTATCGGACCATATTAGTATATACCCATATGGTCATGACCAAACGCGTATGATCCAAATATTCATATGGTCCGGGACACACACACACACACACACACACACACACACACACACACACACACACACACACACACACACACACAAACACACACACACACACACACACACACACACACACACACACACACACACACACACACATATATATGTTTATGAATGCTTACAAATGAAGTTTTTAGTTTCCTGTGATAGATCAATGAAACCGTCAAAAACTCCGTTTGTACAGAGATATCGACCAATGTCATCAAATTGAAAGGTGTGAATGGTGAGTTTTCTGTGTAAGTCGTCAATTGACTCTTCCTTGTACTTGTTAGCATCAATATTATCAGCCGGTCGATGGTTTCTGAACAAAAGAGCATTATTCCTAAACCAGTGCCAATCCTTATGATACTGTAATGATGAACATTCTAGATTCATATCCTTTCCATATCTTACAGGATGAGTTTGAAGAAGTACTTTAACTTGTCCTAAAAAAAAACAAGTCATGATATCATAGCCAAGCATCATGTGAAATATTTATCCGTTTATCAAAAGACGAAATAGAACATGAAATTTTGTATTCATAATTATTTATTCATAGTGCTTGGAAAGAAATATCATATACACATGATATATGAATATGAGAGGAAAAGATAAACTGTTAAATTGATCACCGGCATTAATAGAAATCAATAAATTACTAAATAGTGTAGGTCCTTCAATTAGCATAATATTTGTATACGCCTATCAATAAATTTGAAATTTTACATTCTCGAGGGAAAGCAAATGTACATAGATAATTTTATCTCGTCTCATAAAGTTGAGGAGCGAGAACAAGAGAAATAGTTTACGATACAAAGCTGTTTAATTCGTTGTGATATAACACATTGGAAATTATAATTACCTATACATGGTAGAAATTTTGTCAGGAATATCAACAATATTGAATTTACTGAGTACATCATAGAAATCTGAAAAATATAGAAAAAGATAAACGTCACCAATGTATATAGCAAATTTGGAATCAGGTACATTTTCAATCTAATTAAAAACCAATCTCTCATCGCTGCCGTTTTCTAACGAAACTAAATAAACCCAATATGCAACAGAAAAAATATACAGTATACGAAGGCCAAGCTAAAAATACAATACAGTTATATTAGAATTTGAAGTATGTCTTACCAATGCGTTACCCTTTTGCAGGTCAAACCTCGACACCATACCCTGAATTAAAGCATGGTGTACATCTTATTAACCTAATAAAAGCATTCTACAAGAGATTTCAGTGCAGGGTTGGATACAGTGATATATACTTCCAAGTAAAATCAGGAGTAAGACAAGGGTGTGTCATGTCATCGACACTCTTCATTATAGTCATTGACTGGATAATGAGACAAACAACAGCTAATACACCAAGAGGCATAAGATGGGGCACTTTCACCACTTTGGAAGACCTAGATTTTGCTGATGACTTAGCATTAATGTCTCACACACACCAACATATTCAAGATAAGACCTCAGTATTGCTGGATGGAAAAACATTACCACTTGTTGATACCTTCACATACCTTGGCAGCACTGTTACTACCAATGGTGGCGCAGAATGTGACATCAAAAGAAGACTATCAAAGGCAAGGTCAGCTCTTTACAATCTGCAGGCTATATGGAGATCTGGTCAATATACCATCCGGACCAAACTCAAACTTTACAGCAGCTGTGTCTTGCCTGTACTTTTGTATGGTTCAGAATGTTGGAGGATGACAGAACAAGATCAAAACAAGCTGTCCGTATTCCATACTAAAAGTCTAAGAAGGATTCTGCGAATCTTTTGGCCAAAGAAAATTTCAAACGAGGACCTCTTCATCAGATTCCAACAACAAGATATAGCCACAACAATAATGAGAAGACGCTGGAGGTGGATTGGGCATGTCCTGCGGAAAGACCAGGAGGATATCATAAAGACAGCACTCCACTGGACCCCAGAAGGTAAAAGAAAGAGAGGAAGACCCAAAATGACATGGAGAAAACTGTAGAGGCAGAGGCTAGTAAATACCAACAGACATGGGGCACACTACAGAAAACTGCCAACGACAGACAAAAGTGGAAAATCTTCGTTACTGCCCTACACGCCAATGGCGTACAAGGGCAGTAAGTAAGTAAGTAAGTAAGTAAATTTGGGGAATATAAATGCCCCAGTGTAACTACGAATGAAAATAACGTTCATTTTTTGCCTAAAAAGGAATTTTTACATCAAAGAAGAATAAGATCTACCCCGCTCCTTTTTTAACAACTGTTAGGAATGAAACACGATTTAATACCACCTTAATCAATCTCCGGTCTGTTAACTGAAGAAAAGAACTCAATTACAATTAAATGTATTCTAAATACAAATCCTACTGAAAAAAGGCAAAAAAGCCATATGTGCAACAAGAGATTTTGATCATGGAATAATAAGTGAGCTACTGATTTCATTGACAAATCATATTTGTGAAAATTGCAGTTAAGGTAGATGGGGTGTTTAAGTTATAATCCATAGAATTTTTTTAATAATTTGCCAAAATGTAGTTTATATCATGCTATTTAAAAAAGATTAATAAAAAAGAATGGGTCACGGGGATTATTTTCATGCTACAGGTTGTTAAAAATTGACAGATTTTGTATAGATTATGCATGGAAAACCCAATTTTCTGCCATTAAACGAAAACTGCATAGAACTTTGGGATAAAATATGAGAAGATAGCTTTAATAGTATGCTTTCAGATAAGAAAAAGAAAAAAATGAGGTCGCCGGACCCGTTTTCATGCGACATAATAAAAAAGGGAAATGCCTAACACACTCTATCGTAAAAGTACCTTAATCGGAATTATCTGCCCTTACATTTGAGTTGCCTCCTCTTATGTTGAAAAATTGAATCAAACAAATGTTTCTGTTTTTTGTAAAATACAATCATACATATGATAAAACATCTCATTTTCTTTATTGAAATGAAAATTCTTACACATAAATGATCTACTACTCTTAAAATATGCACATTTTATCAAAGATCTAGACCGATGTATTACGGTATTTCAAAATCCAAGATGGAGGAAGACACCCTATCTACCTTAAGATTAATTAATTATCTTTTAACTATGAAATGATCATCGAATATCGTTGTTAAATCGTATATAACCAAGTAAAAATAATTCACATACTTATCTCAAAAAGTTCTTTTTTCGTGCATTTAATTCATAAATATGTAAAGTCGCAATTATATAGATATAGACAATGCATTTGCCCCAAGCTTGTTTTAATCAACAACAACACAACAACGACATTTTGATTTGTCAATCAAGACGCATCTTGGAGCAACACAATTACAGTATGAATTTTAAAAAGTGTACAAATTATTGAGGTAATCTTTTTCATTGAACTATTTGAAATTACAATACATGAAAATAAAACCTAAAACTATATAGAAGGGAGACAACCAACACAGTATATATTTCCAAGAAAATAAGTGAGTGCTCACAATCAATTTCGTTGTATTATTAGAAGAAGAGCTGGAGGCTACTCATGTTATATCACTTAATTCTGCTCTTCTATTCTTTATCAAACTATCTATTAACTTTATCATTATGTTATTAACAAATGAATCTTCATTTGACATTAGCCATACAAATTTCGATTGGTCATTTAGAGTTTTAGAATTAGTAAAAATAGAGGATAAATATAAAATGAAACTAAACCTTTCATTTTTTTGGGATGAACATTGTTGAAGAAGAGGAATTTTATCCTCAGCAATGTCTTTATTACATATTTCCAAAATCTTTTGTCTGGGGGTATTCCTTTATGTCTTCCCTTTTCTATTTCAAGTTAAGGTGGCTCGGGACTGTTCGAAGTTTCTATTAGAAGTGCCGTATTTTTTTATTTTAATCTCTATAGAGAGTGAATCAAATTGGTCGGAAAATAATTTTGGGTACCGGACCATCTAAACTTTAAACATTACTTTTAAAGAGGTATGTAAAAGGGACCTTTTTTCAATGAAATGATATGGAAAATAGGTGTTAACATTTTTTTATCGGAATATCAAAAAAACGTTCTATGACACTTGGTGCAAAACGAACATAAAAAGCTTAAATATTGCTTCCAAGAACGAGCAAATAAAAAACATAGGTCACTGGTAAGGGACAAAAATTGGCCTTTAACCCAAAATTTTGGCGGGAAATGGCGAAATGTCATTCGAGTCTTTCACAGACTCACATAATAACGATAATACTTTGTTAGTGTCAAAAGTACAATAATTTAACATTTTTGTCGAGCCTTCGACTTTAGTCGAAAAAGCGAGACTAAGCGATCCTACATTCCGTCGTCGTCGGCGGCGTCACAAATATTCACTCTGTGGTTAAAGTTTTTGAAAATTTAATAACTTTCTTAAACTATACTGAATTTCTACCAAACTTGGACAGAAGCTTGTTTATGATCATAAGAAAGTATCCAGAAGTAAATTTTGTAAAAATAATATTCCATTTTTTCCGTATTTTACTTATAAATGGACTTAGTTTTTCTGCGAGGAAACATTACATTCATTCTGTGGTTAAAGTTTTTAAAATTTTATTAACTTTCATAAACTATCCTTGATTTGTACCAAACTTGGACAGAAGCTTATTTATGATCATAAGATAGTATCAAGAAGACAATTTTGTAAAAATAAATTTCCACTTTTCCTTATTTTACTTATAAATGGACTTAGTTTTTTTGCCAGAAACAAAACATTCACTCTGTGGTTTAAGTTTTTAAATTTTTTATAAATAAATGTTCTTAAACTATCCTGGATTTCTACCAAACTTAGACAAAAGCTTGATTCTGATCATAATATATTATTCAGAAGTAAATTTTGCAAAAAAAAAAATCACTTTTTCCATATTTTTCTTATAAATGGACTTAGTTTTTCTTCCAGTTAACATTACATACAGTCTGCAGTTAAGGTTTATAAAACATTTATAAGATTCATAAATTATCCTGGATTTTTTTTACCAAACTTGGAAGCTTCTTTCAATCAAAAGACAGTATCGAGAGGGAAACTTTTATTGATGTTTTTCCTCATTTTTGTTGAGGGAGACAACCAACACAGTATATATTCCCAAGAAAATAAGTGAGTGCTCACAATCAATTTCGTTGTATTATTAGAAGAAGAGCTGGAGGCTACTCATGTTATATCACTTAATTCTGCTCTTCTATTCTTTATCAAACTATCTATTAACTTTATCATTATGTTATTAACAAATGAATCTTCATTTGACATTAGCCATACAAATTTCGATTGGTCATTTAGAGTTTTAGAATTAGTAAAAATAGAGGATAAATATAAAATGAAACTAAACCTTTCATTTTTTTGGGATGAACATTGTTGAAGAAGAGGAATTTTATCCTCAGCAATATCTTTATTACATATTTCCAAAATCTTTTGTCTGGGGTATTCCTTTATGTCTTCCCTTTTCTATTTCAAGTTAAGGTGGCTCGGGACTGTTCGAAGTTTCTATTAGAAGTGCCGTTTTTTTTATTTTAATCTCTATAGAGAGTGAATCAAATTGGTCGGAAAATAATTTTGGGTACCGGACCATCTAAAATTGAGAATGGAAATGGGGAATGTGTCAAAGAGACAACAACCCGACCAAATAAAAAACAACAGCAGAGGGTCACCAACAGGTCTTCAATGTAGCGAGAAATTGCCGCACCCGGAGGCGTCCTTCAGCTGGCCCCTAAACAAATATATACTAGTCCAGTGATAATGAACGCCATACTAATTTCCAAATTGTACACAAGAAACTAAAATTAAAATAATACAAGACTAACAAAGGCCAGAGGCTCCTGACTTGGGACAGGCGCAAAAATGCGGCGGGGTTAAACATGTTTGTGAGATCTCAACCCTCCCCCTATACCTCTAACCAATGTAGTAAAGTAAACGCATAACAATACGCACATTAAAATTCAGTTAAAGAGAAATCCGAGTCTGATGTCAGAAAATGTAACCAAAGAAAATAAACAAAATGACAATAATACATAAATAACAACAGACTACTAGCAGTTAACTGACATGCCAGCTCCAGACTTCAATTAAACTGACTGAAAGATTATGATTTCATCATATGAACATCAGGCACAATCCTTCCCGTTAGGGGTTTAGTATCATACCATCATAGCATATATGAGAAGAACATAACCCGTGTCATGCCAACAACTGTTTTTAGAATAAATGTGTTTAGTTCCGATGCAAAGACCTTATCAGTGACTCAATATTAACGCCAAAATATGCAATCTTTAATGACTTGACAACAGTATCGTAATTATATCCCTTCTTAATAAGTCTATTCAAAGGTTTTGTAAGTTTCTGAGGTGAATACTGACACCTTTGTGCTTTATAAAGAATATTTCCATAAAAAATTGGATGTGAAATACCTGAACGTATTAGAAGTCTGCATGTTGAGCTATATTTACGAATGATGTCTTTATACCGATGATAAAATTTAGTAAATGTTTTGACTAGTTTGTGATATCGAAAACCCTGGTGTAATAATTTTTCAGTAATACATAAATTTCTCTCGTTAAAATCTAAAACATTGTTACATACACGAGCGAATCGTACAAGTTGAGATATATAAACACCGTAAGATGGTGACAAGGGAACGTCACCATCTAAAAACGGATAATTAACGATAGGAAATGAAAAATCATCCCTTTTATCATAAATTTTAGTATTCAGCTTTCCATTAGTGATATAGATATCAAGATCGAGAAAAGGGCAGTGGTCATTGTTAGTATTAGCTTTATTTAAAGTAAGTTCAACAGGATAAATTTCATTAATATACATACTGAAGTCGTCATTATTGAGACCCAAAATATCATCCAAATATCTAAAAGTATTATTAAATTTGTTTATCAGATGTTGTTTCGATGGGTCTTTGCTTATTTTTGTCATAAATTGTAACTCATAACAATACAAAAACAGGTCCGCAATAAGTGGTGCACAGTTAGTCCCCATTGGAATTCTAAACTAATCTAAACTTTAAACATTACTTTTAAAGAGGTATGTAAAAGGGACCGTTTTTCAATGAAATGATATGGAAAATAGGTGTTAACATTTTTTTTTATCGGAATATCAAAAAAACGTTCTATGACACTTGGTGCAAAACGAACATAAAAAGCTTAAATATTGCTTCCAAGAACGAGCAAATAAAAAACATAGGTCACTGGTAAGGGACAAAAATTGGCCTTTAACCCAAAATTTTGGCGGGAAATGGCGAAATGTCATTCGAGTCTTTCACAGACTCACATAATAACAATAATACTTTGTTAGTGTCAAAAGTACAATAATTTAACATTTTTGTCGAGCCTTCGACTTTAGTCGAAAAAGCGAGACTAAGCGATCCTACATTCCGTCGTCGTCGGCGTCGTCGTCGTCGGCGGCGTCACAAATATTCACTCTGTGGTTAAAGTTTTTGAAATTTTAATAACTTTCTTAAACTATACTGAATTTCTACCAAACTTGGACAGAAGCTTGTTTATGATCATAAGAAAGTATCCAGAAGTAAATTTTGTAAAAATAATATTCCATTTTTTCCGTATTCTACTTATAAATGGACTTAGTTTTTCTGCGAGGAAACATTACATTCATTCTGTGGTTAAAGTTTTTTAAATCTTATTAACTTTCATAAACTATCCTTGATTAGTACCAAACTTGGACAGAAGCTTATTTATGATCATAAGATAGTATCAAGAAGAAAGTTTTGTAAAAATAAATTTCCACTTTTCCTTATTTTACTTATAAATGGACTTAGTTTTTCTGCGAGGAAACATTACATTCACTCTGTGGTTAAAGTTTTTAAAATTTTAATAACTTTCATAAACTATCCTTGATTTGTACCAAACTTGGACAGAAGCTTATTTATGATCATAAGATAGTATCAAGAAGACAATTTTGTAAAAATAAATTTCCACTTTTCCTTATTTTACTTATAAATGGACTTAGTTTTTTTGCCAGAAACAAAACATTCACTCTGTGGTTTAAGTTTTTAAAATTTTTATAAATAAATGTTCTTAAACTATCCTGGATTTCTACCAAACTTAGACAAAAGCTTGATTCTGATCATAATATATTATTCAGAAGTAAATTTTGCAAAAAAAAAAATCACTTTTTCCGTATTTTACTTATAAATGGACTTAGTTTTTCTTCCAGTTAACATTACATACAGTCTGCAGTTAAGGTTTATAAAACATTTATTAGATTCATAAATTATCCTGGATTTTTTTTACCAAACTTGGAAGCTTCTTTCAATCAAAAGACAGTATCGAGAGGGAAACTTTTATTGATGTTTTCCTCATTTTTGTTGAGTCTTCGATTAACAGCAAAAGTAGGCGAGACAATGGGTTCCGTGGAACCCTTACGAATTTTTCATCAATTAAAATATTTAAAACAAATTCCAGTGAATTTATGACACAAACTTTTCGTGTGCATGGTAATTCATGCGTGAAATTATGAGAAGTCGAATAGTCCTGATCCACCTTAATGTTAATGAGCCTTGATTTTGAATTTGGTTTAATCATTTATTGTTTTACAATAACTTAAAAGTAAATATTTTTCAAGGCCAATATTATTTTTGAATAGTCAATAGGTTCTTAATTTATTTCCTTGCGCCATGCCAGGTTTGTCATTATTTAATTGGTAAATCCAAATTCATCATATTTTATAAATCGGAGTTTTTTTAAATGATAATTGACTTTATTTGAGATTTGTGATTTAACAAATATTATGGGGTTAAACTAAGATATTTGAATAATGAATAAATGCTTCCCAACCAATTGTCGTTACATATTTAGATAACATTTTGGACTCTTCAAATGCTTCTTTAATGAGGGAGTTGTGTTTGTTCTGAAATTCTGACCTGAAAGTAAGTCATATTAAAAATAACCTCAAGAAATAAATAAGGGGTAGCAAACCAACTGTAATCTGTGACACTATTACTATTTAGAGAGGCGAAACTACATTATAAACCGTAAGTAGAACATTTACTGACAACTCCATGGCAAAAGAGGAATACAATAAACAGACATAAAACAGTACACTTACCAACATTTAAACTCCAAGAATGAGTAGAACGAAACGCAGCAAAATACTGGGGGATATATCGGGTGCTCTGTGTGATGGCGGCCGCAAAATATATAATTATTATCATCCTCATCACTATTATTATTATTATTATTATTATTATTATTATTATTATTATTATTATTATTATTATTATTTTATTATTATTATTATTATTATTATTATTATTATATTATTATTATTATTATTATTATTATTATTATTATTATTATTATTATTATTATTATTATTATTTATTATAATACGTATTAATATTATGATTATTATTATTATTCTTATTATGGCACCCTCAACGGAGTTGGGGTGACATATTGTTATTGTTCGTTTCTTTTTGTCTTATTATTATATTTATTCTTCCACACTTTTTTGTCCATACTATTTCTCAGAATTGGCTTGAACAATATTGATGGAACTATACCATAATGTAGACCACCACATTAAATAGTGCAGTGGGGTATGGCACCATCAAGATGGCTGCCGTTGCCATAGAAACGAAACAAATGTGATAAAATGTAGTTTTATGTTTTCTCGAACTGTTTGGATAGACTTGAACTCAGAAACATTATATTTTGATACAATGTAGGTGCCCACTATATACAGGTATTGGATGATTTTGACATTCATTGGAACTACTATGTTGCCATGGAAACTACACCAAAAATTTCAAAAATATCAAAATGATCAAAACTTCATGAAACTTCACAGTAACGATGAGCAACATTGGAAGATGTGGAATTTGGCGTTGGAATTTCCAAAATATCTGTTGTTACCATGGAAACAATGCAAAAAGGTCGAAACTTTGAATTTTCACAGAACATTCCAGAACATCAATGTTAATTTTATTCTAGAGACATTAAATGGTATATGATGGTATATATGATTATTGAGGGAAAAATTTGCAGCGGGGGTTTGACTTTGGAATATTCAAAATGGCCGCCGTTACCATGGGAACAGCAAAATTATGAAAAACTTCAAAATGCTTTAAATTTAATGAAACTTATAACAAATTTTGCCTAGCTTATGTAGACTTAACTTTTGAGTTTCAAATTTTTAAAATGGCCGCCGTTGCCATGGAAACAGCCGCTGGCCTTGCAATGGGGAAAGGGTGCCATCCGCTATTGCTTGCAATGGCAAATCTAGTTAAAATTCTTATTATTATTTATTATGATAATATCATTGCTATTGTCATTATTATTATGATTATTATTATTATTAAAATAATTCTTATTATTATTTATTATGGTAATATTATTGCTATTGTCATTATTATTATTATTATTATTAAAATAATAATTATTATTATAATTAAAATAATTATTATTATCATTAAAATAATTATTATTATTATTAAAATAATAATTATTATTATTATTATTATTATTATTGTTATAATATAGGGTTATTGCATGAATATTGGGGAATATTGTCCCGAGTAGAATTTTATATTGCACGAGCTTGCGAGTGCAATATATGTTCTACGAGGGACAATATTCCCACATATTCATGCAATAACCCTTTTATTGTATAGCCATATAATATTTGAAAGTAAAAATTGGTTTAAACTAAGATTTTGTCGTAAATGACGTCATGAATTTTAAAGATTTATTGCACTAGTGCAATATTAGAATTTATTGCACGCTAACTTTTGGTTACGTTCTGTGGAAAATATTATATTGCTATACAATAATAATAATTATTATTATAATAATTATTATTATTATAATTATAATTATTATTATCATTATTATTATTATTATTATTATTATTATTATTATTATTATTATTATTATTATTATATAATTTTCTTTTTTCGTTTAAATCATGATGGATATGTTAGGGTTAGTTTTTTTCGAAAATAAAGTACTGCTTTTGTTCATAGACTTCACCTTAGAACAAAAAAATGATGCCCTCGAAATTTAAACTGGATCTGTGGTCATAAGAATCGCTTATAAATTTCATAACTTTTGGTTTAGACGGACTTAAACGAAAAACCAAATGTGTGACGTACGATTGGACGGACATACGAACGAACGGACAAGAGTAAAACTTTATGCAAACTTCAGCTATGGTTGGGTATAAAGGTGTCATACCACCAATTACTCCCTCAAATTTAGAACGTATGTAAAAGTAGGCCTACTCGGACAAAAATTAGTGCATTTGATATCATTGTTTACTTAAAATAACCAACAAATTGGCAGAAATGAAACTTTTGGTGAAAGAGAAATATATTAAGACCATTTTGAGCTAAAATTTATTTGTTTATGAGTTTGCATTCAAAATTGAGGATTAATGAACTCCATAGTATATTAATTTAAGATTTCCAGAAAACCAGGGGTTATTTTTAGTGGAACCTCTATTCGGAAGACCTTTTTTTATATGATTTTAAACATCTGTTGAAAATTGGCATGTACAAAACATGCAAAACTGATACATGTACGATTCAGGATATACCTGGTTTCTATGAAGTTAAACTTAAGGTAAAATATTTAGAAAGCTGTGAAAATTGTAACATTTGGTTGAAAGGGGACTTTTAATTCGTGGTATGACACATAAAAAAAAAACAAATACACAGTTTTTCTGCAAACATATTGTAACGACAAAAATAGAATTATTGTGATAATTAAGCGGAAGTAAATTTAATATATGAATCTTACCTCCTTAAATTCTACAAAGAAAGGCAGATACCTGCAGTTTAAGTACAATTTTGTTCATTTAATATGTCTTATATATCAAATGGTATAGCGTGCCATTATATTTGCTAGATAAATTCAAATAAAACTAAATCACGTTGTTTATTAGTGCATAATAACTCAGTATAAAAATAGAATTTTAAAATACAAGGTTAAGACTTAGATATACGACATGCATAATTCATTGATAAAACTTAAAAAAACTGACTTATACTCTAATTAAACAAATTGTTATAGGACAGACTTAAAATATAATATAAAATATATAGCAAACAGTACATTGGTTGTCGACACAAAGACTAACCTTAACCTGGTCAACAGAAATAATTCCACTGAGAAAACCAAATCACGCAAGCGCATTATTTATTGTTATGCCATGTGACTGAGTTTACAGTGAAATCAAGATCAAACATGATAACTAAATCATGAGGTTTTCATACTAATGTCATACCAGACACGGTTTCCAGCTTATTCCTTGCCGATTTACTAATTTACCCTGATTTTTTTTCTTTTTATTATTGAAACACCCCCTATGCAATGCATCATGCAAATAGAAAACTCTCTGTGCCTATAATAGTTACATTAATGGATTAAAATTTTGACTGATTTCACAATGAGACAAAGAAAAGACGATATAAGATATGATGATATATCAATGACGTTTTACCCCAAAAGAATCGGCTTTAAAATTATCGATACAGTTCTATAAAATTCGTTTGATCGTGCTGTTCAGTTTAAATAAAAAATATTGAAACTGGATCTGTGTTTTGTGGTAATAAGAATCACGTATAAGTTTCATAACGTTTGGTTAAGACAGACTTAAGTTATAGAATGAAAACTTATTATTATTATTATTATTATTATTAGGTCTTTCCACCTTTCCGTGGAAAGACCTATTGGATTTCTTCTGATTATTATTATTATTATTATTTTTTTTTTATTCTTCCGCCTAATTCTTTTCTTGCGTAGTATTGATGTTTCAAAAGATGTCGCTTAGATATTTGGAATATGGTATCGTAAAGCGTATGCACTTTTAAAACTAACCACTGCGTAACCAAATACTTTACGTTGTAAGAGTTATCTCCCCAAACACTGTTTTTCTTGTGGCAACTACTCCTTCGCAACCATAAAAGATTACGACAAATTTATTTTACCAAATTACTCGTTACATCCTCAGGATGTTCTGTTTTATTTTGACCGAAGCCGTATAGAGACTCCATATGAGAGTTAGTTCCCCTTTTGTATCTGAAATTTTGAAATGTATTTTAAACTGGAAAACCATAAGTGATAGAGACCTAGGGTCTTTTGTTTTGAGATCATTGGTCCAAAAAAATGAAAATTAGGTAAAGGTCAAAGGTCAAGGTCATATTCTAAATTTTGATTTTGGCCTATTTTCACTAATTTTCATTAACCTTATAAGATACCGACAAATTATTTTTACTAAATTGTTAGTTGCGACATGACGTAACTTATATATTTTGGTTAAAAGGGTGTGTAGACATAAAATGGGAGTTTTTGCCCCTCCTATAATAAGAATTAAACGTAAAGTGATATAACTCATTAACTATACATATTACAGACCTAGGGTCTTTTTATTTGGGGTCCCTGGTTTATGACCTTGAAATATAGGTCAAGGTCATTAGTAAATTTGACGTTCTAGATTTTGACCTTTGCTCAAAATTCATATTTATACATCATTAAGCCATAAGGAACTGACATTTTCAACTGAATTTTAATATTTTCATATCAAAATAGATCCTTATTGGTGGAAAGACATGATGATGATGATGATGATGATGATGATGATGATGATGATGATGATATGATGATGATTGATGATGATGATGATGATGATGATGATGATGATGATGATGATGATGATGATGATGATGATGATGATGATGATGAATGATGATGATGATGATGATGATGAATGATGATGATGATGATGATGATGATGATGTGATGATGAATGATGATGGGTTGATGATGAGATGATGATGATGATGATGATTGATGATGATGATGATGAATGATGATGATGATGATGAGATGAGATGATGATGATGAGAGATGATGATGATGATGATTGATGATGATGATGATGATGATGATGATGTGATGATGATGATGATGATGATGATGATGATGAGATGATGATGATGATGATGATGATGATGATGATGATGATGATATGATGATGATGATGATGATGATGATGATGATGATGATGATGATGATGATATGATGATGATGATGTATGATGATGATGATGATATGATGATGATGATGATGATGATGATGATGATGATGATGATGATGATGAGATGATGATGATGATGATGATGATGATGATGATTGATGATGATGATGATGATGATGATATGATATGATGATGATGATGATGATGAATGATGATGATGATGATGATGATGATGATGATGAGATGTGATGATGATGATGATGATGATATGATGATGATGATGATGATGATGATGATGATGATGATGATGATGATGATGATGATGATGATGATGATGATGATGATGATGATGATGATGATGATGATGATGAGATGATGGATGATGATGATGATGGATGATGATGATGATGTGATGTATGATGATGATGATGATGTGATGATGATGAATGATGATGATATGATGATGTGAGGATGATGAGGATGATGATGATGATGATGATGATGATGATGATGATGATGATGATGATGATGATGATGATGATGATGATGATGATGATGATATGATGTATGATGATGATGATGATGATGATGATGATGATGGATGATGATGATGATGATGAGGATGAATGATGATGATGATGATGATGATGATGGATGATGATGATGATGATGATGAATGATGATGATGATGATGATGATGATGATGATGATGATGATGATGATGATATATATTATTATATTTTCATTTTCATTATTATTATTATTATTATTTTTCTTTTTTCGTTTAAATCATGAAGGATATGTTATGGTTAATTATCTATTCGAAAATAGAGTGTTGCTTTTGTTCAGAGACTTCACCTTAGAACCAAAAAAAAATGATGCCGTCGAAATTGAAACTGGATCTGTGTTTTGTGGTCATAAGAATCACGTATCAGTTTCATAACTTTTGGTTAAGACAGACTTAAGTTATAGAATGAAAAGCAAACTTTGTGACGTACGGTTGGACGGACAGACGTACAAACGGACAAGAGTAAAACTTAATGCACCTTCCGCTATTGTTGGGTATAAAAACAAACAAATACACAGTTTTTCTGATAATATATTTCAACGCCAAAAATAGAATTATTGTGATGATTAAGCGGAAGTAAATGTAGTACATTAATTTGACGTCATTAAATTCTACAAAGAAAGGTCGATACCTACAGTTTAAGTATAATTTCGCTCATTTATGTCATATATATATCAAATGGTATAGCGTGCCATCAGATTCGCTAGATACATTCAAATAAAACTAGATAACGTTGATAATTGGTGCATCATTACTCAGTATAAAAATAGAATTTAAAATACAAGGTTAAGACTTAGATATACGACATGCATAATTCATTTAAAAAAATGACTTATACTCTAATTAAACAAATTGTTATAGGACAGACTTAAAATATAATATAAAATATATAGCAAACAGTACATTGGTTGTCGACACAAAGACTAACCTTAACCTGGTCAACAGAAATAATTCACTGGAAAAACCAAATCATGCGTGCGCATTATTTATTGTTATGCCATATGACTGAGTTTACAGTGAAATCAAGATCAAACATGATAACTAAATCATGAGGTTTTCATACTAATGTCATACCAGACACGGTTTCCAGCTTATTCCTTGCCGATTTACTAATTTACCCTGATTTCTTTTCTTTTTATTATTGAAACACCCCCTATGCAATGCATCAATGAAATAGAAAACTCTCTGTGCCTATAACAGTTACATTAATGGATTATAATTTTGACTGATTTCACAATGAGAGAAAGAAAAGACGATATAAGATATGATGATATATCAATGACGTTTTACCCCAAAAGAATCAGCTTTAAAATTCTCGATACAGTTCTATAAAATTCGTTTGATCGTGCTGTTCAGTTTAAATAAAAAATAAGAACACGTGTGGTTAAGGTTCAACCTACTTAATTGTTAAACTTAAAAACTTAAAATAATGATAGGCAGATAACATTTGTTAATTCAGCATAACACTGTCATTATTGAATTTGATGACTTCAAACAATATGCCGCAATATTCATGCAATAACCAATTATTATTATTATTATCATCATCATCAATATTATTATTATCACTTATATTGTCTTGTTTTCGTTTATATCATGATGGTTATGTTAAAGGTAGTGATTTATTCGAAAATAAAGTATTCCTTTTGTTCAGAGACTTCACCTTAGAACAAAATAGTGATGCCTTCGAGAAATTGAAACTGGATCTGGGTTTTATTGTCATAAGAATCGCGTATAAATTTCATATTTTTTTTTGGTTTAGACAGACTAAAATTACAGAACAGACGTACACTCGAACACGAGTAAAACTTAATGTAGCTTTCGCTATGGTTGTCATGGTTGGGACATAAAAACAAGCAAATACAAAGTTTTTCTGATCAGATATTCAAACGACAAAAAAAACTTAATGCACACTCTGCTACGGTTGGGACATAAAAACAAACAGGTACAAAATTTTCCTGATCAGATAATTAAACGATAAAAATAGAATCGTCTGTGATACTAAAACGAAAGTAAATGTGATACATGAAAATGACCTCATTTAATTCAACAAATAAATCCAAAAACCTACAGTTCAAATAAAAGTTCGCCAATTTATGTGTTATATTTCGAATGGTTTACCATGTCAGAAGAATTTCTAGATATAACCAAATCAATTATAAGCATGTTAACTTTATAATTTGTACATGATAACTCAGTATAAAAAACAAGAATTTGACTTTAGTAAACAAGACGCACAATTCGATTTATAACTTATATTCACTGTCTAGTTGACTTATTAATATTTTTTACTGGACAAACATGAAAACATTAGTATAAATTGATGTATTAAATAGTACATCACTTGTCGACACAAACACTTACCGTGACCTGTACAATATTAAAATTCCATTGAAGAAACAAGACACGCATGCGCATTATTCACTGTTATGTCTTATGGCTGAATTTACCTGTAGTGAAAAGTAAAATAACAGAAATACTCAACTCTGAGGAATTGTCAAAACAGAAAGTCTCTAATCAAATGGTAAAACAAATCAAACGAATGGACAACAACTGTCATATTCCTGACTTGGTACAGGGATGAGCAAATGTAGAAAACAGTGGATTGAACCTGGTTTGATAGCGATAAATCTCTCACTTGTATGAAAGACGTATCAAATTCATTTCACTAATAGGGGAACAACAACAACACGAATCAAACTAAAAACTGATGAAAGCCAGATGAAACATTATAGCTTATATATGAGGATGTCTTTTGTAATAATACCAATTTCATACAAGACAGACTTAAGTTATAGAATGAAAACTTATTATTATTATTATTATTATTATTATTATTATTATTATTATTATTATTATTATTATTATTATTATTATTATTATTATCATTATTATTATTATTATTATTATTATTATTATTATTATTATTATTATTATTATTATTATTATTATTATTATTATTATTATTTTTCTTTTTTCGTTTAAATCATGAAGGATATGTTATGGTTAATTATCTATTCGAAAATAGAGTATTGCTTTTGTTCAGAGACTTCACCTTAGAAAAAAAAATGATGCCGACGAAATTGAAACTGGGTCTGTGTTTTGTGGTCATAAGAATCACGTATAACTTATGGTTAAGACAGACTTAAGTTATAGAATGAAAAACAAACTTTCTGACGTACGATTGGACGGACAGACGTACAAACAGACAAGAGTAAAACTTAATGCACCTTCCGCTATTGTTGGGTACAAAAACAAACAAATACACAGTTTTTCTGATAATATGTTTCAACGACAAAAATAGAATTATTGTAATGATTAAGCGGAAGTAAATGTAATACATTAATTTGACGTCATTAAATTCTACAAAGAAAGGTCGATACCTACAGTTAAAGTATAATTTCGCTCATTTATGTCATATATATATCAAATGGTATAGCGTGCCATCAGATGTGTTAGATACATTCAAATAAAACTAGATAACGTTGATAATTGGTGCATCATTACTCAGTATAAAAATAGAATTTTAAAATACAAGGTTAAGACTAAGATATACGACATGCATAATTCATTTAAAAAACTGACTTATACTCTTATTAAACAAACTGTTATAGGACAGACTTGAAATATAATATAAAATATATAGCAAACAATTCATTGGTTGTCGACACAAAGACTAACCTTAACCTGGTCAACAGAAATAATTCCACTGGGAAAACCAAATCATGCGTGCGCATTATTTATTGTTATGCCATATGACTGAGTTTACAGTGAAATCAAGATCAAACATGATAACTAAATCATGAGGTTTTCATACTAATGTCATACCAGACACGGTTTCCAGCTTATTCCTTGCCGATTTACTTATTTACCCTGATTTCTTTTCTTTTTATTAATGAAACACCCCCTATGCAATGCATCAATGAAATAGAAAACTATCTGTGCCTATAACAGTTACATTAATGGATTATAATTTTGACTGATTTCACAATGAGACAAAGAAAAGACGATATAAGATATGATGATAAATCAATGACGTTTTACCCCAAAAGAATCAGCTTTAAAATTCTCGACACAGTTCTATAAAAATCGTTTGATCGTGCTGTTCAGTTTAAATAAAAAATAAGAACACGTGTGGTTAAGGTTCAACCTACTTAATTGTTAAACTTAAAAACTTAAAATAATGATAGGTAGATAACATTTGTTAATTCAGCATAACACTGTCATTATTGAATTTGATGACTTCAAACAATATGCCGCAACATTCATGCAATAACCCATTATTATTATTATTATCATCATCATCAATATTATTATTATCACTTATATTGTCCTTTTTTCGTTTATATCATGATGGTTATGTTATAGTTAGTGATTTATTCGAAAATAAAGTATTCCTTTTGTTCAGAGACTTCATCTTAGAACAAAATAGTGATGCCTTCAAGAAATTGGAACTGGATCTGGGTTTTATTGTCATAAGAATCGCGTATAAATTTCATATTTTTTTTTGGTTTAGACAGACTAAAATTACAGAACAGACGTACACTCGAACACGAGTAAAACTTAATGTAGCTTTCGCTATGGTTGTCATGGTTGGGACATAAAAACAAGCAAATACAAAGTTTTTCTGATCAGATATTCAAACGACAAAAAAAACTTAATGCACACTCTGCTACGGTTGGGACATAAAAACAAACAGGTACAAAATTTTCCTGATCAGATAATTAAACGACAAAAATAGAATCGGCTGTGATACTAAAACGAAAGTAAATGTGATACATGAAAATGACCTCATTTAATTCAGGTGGCAGAAACCAGTTATTTTACAATAAATCTTTATAATTTCATTGATTTGTGATTTAATTTTCTTGAAAATTCATTCAAGCTTGTATACAAATAAAATGTATGGTTTGAAGGAACTAAGTTTTTGTGCGTGCTTATGTAAAAATATAGAAAAACTTTAAATTTGGGTGTGTGTCCAGCATGATGATTTAAAAATTTATAAATGCATTGCAAATAAGGCAAAAAATGTGATGATCTGATACTAATCTAATCCTCACCTGCAGAATCCTGCTAACAGCCGACAAGAATTTCTGCCAAAATTCAAGAGAGAAAGGATATTCAGTGAATTAGAGCCTTGTCCGAACCTATCCTTACCATCAAAATCTCAAGATATTTTTGTTTACATAAATCTGATTTTTTCCCCACTTTTATTGGATGCCGTCAAGTGAGGAGACCACAATTTTGACATCTGATTGGACCTATATGTGAAGGAAATCCCCAACCTGTGTATGCAACTACTTACTTGTGTAGTACAGTAGCCTAGAATTTACATTCTTTATTTTTTCAGTCCACATGATGCAATTATATACCTCACTACTTAATTATTACAAAATTTCTGCGTGGGACACATGTTCTGGTACACCAAAACTGGTACCTGCCACCTTTAACCACTCATTGAAAACAATATATTTCAATTTGTTTTAGTCTGTATGAGTTCTATAGTCATTTATCATTAAAAATACATGCATTTTATATGGTTACAGCACAAAATAAAACATTACTAGGCTTTGTAAGACCAAATTTATTAATAGTTATCAAAGGTACCAGGATTATAATTTAATACGCAAGACGCGCTTTTCGTCTACATAAGACTCATCAGTGACGCTCAGATCAAAACAGTAAAAATTCCAAACAAATACAAAGTTGAAGAGCATTGAGGACCCAAAAATTCCTAAAAGTTGTGCCAAATACGGCTAAGGTAATCTACTCCTGGGCGTAAGAAAATCCTTAGTTTTTCGAAAAATTAAAAGTTTTGTAAACAGAAAATTTATAGAAATGACCATATAATTGATATTCATGTCAACACCGAAGTGCTGACTACTGGGCTGGTGATACCCTCGGGGACGAAACGTCCACCAGCAGTGGCATCGACCCAGTGGTGTAAATAGTTATCAAAGGTACCAGGATTATAATTTAATACGCCAGACGCGCGTTTCGTCTACATAAGACTCATCAGTGACGCTCAGATCAAAACAGTAAAAATGCCAAACAAATACAAAGTTGAAGAGCATTGAGGACCCAAAAATTCCTAAAAGTTGTGCCAAATACGGCTAAGGTAATCTACTCCTGGGCGTAAGAAAATCCTTAGTTTTTCGAAAAATTAAAAGTTTTGTAAACAGAAAATTTATAGAAATGACCATATAATTGATATTCATGTCAACACCGAAGTGCTGACTACTGGGCTGGTGATACCCTCGGGGACGAAACGTCCACCAGCAGTGGCATCGACCCAGTGGTGTAAATAGTTATCAAAGGTACCAGGATTATAATTTAATACGCCAGACGCGCGTTTCGTCTACATAAGACTCATATTAAATCATTATTTGCGTCTTTTGCCGTCAAACTGCTTTAAATGCAAAAAGATTATAAAAAAATGATTGTGTTCATATTCAATAAATTTTATTGTGTGAGTTTTCTGGTAGAGTATATAAATTATCCAACAGTTTTTAAAACTACTTAAGTTTATTGGTTCATGCATGATATAAAACCACTTACAACTGATCTCAAGAAGTACTTTCCCATTGTTTGAGGTATTAAATAGTCTCAATTCTTGTCACTATCATTGTTCTGTTGACTACAGTGCTGAAAAAGGCTTAGTTATGAATAAACTAATATTTTTGGTACATATGTTTCACTTTGTGGATCCATGATGCTCTAAACTAAGTGTACATTTATTCCCAATCAGTCTCATATATCTACTCCACATGAACTAGCTGTGTAGGCCGCATGTTGAAATTTTAGAATTGCCACACCATTGCTGATGAGAGAGACCAGTTTTCTTATTTCTGTAGCCTGTCCTACAGTATCAAATATGTAGTAGACCTATAAAAAAGGAAGAATTCATATATTCATAGTTAAAAAGTAAATAAATAAGAAAATGTCAATATCATATGAAATAAATCATTATAACAGGTAATACACAGTATAATCATCTTTTTCTTGTACTATGCTGAGGCTTATTTTACGTTTTTCTCTCTTTGTAATTGCTATTTCCATATAATTTACGATATAAAATCATTGTTTGGTGAAAATAATCATTTTAAAACTAATCAATGGAATGTCATTGTTTGTATTGGGATACAGAGTTATCTGTCTTGATATTTGATAATTCTTAAAATCCATGTAAAAACTATTTGCTTGCAAACAGACCTATACGTTGACTGTGAATAAAAGAAATATAATACCACACACCTGTAGAACTCTTAAAAAGGCACACTTTGTGATATGTTAAAATCATGTTTAGGCTTAAGGTGGCAGAAACCAGTTATTTTACAATAAATCTTTAGAATTTCATTGATTTATGATTTTATTTTCTTGAAAACTCATTCAAGCTTGTATACAAATAAAATGTATGGTTTCAAGGAACTAAGTTTTTGTGCGTGCTTATGTAAAAATATAGAAAAACTTTAAATTTGGGTGTGTGTCCAGCATGATGATTAAAAAATTTATAAATGCATTGCAAATAAGGCAAAAAATGTGATGATCTGATACTAATCTAATCCTCACCAGCAGAATCCTGCTAACAGCCAACAAGAATTTTAGCCAAAATTCAAGAGAGAAAGGATATTCCGTGAATTAGAGCCTTGTCCGAACCTATCCTTACCATCAAAATCTCAAGATATTTTTGTTTACATTAAACTGAATTTTTCCCCCACTTTTATTGGATGCCGTCAAGTGAGGAGACCACAATTTTGACATCTGATTGGACCTATATGTGAAGGAAATCCCCAACCTGTGTATGCAACTACTTACTTGTGTAGTACAGAAGCCTAGAATTTACATTCTTTATTTTTTCAGTCCACATGATGCAATTATATACCTCAATCCTTAATTATAACAAAATGTCTGCGTGGGACACATGTATGGTACACCAAAACTGGCACCTGCCACCTTTAACCACTCATTGAAAACAATATATTTCCATTTTTATAGTCTGATTGAGTTCTATAGTAATTTACCATTAAAAATACATGCATTTTATATGGTTACAGCACAAAAGAAAACATTAATAAGCTTTGTAAGACCAAATTTATTAAAGCATTATTTGCGTCTTTTGCCGTCAAACTGCTTTAAATGCAAAAAGATTATAAAAAAATGATTGTGTTCATATTTAATAAATTTTATTGTGTGAGTTTTCTGGTACAGTGTATACATTATCAAACAGTTTTTAAAACTACTAAAGTTTATTGTTTCATGCATGATATAAAACCACTTACAACTGATCTCAAGAAGTATTTCCCATTGTTTGAGGTATTAAATAGTCTCAATTCTTGTCACTATCATTGTTCTGTTGACTGCAGTGCTGAAAATGGCTTAGTTATGAATAAACTAATATTTTTGGTACATATGTTTCTCTTTGTAGATCCATGATGCACTAAACTAAGTGTACATTTATTCCCAATCAGTCTCATATCTCTACTCCACATGAGCTAGCTGTGTAGGCCGCATGTTGAAATTTTAGAATTGCCACACCATTGCTGATGAGAGAGACCAGTTTTCTTATTTCTGTAGCCTGTCCTACAGTATCAACTATGTAGTAGACCTATAAAAAAGGAAGCATTCATATATTCATAGCTAAAAAGTAAATAAATAAGAAAATGTCAATATCATATGAAATAAATCATTATAATAGGTAATACACAGTATAATCATCTTTTTCTTGTACTATGCTGAAGCTTATTTGACTTTTTTCTCTCTTTGTAATTGCTATTTCTATATAATTTATGATATAAAATCATTGTTTGGTAAACATAATCATTTTAAAACTAAGCAATGGAATGTCATTGTTTGTATTGGGATACAGAGTTATCTGTCTTGATATTTGATAATTCTTAAAATCCATGTAAAAACTGTTTGCTTGCAAACAGACCTATACGTTGACTGTGAATAAAAGAAATATAATACCACACACCTGTAGAACTCTTAAAAAGGCACATTTTGTGTTATGTTAAAATCATGTTTAGGCTTAAGGTGGCAGAAACCAGTTATTTTACAATAAATCTTTAGAATTTCATTGATTTATGATTTTATTTTCTTGAAAACTCATTCAAGCTTGTATACAAATAAAATGTATGGTTTCAAGGAATTAAGTTTTTGTGCGTGCTTATGTAAAAATATAGAAAAACTTTAAATTTGGGTGTGTGTCCAGCATGATGATTTAAAAATTTATAAATGCATTGCAAATAAGGCAAAAAATGTGATGATCTGATACTAATTTAATCCTCACCTGCAGAATCCTGCTAACAGCCAACATGAATTTTAGCCAAAATTCAAGAGAGAAAGGATATTCCGTGAATTAGAGCCTTGTCCGAAACCTATCCTTACCATCAAAATCTCAAGATATTTTTGTTTACATAAAACTGAATTTTTCCCCCACTTTTATTGGATGCCGTCAAGTGAGGAGACCACAATTTTGACATCTGATTGGACCTATATGTGAAGGAAATCCCCAACCTGTGTATGCAACTACTTACTTGTGTAGTACAGTAGCCTAGAATTTACATTCATTTATTTTTTCAGTCCCCATGATGCAATTATATACCTCAATACTTAACTAAAACAAAATTTCTGCGTGGGACACATGTTATGGTACACCAAAACTGGTACCTGCCACCTCAACAAATGAATCCAAAAACCTATAGTTCAAATAAAAGTTCGCCAATTTATGTGTTATATTTCGAATGTTTAACCATGTCAGAAGAATGTCTAGTTATAACCAAATCAATTATAAGCACGTTAACTTTATAATTTGTAAATGATAACAAGGATTTGACTTTAGTAAACAAGACGCACAATTCGATTTTATAACTTATATTCACTGTCTAGTTGACTTATTAACAGTTTTTACTGGACAAACTTGAAAACATTAGTATAAATTGATGTATCAAACAGTACATCTCTTGTCGACACAAAGACTTACCGTGACATGTACAACATTAAAATTCCATTGAAGAAACAAGACACGCATGCGCATTATTCATTGTTATGTCTTATGGCTGAATTTACCTGTAGTGAAAAGTAAAATAACAGAAATACTCAACTCTGAGGAATTGTAAAAACAGAAAGTCTTTTATCAAATGATAAAACACATCAAACGAATGGACAACAACTTTCATATTCCTGACTTGGTACAGGCATTAGCAAATGTAGAAAAAAGTGGATTGAACCTGGTTTGATAGCGCTAAATCTCTCACTTGTATGAAAAACGTATCAAATTCATTTCAAAAATAGGGGAACAACAACAACACGAACCCAACTAAAAACTGATGAAAGCCAGATGAAACATTATAGCTTATATATGAGGATGTATAAAAGAATCAAAGAAAATACGAAAATAAAAGATGAAAAATCAATGATGGTTTGCCCCAAAAGAATCGGAAAAAAAATACAGTTCTTAAAAATTCGTCAAATTAAAAAAAAAAAAAACAGAAGTTGGGTAAAGGTTAAGCCTACTTGGTTGTGCTTGTTTTCATCATTAACAGCATATTAATAAAATATGCACAATAAAATCAATTAATTTCAAGACCGACATTAAAAATGGTAGACGATTAACTTTTTTTAATTCAACACAACACTCAGTCATTATTGCAATACATGACTTAAAAAAGCAAGTAAAATAAGTTTATTGAAATATACTTTTCACTTTTACACCGCATTAGAAAACACCTATTTACATTCGCTAAAGTAGAAACAAGTAAATGAACACAAATTTTATAATCGTCTTCCCGGAGTTTTTGATAAAGCAGGTGACTTTTATTATTATTATCATTATTAGTTCTATTATTATTTCTATTATTATAACTAGTATTACTATTATAGTAATACTTATTATTATAATTATTGATATAAGTATAATTATTATTATTACTAAGCTGATTCATATAAATATAGGATATGTCCATGTGATAAATCTGATGCTTCTCCATGCATTTAATATTACTAAAGGACATGACTCAAAAACAACAAAAGTGACGCCCCCAAAATTTGTACTTGATCTGAGTATGTGGTTGTTAGCAATATGATAACGTTTCATAAGGTTTTGTGGTTATAAGAATCGTGTATAAGTTTTACAACGTTAAGTTGAGGCAGACTTAAATTAAATGACGGAATCCAATTTTAGGACATACGGCTGGACGGGCGGAGGTACGGAAGGACAAACGTATAGAAGGACAATAATAAAAATAATGCACCCACTGCAACGGTTGGGGAATAAAAAAAAAAACAAATGGAAAGTTTTCCTGTTCAAATATCTAAGTATAGGGGATAAGTAATAGTTTTAAAATAAATAGTATATAAATAAAACATACACACTAAATACATTTTTTTTCAGTACCGACTTTAAAAATGATAAAAATTTAACATTTTTAAATACAACAAAAACTTGTAATTTTTTAATTTCGTGACTTGAAACAAGCACATGTATACGTGGCAGGTAAAACTAGTTATATAGATTAATTTTCTCTTGCTTGTCGAAAAAATATTAATTAAAGTTACGTACACCGGTATGTAAACATTACCACGTGTATTTGTTTATAACTATACACGTGTTGAAAGTAAATAATAGATTACATGTTTTTCATTGGTAGAGTTAGAATTGACCATAATATTTGAATAAGATCAATTCAAATATTTCGTGCTTTACTTTTGGCGGTTGTGCGAATTAAAGATATTGTCATTCGAGATTCGATTTTGGTGCAGTTAAGTTGTAAGCTTGTGCTTAACTTGAGTATGTCCGAGAATTGGCCGTTTCAGAATCTAAAGCATCATGGGTAATTTCATTGTTCGTAACCCAAAGTGAAAATAACGTTACGTCATTGGTTGAATTTCCATTGTTTATAACGTTTTAAGCCAATCAAAACGCTTTGGTGTACGCTTTTGAAAATATTACTCAGGATGCATTAGATTCTGAAACGGCGAATAGAGAAGGAAGTCCAATGTCTGAAGGTGAGACTGAGCTGCATTCACACATTACAACCGGTAAATCACAAAGTAACAACCGCATAGTAGAAGAGTGTCGTGATTTAGCCGATACATTTGAACTTTTTAAAGTTAATTTTGACAATAAGCTCGTTGATCTCAAATCGGATTTGGTCCGTGAACAGGACGTAAATTCTAAAAAAAAATAAAATAAGAGGTTTCCATTAAATTCGAGCACGTGGTCAACAAAATTCAGTACACATTTAACGTGGAAACTATTACAGAATTAAACAAGGTTTATAGCTTTGTTCCCCGTTCCAAGACCAAGGTCTCGCGTATCATCATAGACCTCATAGACAAGGTTAATGGTAAAAACAAACTTATTTATGAAGCAAATGTTATCGATTAAGATTCTGAAGATGAAAAGAAAATCCGCCATGCGGAGTTCAGAGCCATGTGTACGGCTAAAGATAAGTCCCGTCGCCCACACCCTTACAAGGAAAATTCTAGACCAGCTCCTGTTGAAACTGCTCCTAATCCTTACTATGTCAATCAATATCAGCGTCAGAACCCGCCACCCTTTCGAGTTGGCAGCGGGCGGCGTGAGCCGTTCCAGCACGACATGTGCCATGCCTGTAAGCAATTTGGTCATTGGAGAAGGAACTGTCCACTTGTCAAACGCAACCAGTTGAACATCAGCAATACACAACAGAACAATTAACAACAAACAGTTAGTTAATGATAAGTATTTATATTTATTTTCTGATTTTGATATAAAGTGATTATTGTTTAAATCCCGATAATGAGATTTTGCTTAGAAAAGTAAGATTTTTTGAAAATTTCAAATCTAACACGTGTATTTTTTCTGGTGTAAAGGGAAGGTTAGCTGTCAAAATGCGCATCTGGTGCAAAGAAAATGGTACCGTTAATGTTATTAGCTAAAAGTATTCAGTACTGGCAGCATATTGGTGCAATTTTTTTTTATTTAAGACATACTGAAAAAATGGTTATCTTATTCCATTCAATAATAGTCCTTCGAGCATGTACATAAAAATTTGCTTTTCAGAATAATGAATTTGTTAGCAAATCTGTAAATGAACTTGTTTTTTTCCCAGGTTGCGTATTGAGGTTTCTTTTCAACTTTATATTGTCAATCCGTTGAGTGTAGCTACACAAAAGTCTGGGAAGAGGCGTCTAATTTTAGATTTGAGCACTTTGAATTTATCGGTGAAATCTGGTTATTTTCATTTGGATATATGTCCACAGCAGCACACGTATCTGGGTTTTTCGTGACAAGACACATTTTATTGTTTCACCGTCTAAGCATTTGGTCTTTCTATGGGTCCTTATATATTTACCAAGTGTCTCAGACCATTGGCGAAGTATTGGAGAAAAAAATGATATAACAATAGATTTATACCTTGATGATGGATTTGGTATGAATAACGACAATATGAATGTATCAAAGATGCTGAATTTGTGAAACAATCACTTTTAAATGCAAGTTTTGTTCTTAACGGAGAAAAATCAGTTTTTACTCCGGTACAGAAGTTAGAGTGGTTGGGAGTTATTTGGGATTTATGTAATTTCACTTTAAGCATTCCTCAAAGGAGATCTAGAATTGACGAATTATTACATTATTATCTATTCAAAATGTTTAAAGAGAAATTCCAAATATTTCTGCCAGAAATTTAGCCCAGGTAACGAGTAGAATTATAAGTATGTCTCCTGTAATCGGAAATATAACTAGAGTTATGACTAGATATTGTTATATGTCTATTGAAAGTAGAATGTCATGGGACAATTATTTAGTTTTAGAAAGTTAAAGTTTCGTTATATCAGAATTAAAGTTCTGGCTTGATAACATTGCAAATGTGAATTTCAAAACATTAAATCAAAATAGTAAGTCGCATGTAATTGTTTATTCTGATGCTAGCAGCATAGCTACCGGAGCATGTACAATAGAGTTGGAAATTAAAAACAATCACACTATATGGAAATCCTCTCAAATGTTAGAGAGTTCCACCTGGAGGGAACTGAAAGCCATAGAATTGGCGTTGATGTCTTATCAACTTGCATTTGCTGGGAAATCCTTAAAATTGTTAACTGATAATCCAAATTGTGTCAAAATTGTTCAAGCAGGCAACATGAAAGAAAAACTGCAAGATATAGCAATATCTATTGTTTCTATTTGTTTACAAAAGGGAATATCCATAAACATACAATGGATTCTGAGAGGCGAAAATTCGAAAGCTGATTATATCAAAAAAGTCATTGATTATGAAGACTGGGGTGTTTCAGAATTTTTCTATACTTTTATTAACGACCTTTGGGGTCCGAATACAGTCGAAAGCTTAGAAAGATTTAGTTCTTTATTTTGGAACGTTAATAGAGAAGCTGTAGACTTTTTTACTCAGAATTGGTCTGGTGAAGACAATTGGATTGTACCACCGATTTACTTAGTGTTGAGAGCAATAAAACATGTAATTGCTTGTAAAGCTAAAGGTACATTGATTGTACCGAAATGGATATCTGCGACCTATTGGCCATTTCTTTTTGATAAAGATATGAAGAACAGAGATAACATATCCGATGTTATTGAATTTGAAAATACTTGTGGTGTTTTTGTCAGTGGTTTTAATGGTAAATCCATTTTTGGCACTGAGTCTTTCGTTGCTCCAGTTTTGGCAGTAAAATTAGATGCGACAAGGATGACAAGACCCTAGTGCACTAAGTATATCGTAGAAGGCGAGGTTAAAGTCATTAGGCCATAGTACATACATGTGTAATGTAGCCGGCATGGTTTAAGTGACGAGGCCCTAGTACACGAATGTGTATTGTAGCTGGCAAGGTTTAAGCGACGAGGCCCTAGTACACGAATGTGTATTGTAGCTGGCGAGGTTTAAGTGACGAGGCTCTAGTACACGAATGTGTATTGTAGCAGGCATGGTCGTTGTTGATAAGGCCCTATTGTGTACATACATTGTAGAAAGCATGGTTGTATTCAACACGGCCGTAATGTATATAGCATTGTAGCTGGCATGGTCAAATAAATAATGGACAAGGTCCTCTTATTTTTATAGTGGTATGGTTCAATTGTATAAGTTTTAATTTTTTGACATTTAATAATGTTTGTTTTCACGATTGCACATTTTTCAGCTATTTACCGAGTTGGTAGATGGAAACAGAATTCAGATATTTCGGATGAACTTTCTACATTGAAAGCTAGACTACCAGAGTATTGCTTGGGCTCACGTTCTCTGAACACTCGTTAAAAGTATCAGTATGCTTTTAATGCTTTCTGTAATAGGACTAAATTATATAATATTACTCCATTACCATCCTCTGACTATACATTCTCCTTATATTTGATACACATTTCACAAAATGCAAAAACGGCTAGCAAGATAAATGAAGTAATATACGTCATTAGCTGGGCACATAAACTGGCTGGATTTAATAATCCTTGTACATCTGAGTTAGTAACGTTTGTTAATGAAGGATCACAGAGAAAATAAGGATATTTTATCACTTAAAAAGATCCTATTACACCAGAAATTTTGCGAAAAATTGTTCACACTTACGGTAACCTTTATAGTACTCTTAAAGATTTAAAAACTGATTGTATGTGTGTATTAAGCTATTCAGATTTTCTAAGGTTTTCAGAACTAGTTAATTTGAGGGCCATCGATATAATGATTTATTCTTCACACATCAATTTATATTGGGCGAAGAGCAAAACTGATATTTACAGAGAAGGGAGGAAAGTTGTTATATCTAGAACTAATCTTATAGCGTGTCCTGTCTCTAGGCTTGAACGATATCTCAACTAGCTGGTATTACATAAAATTCTGATGAATTTATATTAACATCTGTAATTTTTTGTAAATCTAATAATACTTATAAACTTAGAAGTACAGGTCCGTTGTCATACACGAGAGCTCGGGAAATACTACTTTCCAGTTTACAGAGTATTGAAATAGATAGTAAAAAAATTGAACTGCAAAATCTCCGTTCAGGAGGGGCATCGGCTGCTGCAGCAGCTGGTGTAGAGGACAGATTGTTCAAAAAGCATGGTCAATGGGAAAGTGAAACAGCTAAAAACGGTTATGTTAAAGAGTCTTTGAAGGATCGACTTTCTGTTACTTATAATATTGGAATTTAATTATGTACTTTTTACCCTTTCGTTATTTTTCGAAGCTTTGCTGCACACTGTCAGGCGAGCTGATCCCATACAAAGGTGTTGAGTTTATTTTTGTAAATAATTTATGTTCGCTTGAAGTTATGAATAAGAACATAATAGAAAATACATTCACATTCACTACAGGAACCAACCCATTTAACTGTAAAATAATATAATGTAATGTCTTAACCCCATTGGTGATAAAGCAGGAGACTTTTATTATTATTAGGTCTTTCGACTTTTCCGTGGAAAGACCTATTGATTTTCTTCTGATTATTATTACCTTTTCTTCTTCTGCGTAATTTTTTTCTTGCGCAGTGTTGTTTTTTAAGATGTCGCTTAGATATTTAAAATACATTATCGTACAGTTTATATATGCTATTGACACAAACACTGCTTAACCGAACACTTTACATTGTAAGATTTATCTCCCCAAACACTTTTTTTCTTGTGGTCATTACTCCTTCGCAACTGTAAAAGATTACGACAAATGTATTTAATCAAATTGCTCGTTATATCTTTAGGATTATGTTGACTATTTGGACCGAAGTTATCCGGAGACTCAATATGAGAGTTATTTACCCTTATGCATTTGATATCAGGGATGGGGTAATTGAAAATGTAATGGTAATTAAGTGTAATGCATTACAATTTTCCATGTAATTGAATGTAATGTGTAATTGAGCATTTTTTGAATTACATGTAATGGTAATTTAATTAATTACATTGAAAAAAGCATGTAATGCTCAATTACTTTTGAATTACATTTCAATTACATATACTTTTATGGTGTTAAAGATAAGGATTTGTGTTTAATAATATAAATTGTAAAATAATACTTGTTTTTCAAATATTGATATCACATACTTTTTTAATATATGAAGTCAAAACTTTATACTGAAGTTACAATGTATATTAATATTTATTTGACCTACAAATGTTTTTTTTTTAATATAAATTATTATTTAATTATAAATTTAAAAAAAATATAAGAATCATATATTATTGTTCAGTTGTTATGAAAGATCTGATAACTAGATAGATTGATAAGTAATTAATCACCTTGTTAAACAAAAAACATAAACTTGTACATGTTGTACGATCAGCTAAAGTCATGATTGTTTTCTGCTACAGATATAACCGATCAAAATTTCTTAATTAAAGTGCTTCATTTATCTTGCCCTTTTATTTCTTTTTTTTCAGTTCCTAACTGTTGTAAAAACATGTAATAGGTTCACTGACATCGTTGTCTGATGTTGATGAACTAACTAATTGATAATAATGGATAATTTTAACTTTGTCCGAGTAGAATTCTGATATTTCCAACTATACGGAAGGAAACAGATAACATCTATGTATAGACTCGTAAATGGTTTAACAGGATGCCTATTATGAAAGGGATACGTTGTCATATATAGATGATTATTAGAGGAACTATTAAGGAAAACATGCACACAATGTTTATATTCTCACAGTTTTATTTATTGTAAGTGATTTATTCATAGAAATAGGTTGAAAATACCTTTATCTTAACATCAGATTTTTTTAATCGAATGCATTCAAAACGCTTTTAATTTATAGTATTTATTCATTTCCATTTTGATAATATATCATATAAGAAAGCAAATGGTGCTGTTAAGACTTAACATTGACATAGGTCAGTAAATGTTAAAACGTAAGAACTAATTGACAACGAACTGTAGTTGACAATTTAATTTACAGGTGTATAGTCATGGAATGTAATCAAGCAACATATCATAACATAACATTCAACATAATTTTGAATATTCATTCGGTTGTGTAATCCCAAAAGCCTTAAATTTTATTTCAATCTGGACATTTACAATATTTCTTGTTATTGACATTGTTTAAACTATTGCTGTACCCGTTAAATGTTGAAAATTAGTAAAACATTAACAAGGTAAATGTATCAAACATTTATTACACTGATTGAAACAGATTATACCATACTAGTTGCTAACAGACAACAGCGAGTAAGTACTATTCATTTCAAAAGGAAATTATAATTTCTTCTTCTAACTATTGAAGAAAGCAATTCCAATGGACTACCAAAAGTGCATAAGAGTAATGCAATAACACATTTGCTATACAGAAACATAGTCAATCAAAGTTAATAAACCAATGATTTGAAATAACATTAGATTTTTGTAGGACAACAATCTACTGCAAAAAATATTGTTTAATTCTAAAGATTCTGCAACATGCAAAGCGTTAATTATCATTCACATACTATGTTTTTTGCTTTCAATCATGGAAACATACATGTGACATTAAAAAATTCATCCTGGTTACAATTACATTTCACGATTGTTAACATATTATTTATTATTCATCACAGGCAATGCATCTGTTTGCTGCATATATTATATCTGCCGAAAAACGTGCGAGGAAAAGGTATGTATGTCAATCGGGCATTATAAAATTAATGCATAAAAATATGATGAATTGTGCAGCTTATACAGAAAAAATAAATACTTGATTTCACGATACATAATATAGACATGTAGAAGAATTCCCAAAATTACTGAGAGCAATTATAAACATGCTAGAACTTATAAATCCTTGAACTATATAATATAAGATTCTGATCTTTAAGGTGGATCCCTACAGATATAGCAAATTTTTTTTCACCAATGAATTTTTCTTAAAATTTGCATACATATACTATGCAATGGCCTCTATGAAAGTTTGAGTTAAAAATAGTATGTCACCTGACTCGTTTCCGTGGTAACGGTCACCAAAGTTGGTACATCCAAGTATGCATAAATACATACCTGATGTAGAAACTCTGGATTTTTTTTTAAGCCTTTGAAAGTATTTTGAAAGGTTTGTTCTTCATTTATTACAAAATTATTATTTAAAATGTAAATAAAACACAAATAATGGCAGTTTTATTCATTTTCATTGATTTCGGTTCTAATTTCATCAACACTGCTCCACAAAAAAAACACAGATTTTGTTAAAAATTTCTATTTTTCTTAAATTTCCAAAAAAATGGTCAAATGAATATTTTTTTAAATTTGACATAAGATGGTCATAACAATGAGCTTTAAAAAGATATAAAAAGAAATATGGGCCACCAGACTATTTTTTGCCCGAAAAACGTTTTTGTGACCCCTAACGAAACAGTGATCAACAGCAGTTTTTTGTATATCTTTCATCATCGGTGATCAAAGTGTGACATATGTTGTCATATCCTTTGTTAAACTAACACAGAATAATACAGTTTCACAAGGCAATCATATGAGAACATTTTTTTGGTTTCTATGAACAACGGTTACCATGGCAACAGGACATGAAGTTGGAAAATTCAAGTTTTTGCATTGTTCTGATGTGCAAGATTAACAACCTAACAGACAATGGCAGATCAAATACCATGATTTCAGAGCAACAACACATGGCTTCTATGTTAATGTAAACAAATATTATGATACATTGTAATGCAGCTTATATTAGCATTACTGTGGTCTTAAATGAGCAAAATAAATTACTCAGAAGTTAGCGAAAATCACCAAATATATTTATTTTTAAATTATCGATTCATAGGTAACAGTCATGCAAGTAAATGGATTAAAAAAGACTTTGTCACCTTTTCCTCAGTTAATGATTTAAGTGTGATGAAGCATAATGATAATACATTATATATTTCAGTTGTCATAGTAACATAACCAAAAAATTATGAAATAATAACTTTTTCAAAGGTTTTTCAACTTTCTTTATTTTGAATGCCTCAATAATCAAGCAAACATATAACTGTTATATTTACAAATATGTAAATAGTTTACTCCTCTGATTCAGTCAAGTACTTATTGATAGTCATAGCATTATTAGAGTTCACTTTGTTCTCAGTCAAAATTGTCAATCCTTCCATATTGAATAGTACATGTTGCTCCCAGTCAGATATATCATATTACTATTAGTGGCAATTCTTTGCTTTCAAAATCTTTGTTTTCTGGTTATCTGTTTGCCTCTCTAATTTCTTATTCATACTTTCCCAAATTTTCTGCGTAAATTTTCCAGGGGAACATTCTATTGCTGCATTTACCTGAAAGTTTAATTTATTTATTTGTAATGAAAAGGTGTAATATATAGAGAATATCATATGGCTTTTTCAATATCGCATCCGTATCAACCCGAGACACCAATATAATCCCAAGAGCTCTGGTTGAGGGTTGATACGGTGTGTGATATTGAAAAAGCCATATCATATACACTTTATTATATACATATACCTCAAGTAGATGTTTTTTATGTGACATGACGTCACGTTATACAGATAAGGAGGTTTGAAATGACGTCATACAGATTATAGATTTGACATGACGTCATACAGATTAGGGATTTGATAAAGCCGTTGCAACAGTGACTGCAATCGATGACGTGACGTCATACAGATTAGAGGTGTGATAAAGCTTTTGCAACCGTGCTAATATCGATATCATCACGGGTGGCTGATACAGCATGCTTGCCATTGACTGTTTTACACATACAATTTATCTGTTTTTACTACTAAGTATATAATAAATACTAATAAACTACTAAATCTATATAATATTTCAGTGAGTGCAAAATTAATCCAATCATGCATTACAACATCAATCTAAAAAGATTATTTTATACGGGACTAACAAAGGTACTCATTAAGAGTTTTATAATATGATATATGGCCAGGTTTTTGAAGTGATTGCAATAATTAGGTCAGCTGATGGGTATGCATTTTATATTGCTTTTGCATATGATGGCCATCCTTTTTAGTGGTTTTTGTTTTGTGTACAATGGCAATTTGGAATGCAATAATTGACAATATAAATGATATAGGGAGCATTATAGGGTCCAATGCAAATTCAAGGTATACATGTATATTTAATAGGTGTGACCTTTACCATATACCTTAAATCAATACAGTTGAACTGTTCTTTTTGGTAAAAATTTACATATACAGCATGTGACCAAGTTTGAAATAAACATAAGTTATCTACATCACATAGTTATCTTCATTGTCAGAATTGTGGCACATAAGAACCAGTGGCAGTCTTGATAATATACTTTGTATTTAAATTATAAAAAAAAAGTACAAATCAATAGTGTAAAATGTGGATCACTGTGACCTTCTTTTGCCTGGAAGCTGAGTTACTGAGACTCTGAGAGTGTATATATAAGTTTGCATGATCTGACACCTTTTAGTTGCTGAGATATACATTTGTTGTATATGAAATTGGATGTTTAATGTAACCAAAGTCAGTGAAGTGGAAAATGTAGGTCAGTGACATCTGTGTACAAGTTTACATGATCCTACATTTTATAGTTGAGTCTACTAAATATATTGTCCAAAAAGAAATGTTATAAATGCCTGCAAAACACCATTATCAGATTAAAAAGTCTAAAATGAAACCTAAGTTTTTTTTCAAAGGTAACTACATGTAATTATCCTAAATTGTATGTATTTACCATTGACAGTCATCCTTCATTTTTCTACAAAACTGCTGCTAATAACCTGCTGTTAAATGATAACCATGAGACCTACAATTGATAACAAATATAACAAAAATTAAATAAGTAAATTAATATGATATAGGATTCATAAAAAGTGAGAGTTTTATATTACTTGTTATCAATGTTGGTTGTTGAATATCAAAATAGTGAAAATAATGATAAAAAAAGCCATATTCCATATAATAACAAGAGCATTAATGCTAAGTATGGCATCCTCTCACCATAGAAGACTGTTGCTTTCACATGGGTGTTTAGAATCTACAATGTCCACTTTCACCTTGACATTTGGGAATATCTTTTCTATTAATAAAGTTAAAGTCTAAATTCTTTAAATTTACCTGTATTACTTTCATAGTTTCAACCAATACCAAACATTTGCAATTCTGCAACAAAACTAGCTTCAACCTAATGAATTGTAATAATAATATGTATAAAGGCTTTCAAAACCAAATAGGTTTCATTAAATTTGTTGAAATTATACATTAATATAGATTTCATTTAATAAATACAAATGTAACTAATTCTAGTTCAATATTTTTGTTGAAACAAATTCTGTCATGTTCTATACATGAAAGTCTTCAAGTATATATAACAATGCTTTACTACAAAATTGAGTTGAAATATTGACCCTCAACTTGAAATTATTACCAAGATCTGTTAATTCATTTTTATGACTGCTTAAGTGCAAATATGAATATAATTATGGTCCTCGTTATACTTTATTTAACTACTTAGGAAAATTATCAAAAAATACTTTGAAATTATATGACTAAAGGTTTAATTACCTTCTAATTATTCATTGAATTAACCATGTTTAAAACTGTTTCTTCTTTTGACTTTATTTACAGGATTCTTTTGCAACTGCAAATATTTTCTTTCCAGTTTAATTCTCCTTTTTCTTTAAGTATGGCTAATGAATTCAAAGAAAGTACATTCAATCCATTAACTTGGAAGTTGTTTACACACGTTGTCAACAGACGACATCGGAACTGTTACCGTGACCTAGATATACAGGCGATATATCCTAAATTTTTAAACGGGAACCAGTTTTACATCAGTAAAATGTTGTTATCTCCCTTAGTATCGGAAGTCACCTTAAGTCTATAGTTCTTGTGAATAAGTTAAATACAATGCATACAATATTTGTGATGCAAAACGAATATATATATATATATACACAGCCATGTATCACCATCATTGGTGGCGATCCGATGGATACATCTGTTGTAGAGTTGTCACTGACTCAGACGTACTTATAAATATAATTATTTTCTGTGACTGTATATTACATTAATTTGTAGGATCCTTTACTATAGATAATTTAGCTGATCTGTAACAATAACATCTTCATGCCTTATATATCATGTACTGTAGTACGCCGCTAGATTAAAACTGACGAGGAAAGGTAACACACGCCCAGCGAAAGCTCTTTTTTTGAGAGCCCAGGTGGTCGTGTGGTCTAGCGGGACGGCTGCAGTGCAGGCGATTTGGTGTCACGATATCACAGTAGCATGGGTTCGAATCCCGGCAAGGGAAGAACCAAAAATTTGCGAAAGCAAATTTACAGATCTAACATTGTTGGGTTGATGTTTAGACGAGTTATATATATATATATATATATATATATATATAAGTACGTCTGAGTCAGTGACAACTCTACAACAGATGTATCCATCGGATCGCCATCAATGATGGTGATACATGGCTGTGTACATAATGTATATACAACTCGTCTAAACATCAACCCAACAATGTTAGATCTGTAAATTTGCTTTCGCAAATTTTTGGTTCTTCCCTCGCCGGGATTCGAACCCATGCTACTGTGATATCGTGACACCAAATCGCCTGCACTGCAGCCGTCCCGCTAGACCACACGACCACCTGGGCTCTCAATAAAAGAGCTTTCGCTGGCCGTGTGTTACCTTTCCTCGTCAGTTTTAATCTAGCGGCGTACTACAGTACATGATATATAAGGCATGAAGATGTTATTGTTACAGATCAGCTAAATTATCTATAGTAAAGGATCCTACAAATTAATGTAATATACAGTCACAGAAAATAATTATATTTATAAGTACGTATGAGTCAGTGAGAACTCTACAACAGATGTATCCATCGGATCGCCATCAATGATGGTGATACATGGCTGTGTACATAATGTATATACAACTCGTCTAAACATCAACCCAACAATGTTAGATCTGTAAATTTGCTTTCGCAAATTTTTGGTTCTTCCCTCGCCGGGATTCGAATGCATGGGTTCGAATCCCGGCGAGGGAAGAACCAAAAATTTGCAAAAGCAAATTTACAGATCTAACATTGTTGGGTTGATGTTTAGACGAGTTGTATATATATATATATAGTGCCTATAAATAGCAGCACATGACATACAAATCTATGGGAGTGTGGATTAATCAGTACAGAGATTAATTCAATTACACAAATAAAATTATAGATTGCCTAACAATGTAATTTTAACACACTATTTAGTATGTAAATATAAGAATGTTTAAAATATTTACAAAATGATGAAAATAAACGCAATATTTCGCTAGACCAACTAGCTTTATCACGCGTGCATCTATCCAGGTGAAATCGGATGTAGATGATAAGAAACCTTTGCAGCTCAACGTCTATGTTGCACTTAACTGCCTTTAAAATAAGAAAATTTTGTAGCTCAATGTCTATGAGCGCTTGAATTTAGCTGCTTTGAAAATAAGAAAATTTTGCAGCTCAATGTATATGTTGCACTTGGATTTAGCTACCTTAAAAATACATAATTGGTAGTTGAGGTTAGCAACGTCCATTGGCCAATATTACGGGATAAAAAATGCGATGCTTTGTTTTAAATTATTCTTTATCTTTCCTGTATCTTTTTTCGTCTTTTTCGTTAAGACCATCAGGTTCTAAAGTGTGGAGTTGGTGGATCCAAAAGTGTTCTCTTTTCCTTCTCGCCGTGGTGTCCCACTAGGCGTTGACTTCTATAATTTGGAAAGTAACATTTTCATAATAACATTAATTTGGAAAGTAACATTATCATATTAAATTCAAGTGCTCATAGACATTGAGCTGCAAAATTTTCTTGTTTTAAAGGCAGTTAAGTGCAACATAGACGTTGAGCTGCAAAGGTTTCTTATCATCTACATCCGATTTCTCCTGGATAGATGCACGCTTGATAAAGCTGGTTGGTCTAGCGAAATATTGCGTTTATTTTCATCATTTTGTAAATATTTTAAACATTCTTATATTTACATACTAAATAGTGTGTTAAAATTACATTGTTAGGCAATCTATATATATATATATATATACAACTCGTCTAAACATCAACCCAACAATGTTAGATCTGTAAATTTGCTTTCGCAAATTTTTGGTTCTTCCCTCGCCGGGATTCGAAACCCATGCTACTGTGATATCGTGACACCAAATCGCCTGCACTGCAGCCGTCCCGCTAGACCACACGACCACCTGGGCTCTCAATAAAAGAGCTTTCGCTGGCCGTGTGTTACCTTTCCACGTCAGTTTTAATCTAGCGGCGTACTACAGTACATGATATATAAGGCATGAAGATGTTATTGTTACAGATCAGCTAAATTATCTATAGTAAAGGATCCTACAAATTAATGTAATATTACATATATATATATATATATATATATATAAAGTCTCTGAATGATTGTATAATAAAAACTATAACACAAATTCCCATACGTTTCGGCCATGACGGCCTTCTTCATTGGAATAAATTACAACATTCTTAACATCAGATTTATATATATATGTGTGTATGTTTTGTAATAGTAATCAGCGAATAGATATTATCCATAACGCATAATGTAAGTTGTCCAATTTAAAGCCATATGATTTCATATATCTTGCTGCTTGATCATACAATTTATGTTTTAGTCGGAGTAATGTCCAATGTGTATACTAAGGTTGGTGATTCAGTTGAGATGAAATGTCCAAAGCATACAGCAAGTTCGGAAACAGCTTGGTTTCGATCAGATCAAGTTTCGCAAATATCTGTAGGACATAAATTGAATGCAAAAGTAGATAAAAAACGATTCAAAATTATTGGGGACAGAAGCATTGGGATATACAATCTAAAGATTTCGAATGTCCTACAGTCAGATTTCGGAGAGTATTCATGCACAATAACGAATGAAAATGTTTCGCAATTATTCCATTTGAATCTGCTACAACTAAGTAAGTTTTATGTTTTTAGAAGTAGTTCTATTTTGTTTGGTCGCACGACGTTTTAAATATATAGCAGCGATCTAAAAATTATTTATTACATACATAAGTTTGATTTGTTGTGACTAACTGCCAAATTTTGTTTTCCTATTACCAGGCATATTTGTTTATTGCATATCAGATATATTTTTCTTGTTAACATATTTGTCAACACGGTGAATAAAATATTCAACAATGGTGCTGAAACAAGTAAGGCCAACTCAAACATTTTCATACCAGTATTTGATTTAAATAGCGAATAGCAAATAATGTAATTCAGTGACTTAAAAAATACACTTAGTGATTAACATTTATATAATTTATTAACATTATGATATTCCCTTCTTTCAGTGAGTATATCTTAATGAATTGGGATAACTCATATTTCATATTTGGATATATTTTGTTTCGATTTATGGGATTAACACAACAATGCTGAGTAATATAAATGATTCCTCCAGTTTTTAGCACACCGAAATAAGTAATTAAAGCATTATTTTTAGACGCAATCAATATTTTGTTTTAATTAAAAATGAAAGCATTTTTGGCTGCTACGAGAATATAAACATATATTTTAATTCAAGTTTTGTTATAACTATGACTCAATGTCTCTTATCAAATATTGAAAGAAATATATTTTCAGGACCTCCGAAGGACATGCAAATATATTCCTTTCATCAAAATATTGAGGGAAGTGATAAAATTACTGCAAATGAAGAAGAAACTATTAATCTATTGTGTAATTTAACCAGTGGTTTACCTCAGGAAAATCTAATGTGGCTTTACAAAGGAAAAATACTTATTTTTGGAGGGCCTGGATCATTAAGTTTGACCTTCACTGTTTTGCCGAAGGATATTGGACGATATGTCTGCAGAGCAAATAGTTCTGCACTTGACGAAGATTTGATAAAAACAGTCTATATTGACGTCCTCTGTAAGTTGTAGTACATTTTTCCATAATTAATATTTCTAAAGCAATGCAATGAACGTAGTTTATATCATTTAGGAACCATTTTGTGATTATCACCATAACATAAAATGAAACGATATGGGAAAACCAAAACAAACCTTCTTTGTTCTTGATCTCGTTTATATAAAGAACGCGACAAGTCCATGCAGAATGATAGCCGCCATTTAAGAAAACAATGCACATTTTTATTGGAACCAACTGTGCACTTCTTCTTGCCGACTTGTTTCGTTATTCATATTAGGCTAACTTCATACAGGAACATTTTAGAAAGAAAGACAAGAAGTTAGCCTTTGGCCTAACTTTCCGCTATATAGATGCAAATATCTCACTAAAAGGGTCTTCGAAGCAGACTGTATAAGTTTGATCAACTTGCGTCTTATACGTTTTGCACATATAAGCAAATATGATATTTTTTTAATTTAACTAAATCGTTCAATATTTTGAACACATTTATTCATTCGATCATTGAATAAATGATACAACAGATACAATAAAGTGTGCGTCATATCTTGACTTACACAGTAGAGTTTGACAATGACGGTAAGTTGAAAACAAAACTTTGTGACAAAAGAGATGGTTTCAGCTTTCCAATTAGGAACTCTCCGTTTCTATTTTGCAGCTCTTGCATAAGTTGTATACATCTCCCATTTGTTAAGATATACCAGAGCTTGTATTTTGTATAATGATTTTCTTGCTAAGGGATCTCTGACCATACGAAAACTATAAGTCAGGAGTTCCAAGTGGTAAAGTTATTTTTTGCACGATATTACGAGTTGATTGACCGTTAAGAAGGTTCTGTTCCACCTTTTTTACATACTAACATGTCAGTCCCAAGTCAGAACTATGACAGTTATTATACATTCGTTTGATATGTTTGAACTTTTTTCTCTGTGTTTGGTATTTGACAACGGACATGTTCCAATTGTCGTTACTACAATCCCGTCCACTTTTCCCCGAGCATAACCTTACGAATTAGATAGGTCATCAGTTTCGTAATGATCCAAGCAACACGAAGAGTGACAAATTTGGAGCAGGATCTGCTTACCCTGTCGCAGCACCTGCGTACACACAGTGTATTGTGGGGTTCGTGTTGTTCATTCATAATAAAATTAACGGTACCAGTTTTCTTGCACCAGATGTGCATTTCAACAATACATGTCTCTTTAGTGATGCTCGTGGCCAAAATATTTGAAACCCATAGCTTATATAAAATATGAAGAACTGTAATACAAAAGGTCCAAAAAGTATAGCCAAATCCGTGAAAGGAATCAGAGCTTTGCATGAGGGAGATATATTCCTTAATTTATAATAATTTCTATTATTTTGTAACAGCAAATTTTAATAACACTAAAAATCCATATTTTCATAAGTTTTCTTTGTAGCGTTCTGTGTTCTGTTGTTTTGTCTTTTTCTAGCTATGGTGTTGTCAGTTTATTATCGACATATGAGTTTGAATGACTCTTGTTTATTAACGTATTAGCCGCAGTTTTCCTTTATCAAAAATTGTACAACTGATATTGATTAAATAGTGATTTGCATTTTCGTAAATACAATTAATATGCTTTCCTACATTTATTCTTGTTTGAACACCAATTAGTTTCAGTCGTTTCCAAAAAAATATTTATTCATTACATCATTAATTTTTAATAATAGAGGTCAGGATTTAATAAAAAAAAAACTTCCTTTTCATATGATCATGTGCAAACATTCAACATTATACAATGATTAAAAGGAAGTTCAAATTAATACAATTTAAAATTCACATTGTTTTTTAAGATGTATTTCCGCATTCATCACCTTATTAGGAACTTCAAAAGTCTAAAAACACTTATTACAAAGTTTACAAATAAACCTAAAAATAAATCATTTACAGCTAAACTACAGATGATTTCCTATTAAATGAAAATACAAGGAGATGTTGAACTTTAAATTAAACGCCTATATAAAATTTGAAAAAGAACTAGGAGATGAATCATGAAATACAAATTCGTAATGTGTAACTGTCTTAGAAAACGAAAACTATGAAAACAAGGTTTGTTTAGTGCTTACGTCTGAAGGATAATATATTGTTTGTAGCAAGGACACTCTGTTTTGAATTTTTATGAAAATGATTATACAACTGTCAATTCACTTTCATTCAAAACATGGACACTCAAACATGTTAAAGTGTACTTACTTTACTTAAATACTCAATGGAATAGATGTTATAATAGAAAACTCACTTCAGAGCTATTTCTTTATTATAACAGGACACTTAACAATCATTGCCTGCATGCTCATTTTCAATGGTTGGAAATTGAACTCCAGTTACCTTAAGCTTCAAATCAGGCATCGATGTTATTTTAAATGACAAACTCGAGATGACGAGCTGTCAGAAATATAGTTTTGGTTGATAAAGTATTAACACAAAGTAAATGTGTTCTCCATTTTGTTATGGTTTGTAAACACTTTTTAAGAAGATTACATGATAAAGGAAACTACGATAATGATTTTCAACTATTGATTGCCTGAAAATAATAGATGCATTTGCGAGTAACTATAATCGATAATGAAACCTTTAACCAAACCAAGATCAAAACCAATGCTAGTGGAGTGAGTCGGTCATCTGCAGAAGGATCAAACAAATATAAAAACCATCTAGGTGTTTACGATCGCGTCCTTTGATATCATCTGCTTATTTATCAGTTTTTGTCAATCGTACCAAATTTCTTGAATTTATATCACTAACGACAATTTGCTTTTTAAAAATGAAAATAAATTTATAATTCTAATCAGAATATCATGTAGAGGACAAATTGGGTTTTTGAGTGTGTTCTTGTATTTCGCCTCTCCGTTATCTTTTATTTCCCTCTCTTGAGGGTTGTTTTTGTCTTCTATGTTTTTGCTTTTATATCTATCTAAAAATATCTATCTACGTTAGTGCTTATTTAAGGCTGAAAAAGCATTTCTAATTTATCTTTTCGTCATTTGTAAGGCAATCACACAATTGTTTAATCAAAATAAATAGTATTTTTTTGAAAATTCGAATTACAATATTATATATTTTTGACCACATCTGATATGCAGTAGTCGTCACAATTTTGAGTGAAAGCAGTGATAACGAATTTGTTTAAGAAGCCCTATTAGTTCCAAAACATCCATACACGATTCATAATTATACATTTTTGATCAATCAGTTTGACACGTCCACCACCCTCTATCAAGGAAATCATTAAGGATTTTCATTTCAAAATACCGACTTTCAACAGCTATCTTTGATGTTTGATGTTGTTATTAATATTAATTGTAACAAGCAAGCATGTCAGTAACTGTTAGTATTCTGTTGTTATTTATGGATTATCGTTGTTTTGTTTATTGTCCTTTAATTTGTTACCTCTTCTAACATTTCTCGGTCTTTTCGTGAACTGAACTTTACAGTGCGTATTATTATGCGTTTACTTTTCTACATTGGCTAGAGGTATAGAGGGAGGGTTGATATCTAAAAAAACATATTTAACCCCGCCGCATCTTTTGCGACTGTCCCATGTCAGGAGCCTTTGGCCTTTGTACGTCTTGTATACTTTTTAATTTAAGTTTCTTGTGTATAATTCGGAGTTTAGTATGGTGCGGGTGTTTTTCGCTGCAATTAAGACCTAATGGTGACCTTCCGCCTTTGTCGGTGCTATGGTCGGGTTGTTGTCTCTATGACACATTCCTCATTTCCATTCTCAATTTTAGCTATAAAATTAAAACTGGGACCGTGATAGCTCAGTAGTCTAAGAAGTCGAACTACTGTAACACTAACCTGTCATCAATGAGGTTCATGGTATACACGCTCGACTCCAATCTTTATTGAGATGATTTTTCAGTGTTCCTTTGAAGGTCGGTGATTTTCACCGGGCACTCCGGTTATATTTCATTCATTCTTTACTATGGCTGTCTGCTAATAAATGGGATCTATGAAAGTCCAGAAATGACAGAAGCAGATCTAGATTTATTTATCGACGACACCTCCAATATAATATGCTGTCCATTAAAAAAATGATATTATAAGGTTTCATGTAGCAATCACAACATACTCTGTATTTATTCTCATGTTATAAAAAAACCATAAGGAAATGTGTTAACTGACTTTTTAGGTCAACACATGACGCAATGACCTACATATAGGTCAAGAGAGGTCATTACCATGACAGTTACGTTCTTTTTGACACAATACTATCATAATTATTTATTTGATATTTCTATTATTGTATTGTTTACTACAATATAGACCACGATCATTACACAGTTGTCGAAAAAGACTGAAAGATGTTACATGTATTTCAACAAATACGAATATTGCAAACGTTAGCGATTCTACAACTAAATATTATGATTCACGATCAAGTTATAATGTATCAACATCTTGAATTGTAATTCTAAATTTGTTTATTGTATAGATAACTTGTTCACTGTCAAATTTTCTCTTTATTAGACAAGCCACGAGTATCACTAAGTGTAAACAACACTTTATATATTGTGGAAGGGAGTTCCTTGACCGTTTATTGCATTGTGAAGAGTAACCCAGAAATATTTAATGTAACCTGGTGGCGAACCTACGAAAATGATAATAAAACAATTAGTTCTGGAAAAATACTGCATGTGAATTTAGCCACACGACGGGATTCTGCGAAGTATGTTTGTAAAGCAGAAAATATAAAAGGACACGGTATGGCTTATACAGAAATCATGATTATGTGTAAGTTATCAGCTTTGTTTAATATTTTTGTCTTTTGCAGTTAGATAATCCCTTACATATGATAATAATTTTGTCCCAACAACACTGAATTCTAATTAATCGTTATTATAATATATACATTTGCATAATGACTGAATAAACAAAAAACATGGCACGATACAGCTACATATATACTATGTCTTCATTAAATGCCAGGTTTCCCTCATAAACCTTATTGGTTAGTATCGAATAATACGGTTATAGTTTTATACACATTTGATGTTTTTAATATTTCGAAATCATTAAGAAATAAGAATGTATCTCTCTCAAAAGTAACTCCTGGTCCAGATTTGTCTTCCATGTACAGAGTTGTGCCAAAACTGAAGATAATTCTAAGATGGCTACCACAAACAGTTGTCAAGTATCTGTCACTGTTCAACCTTTGTAATTATATTAATAAAATGATCTGAACTCACCTAATACTTTGTGATGCTTTCTTTTGTCCTTATCACTAGCTTCAAACGTCTTGGAATTGAATTATAAAGTTTTCTTATGAATTCAAAGAATATATTTGTCCATATGTTCTGAAATTGCTGTCCTCATTTGAGCCTTTGTAGTGATGTTATGTGCTTGTTTTCGCAGTTCAGTTTTAATTTTACGCCACATATTCCCAACACTATTAAGGTCTGGACTTTGTGCTGGCCATTCCATGTATTCTTTCACAAATTTGGCTCTATGAACCGGGCATTGTCATCTTGGTTTATGCAATTATCACCAGGGAAATGACGAGCAATAACAGGCCAAACAAAATTGTCAACAATCTCTATATACGTTAAAGCATTAATATTACCAGTTACGACAGTAATAGTACCAACACCTTCATAGAAAATGCAGACACAGATCACCAAACTCTGGCGTGACTCACGGTCAGGATTTAAGCAAGTAATCCACTCCTCACCAGGCCGTCACGAGACTAAGACACGATTATCCATTCCAATTTCAACCTTACATTTATCACTATATATAACCCTTCTCCAATAATCCTCCAATGCCTGGCCAATTTACACCTTGCCAGATTTTTTGGACATTTGCAGCACCAATTCTGATGTATTTTTTTACAACATGCTTTTTAAACCCTTCTTCATACAATTTTCGCTGAGCAGTACGTTTAGACACAGGTTCCTCCCTAAATAAATTAAAAACAGCAGTTATTTCATGCAGTAGACGTTTTCTGTCCGACTTGACACTGATGCAAAGTTTGCGAGAATTCCGCGGTGTTAGAATATTTGGCCTTCCCGTTATCTCCTTGTTTACAAACTCCTCCGACCTTTGAAACGATTTAAAACCACATAAATAGTTTGAAGCGGATGTCTGATTTGTCGTGCAATGTCAGGTCCTTTCATACCAGCCTTATGTAATGCTGCAATGGCATTTATTTCCCGACAATGACAGTTCCTTGCATTTTGGGGCCATTCTCAAAACTATACGAAAATGTAAACAAAGCAGACGATTCCAAACTTCTGGTGACGTATCAGGTCAATAACCGACCTTATAACTTTCATAGTGTGCAATAAGAGAGATAACTCCAACTTATTTAAGGTTTATGTACCCTTCTGTAGCCATTTTTGTACGAATTTTTCAAACCTCAATTGTATCAAAACTAAAGATAAAATAAATAATAGAGATAGGCCATTCAGTCCATGTTCCAAGGGGAAACTTGATGCAAAGCATTATTTTTTACTGTGTCATTGCACTTGATAGAAAAAGAGGACTTTGTGGCAAATAAATCAAGATTTTTATAGAAAATCCACAGCCTTTAATACAGAGATTTTTGTTATAAAATTTGAAACATAAATTACTCACTTGATTTTCTATGATGTGCTAGTGTTTATTGTTTACAAAAAGTTCTAAGTAACCTGTAAATTCCAAAACACCTCGTGCTGAGTCACTAAAGTCGAGCGCACCCTAAAAGGTGTACTTGATTTTGGCCATATTTATACTTGTCTTAACCAATAACTACATTTATAAACTTGTTTTAAGGAAATCAATGCTAGCACTGCATGCAATAATCCCATATCTATCAGTCATCAAATTGCCAAATATGAGAGTACAAGGATAAAGGCTGTGGATTTTCTATAAAAATCTTGATTTATTTGCCACAAAGTCCTCTTTTTCTATTAAATGCAATGGAACAGTAAAAAATAATGCTTTGCATCAAGTTTCCCCTTGGAATATGTACAAAATGGCCTATCTCTATTATTCATAATATCTGTAGTTTTGATACAATTGAAGTTTGAAAAGTTCGTACAAAAATGGCTACAGAAGGGTACATAAACCTTAAATAGAAAACGGCTTTTGAAGTTGTCACTTCCAGCACGTACGGGGCGCCGAATGGGTTTTGTATAAAATTCAATTCAGTCATAACAAAACCATTTTTGTCTTACAAATCTATGTGATACAGACTTGTTTATGAGAACCTCAATTTTGTGATGACAAAATTCATTTTGTAGACAAAATTAATTTTTGTTTACAAAATTCATTTTTGTAGACAAAATTCATTTTTGTAGACGAAATTCATTTTTGTAGACAAAATTCATTTTTGTCATGACATGCATGACAAAGGTCAATTTTGTCAAAAAGGTATGCAAATATAAACTTATTTGCATACAAAATTGACTTTGGTTCCCTGATATGGAAATTAAAACTCAAAAGTCAATTTTGTCTCACAAAAGTCGATTTTGTATGCAAATTAGTTCACAAAATCCAAACTAAACTAATTTGCCTACAAAATTGACTTTTGTCGCCCAATTTTCAAATTAGGTAACAAAAGTAAACAGGTAAAGTCTGTGTTACAAAAATGAATTTTGTCATGACAAAAGTAACTTTTGTCCACTGAAAGATAATTTTGTATAACAAAATTTTAAATTTGTAGTATGCTACAAATTTTGTTAAACTGAACTCTTTTTTGTTGAACAAAACTCACTTTTGTCCGTACAAAATTGAATTCGAGTACAAAACTACAAGAGTCCCATTCGGCGCCCCGTAACACGCATTTGACATGACGTCGTTAAATTATCTTCACTGTTGGCACGGTAGTGTGATCTGATTTGGATTTTCATCTCTTATATGTTTTTTTATGTAGTAAGTGTTCTCATTTTAAATACGTTAGTCTCGAGCATAAGTATTTAGAGAGATTATTATATTAATAGAATCAATGGGCATATCGGATAATAAAACTGATCTCGTTAAATTATACCACAGACATTGGATTGATATCAGTAACATGTCAATATATACTATTCAATGTTATATTCACAAAATATTTAATTTGTTTCCCTATTTTGCTGTTGTTTATAACCGATTTAATATCATGAATTGAGGCAATTTTTTAGTATGAAATGAAAATGTCCCCTTTAATTGTGACTAAAAGTGCGTAAAGTTTGGTAGTACACCTATGCTCTTTTTTCAGATGCTCCAGACATAAACATTCAATATGAAAATTACACACAAATTTCAAAAGATAGAAAGCTAAAGTGTTTACCAAAAGGCTTTCCAGAAGTGTACACCTTTTATAGATGGGAGCACACATCCGACTATGGAGATCACATTCGTTTTTTATCCAGTACAGCAGATGGTAGTTTACTATTGCCGGAAATAACAGATTCGTCGAAGCAATACCAGGATAACGGATTGTATATGTGTACTGCAACTAATGGAATAGCTGACAGTAAAGGCCAAACAAATAGATCAGCATCTGTATATCTGAGTATTACAGGTATGGAATACTTATCGTGACTTTCACATATGATTGCACAATTTATTAGAAAGTTTTACAAATGAAAATTAAAAATTCATGAATTTGAAGAAAAAAAACCCCGTAAAATAATATTCGAGTCTTATTATTGATCGATATAATCTTGAATATCAAACATATATGTACGGAGCATCGTTTCCTGAAACGTTTAAGTATTTCAAAAATTCTAAGTATTTTCGGTAACAGTATTTTATAGATCTAAGTTATGCATTTAAAACGATTTATCTTAGTTAATCATGTTAATGGTATCTACAAACTATGGAAAAAATAAAACAAATTTAAATTTTAGGCATTCCTGTATTTGTTGCTGAAAACACAAATGTGTTTTACGGCATTGTAAACCAACCTGCAGAAATAACTGTCAGTTTTTTTAGTAATCCAAAATATTCAGATTTCATCATAAAGAATAAAGATGGAAATAGGCTTTTAAGCACTGGTATTGGTATGCAAATGCGAGAACAGCATATGTTTGTCACAGATGTTATCCACTCATCAAGAGTACGAGTAAAATGTTATAGAATTACCTTTATAATAACCACATTGAGATCCTTAATGGCTCAAAACTACACTGTTTTCGTGCAGAATGATTATGGGAATAACCAGTTTCAAACAAGTGTCCTATTTGCAAGTAAGTTTCTTGAATTAGTATGTATGATGATTTCTTGTTCGCTGTTATAGCAAATGTCTCCACTTCTACCACTTGGTAGTATATCCCTATGAATGTATTACTTTATGATCCTGTAAGCATTGCATATTTGAGAAATCAGATAAAAAGATAATATATTAATAGCTTTTGGTTTTGATTTGGGTAATGGTAATATGCATCCTTAACCTGTCAGTCAATCACTGACTGCATTTGTTTAAAGGTTTATAAGATGTTCATTTCATAGCTTGGTCGACATATGCTTAGCATTCATCAAAAATCTGCGCTGGGTCTATCTTGACCATGAATTGAGGTATGAGAGTTTGTTCAATAGTGACATCCTTGTGTCGCTTTCCAAAATACCAAGATCGTTTAGTAGTTGAGTATTTTCTATCAATACGACCAACCCTATGTTTTCTGAAGTAACGTCCATTGAAAAACTTTGTAAAGCTAAATGAAATAAGCAAGTAAACACTGTAAAGATCCGACAATTCTGCAACAAATACAATTTAAAATATCGGAATGATCACTAAGTACTAAAATATTATACAGATCCAAACATGACATATTTTGTATTATGCTATTAAAGCTAGCAATAGTTATATTCCATTTATTACATACATTTGTGATGCATTATAAAGTATGTTTTATAGATTGTCTAAGTCGTATTTGGCACGACTTTTTTTAATATTGGGTCCCCAATGCGCTTCAACTTTATGATTGTTTTATTTTCCTACTATTTTAATCTCAGTGTGTCACTGATTATTCAAATATAGACAAACGCACGTATGGTGCATCAAATTAAAAGCCTGATACCTTTGCTAATTATTTCAGGTTATCCTGATACACCTCTAAATGTCACCGTACGGTCAGTTGCAAAGTACGCAAGAATTGATTGGACACCAAACTTCAATGGTGGATTGAAACAGAACTTTTTCATAGAATATCGAAAACTAGACAGTAGTGTGTGGAAAACAATGAAGGCATTGAACAACACACAAAATGTTAGAGTATCCTGGACTATTCAACATCTACAAGCTGGGTTTTTATATGGCTTTAGAATGTTTGCCAGAAATAGAATTGGGGATAGTAACAGAACTAACGAAGTATTTGTAGAAATTCAAAGTATGTTGAATTTTTAAGTAGACATATGTATACCTAATCTCATACGTTTTATGATTATCAGATATTTCAACAAAAGTCAATACGTTTAAAAAAACTTATGACATGCATAAAACAGTTGCAATACATTTTCATTTGAACCGATAAGAGGTAAATGCAGAAAAGCGAATTTTGTAAGATATCTGTCAAATTAACAATACGGATAGATGCATTTTTTTTTATATCTAAAGCAGGCAAAATTAGCATCATAGCATGACTGCAAAAACCTTAAAACTGTAAATGAATAAGGTTTGCAACCTTTGAGTGATAAAATTTGTCCATGTGAAATAAACACGTTCATTTTTGTATATCTATTTGCTATTCATCATTTGAGTTTATGTAATCTGTTTTTTAAACAATAAGCAATGTTTTTTTCAGACGAAAACGCAGGATTTTATTCCTATATCATTTTGTCTGGGTCTGCTTCTTTGATATTGGCTTTCATTATCGTCTTCACTGCGTATGTTATAAGAAGATGTGAACGAAGAAAGATCCAGATTAATCACAGTTCTACTCAGACATACAAAATTGAAGCGAGTCAATATGATGAAATCGACGAGAATCAATTAATACATGTGCATGATGTAGAAACCGCTGCTAGCGATGAAATACATTTCACAGACATTGACAGCGATTATGAACAACCCGAAAATTCAGTTATTAGACAAAGAAGCAACAGTGACCAGATGCATTTGAAGTCGGCAAGCAGCAGCAGTGAAAGTAGCGAAAACGACATTGATGAAAATGACACTTTTACAAAAGATTTGATCTTAATTTCATATAAACAGTTAACTGGAGATCGATCACTTCCATTACCATATGACACACTTGAAACTGTTTTTAATTAGTCGGTTTTTAAAATTCTGTAAACGGCAAAGTCCAATATATTTTAATTTTGATCTTTAGTTCCACATTTTTAAAAGCTCCTTTTTGTCTATAAGTGCCTCAATTCACAATTAAAGAATATTTTGAACGAAATATTACTTATGAAAAGTGACTGTTATCCTTATTTTATTTTTAAAACTATGTGCTGCATAGCTAAAAAGTTATTGGAGGTTAAATTGTGCCTTCACTCCGTCACACTTTAGCTTTCATTTGGTTTGGTAAACGGCGTCACGATGCTAGCTTCCATCACAGATTTTATGAAATTATGTTATTGCATTATTAACTGACGTTTTTTTTGTGTGAGTCTTGCAAATAGAGGTAAGCTAACCAGCTCCGAGACTCCGAAAGTCGAAGTTCAATACAGCTGATCGACAATCTATATGAAGAATTCCACATAAGCAGCGAGTACATTGTACATACCACATTTATCAAATGATTGTAAATGAGGGACAAAAGATACCAGAGGGACAGTCAAACTCATAAATCGAAAATTAACTGACAACGCCATGGCTAAAATGAAAAAGACAAACAGACAAACAACAGTATACATGACACAACATAACAAAATAAACAATAAACAACACGAACCCAACCAAAAATGAAGGGTGATCTCAGGTGCTCCGGAAGTGTAAGCAGATCCTGCTCCACGTGTGGCACCCGTCATATTGCTTTTGTGATTACAAATCCGATAAATAGCCTAATTCGGTAGGTCACATTCATGAAAGGGAAGGAGATTGTAGGCGTCGGGTACATAAGGACACCATTATGTGGGAAGAGAAAATAATATATGAACTTGTCTATTTCCCTTATGCTGCATACTTGTCAAAATCGAAAGAATTCTATTTTTGAATCCAATAATTCAAGCTAAGATAAACAATTCATTTGGTTTCGCAAATAACTGTATCAAGAAACACGCAGACATTCAAACAATCTTATTTTTCTTATAAGTCTGCGTCCTGGAAGTTTTTTGATTTTAGGAAATGATGTTAATTGGTAATGTAAAATAGAAAGGCTGTGATTTGTTTATAGTTCAAGATGCAAGGAAACACAAAATATCAATGTACCTTATGAAGCAAATGCAACTACAAAGAAGAATAACCGTCGCATTCTGAAGTGTATTAGCCAATTTGCCTATATTTATACAGACGCAAAGTTAAAAAATGAGTTAGCAAGTACACTCTGGAAGAAACATGTCATTGAAATCGTTTTGACTCCTACCTGCCATTCTTTGCTTTTCGCTTAGCATTATAAGACCTACATACAACATTCGCCACGACCCTGCTAATGATTGAACGTATTCAAATGACATAAAGAGCAGGAAATGCTGGCTCTTCCCGAGCTCAATCCTTATAGTTTTGTGAACTGTTTTCTATTGTCGTTTGTCTTTTAGCGTTTTAATTTTTGGCATGGTATTGTCTGTTCTAATATTATGTTTTGTCTGGCCTTCTTACTTTTTCAATAATTTAATAAACTGATATGATTTACCGTTGTGCTAATGTCGTAAGTCGATAAAAAAAGAGGTAAATCAAAGTAACAAACAAACACAAAAGAAATTGCATTAACTCCAAAAGGAGCAATACTGTTCACCGACAATGTATGTGTACCCTGCTACACATATATCAGCCGCTTTGCGAGTTCAGGTGTAACACCACTAATTCGGGTACTGCCAGACAGCACATACCAGAAAATAGTACATATGAAACACAAAATAGTTCTGATGATGAGTATTACTTTCATAATATAAACAAAAAGATGTGGGAAGATTGCCAATGAGACGACTCCCCGCAAGAGACCAAATGACAAAGGAATTTTTCAGGTAAAGGTGCACGTATGGCCTTCAACAATGAGCAAAGCCCACACCTCATAATCAGCTATGGAAGGCCCCGACATGGCAAATTTAAAAACAATTCAAACTAAAAAACTAACGGCCTAATTTATGTACAAAAACATAAACGAAAAACAAATATGTAACACACCAACAAACGACAGCCAATGAATTACAGGCTCATGAGTTTGGACAGGCACAAAACTTAGAACAGACACATGACCTGGGACAGGCACATAACTTGGGACAGGCACATACATACATAATGTGGCATGATTAAACATGATAGCGGGATCCATAGTTAATGCATGGCTTTGTTCATTAAATAGTTTGTTAAGCCTTCAATTTAGATGACAAAATATTAAACGAACTTGTAATGTGAAAAAAATCTGTATTTATTCAGGACATATTTGACATGAAAAATTAGTTACAACACATACAAACACGTGCACAATATTAATTACACAAACACAAATAGACAATCACAAAAACATATATCAGTATCATATTGGTAGCAAAATGCTTTTTTTTAAACTTAATCTAAAGTTTAAAACGGAGAAGACACTTAGGGTTTTCTTGAGAAGAAAATAACGTGGTCATAAATGAAATCTATTTGACTATGTATAAATGCTAACGCCTAAACTGAATAAAAAAGACAGCCAAAATATTCTCATCTTGAAATATTTTATTAAATGCTTTGCTATGATAATCTCGTGTGAAAAATATCTTTTTATTGTTATGACTATTAAACTCCAAACCTATTTGGAAAATGATTTGAATTTACATTTGTCAATTTTGTATCTGGCATTATGAATGCATTATGCCTGTTTATTACATAAAAGTTTTAAGCACATCAAACATCAAACAATCACTTATATGTTCACAGTGCGAAAAAGTATTAGATAGGCACCAATCAGTACAGTATAAAAAAGGTAGAGAAATATAACATTCTCTGTGCATTTTTGAACATAAAAGCTTAAAGAAAACAGCAGACCGTAAACTAATATCTAAATGCTATGTAACAAACTGTTCAATTGTATATATCGAGTTCCTAATCTGAGATATTTTCCAGATTCGGATTTGTGCTGAAAAAAAACCAAGTTATACATTTTGAAAAATAGAATCAAAACATTTTTGTTGAAATCAGAAGATAGCTATTTCAAGGGACAGCACATAATAGTTATAACTGGATGTGACAATGTTAATTTTTTTTAAATCTTCGTTCCCCTAAAAACTGTACGTATATTCTGACATTTTACAAAAGTCATTACAAAAAATGCCTATTTTCTTCATATTAAAGGGGTTCAGGGTGTAAAAGTATGTGGAGAAACTGTTGATTTGTTTTCAATCTCATCTGGAAATTATGAATTATGACAATTAAGCGACTTATATGTAAAAAACCAACAACAATCATCCATCGATTAAATCCATTCGTACACTGATCATTCATTTAAGAGAATGAATACACACAATGAATATAACTGCTATTGCCTGCTTTATGGTCAGGTTGTTTTCTCTTTGACACATTCCCCATTTCCATTCTCAATTTTAACCATAATTATCAAAACCATAATTAAATTAAAAAAACTAATTTAAAGTAATCTCATGAGGGAAAAACAATGTTAGCATCGTTAGTCTTCCTTTCACATGTTTCATATCCATAACATGAAATGTTAGAGTATTTACTATGTATAAAACTACATTGATACAAATAATATTATGTTTATACCAATCCTTTGTTGTAGCCATGTCATAGTTATAATAAACATTACGATCATATACAAAAAACTGACTGCATTAAGATTCATTACATCTTTCAAAGAAAATAATTTACAACTTGGAAGCAAAATTTTCATACAATAAGAGTCTCATAAAATAAGAGGAAATATCAGTTTGTCGAAATATAAAATACTTTTATTAAAATTTGTTGAACTACTATTATGAAACGGGAGAAGCTCTTTTATAATAGATTTTATGTTTATTATTACTGATTTAAAACACAATAATTATTCATTCGAAAAGGAGATCTGCATATTTTGTCAGATAAAAAAACAACCAAAAACTAAAGATGACATTCCCTTTAAAAAAAAATGGTTTGCGATAGTACTGTAGGAGGAATAATTTCGTTATCTGCTTATCAACTAATTCTTGTAATTTAGAACTTTGCTCGAACACAAACTAACATTACACATGTTCCGTATATGTAACAGATATTTGATTTTACGAAAACGTATGTAGTGCCTTGATAAATTCTTTCAAACAGTTTTTAATTGTTGCTAAGAAAAAAAACGGCAAAGAGAATTAATATGTAAACAAAAGTCAAAAGTATGGAAAAATTTCTGGATTACTAATTTTTATGTTAAAATTTTGATTGGGTCCTTTTTCATTGCATGTAATTTCATATAACAAAATATTATTTCATGTTCCTTTTTCAGATTTTGTTTTACACATATACACTGACCATTTAAACCGAACACGACAGGATGAGTTTTCTTAATTGACGTAATTAAAACTACAAAAGCGCTGTTTATTTCATGTTTGTTTAACTTTGTCCAAGTGCGACAGTTTAATAAGAATTAAGTTTGACATTATATCATTATTGACATTTCAATTAACATAACTAGCATTTAGAAAAAGACATTTTTGAAATTTTGGAATATGATAGCTTTTACCGTTTTATATGTAAAACAGATTAAAAAATCTTGATTATTGATTTACATTTGTTTCGTCGATAGGGTTAGCTATGCAGCTAATAAAAAAGGGTCCTGATATTAACAGCAATCTAGATTTTTCTAAAATATGACAATGCATAGAACTTATATCTGTAACATAAAAACGCTTACTTCCCGTCATTAAAAAATGAAATAAATGCAAAGGGAAATCACTGTCATTGTTCTTATTGTGTACTAGAATGAGCAAACGTTTTACATACAAAAAGACATAATAATAGAAAAGAGTATTTAACGAATAAAAGAGTATGTAACGAATTCAAAGACGAAAATTAATATAAAGAGACGAAATCAATTAAAAAATAAAAATGTCGAGCACAATAAATTTACTGAAGAGCTTTAATAAAAAGAGGAAACGATTCCGAAAAAACAGAAAGAAGAAAAAGATTAAAAAGAAAAACAATTGTATAAACAGGTGTCGTTTCCCCATCAGAGAAATAAAATTGGAATTGTTCTACATATTACAAGAAAGGAAACATATAGGCTAGGAATACCTGGTGAGGGAAGGCCTAGGTCTACAAGACCATAACCGAAAAAAAAAACCCCAGTTTTTTTTAGTACACACACAATAACTATACTACAAACATGCAAGTGTGAATTTGTAGAAAAATATGAAAATAAATGCAGAAGATTGTATTCCAGAAATATGTATCATACACTGAGTTTACCCGCTTTAAATTACTCTAAATGTATGCACATAGAAAATGAAAATTAATAACGAAGGATTATAATAAGATATATTAGATTTGTCCTGGACCCGATTGATTTTAATATTTGTTCTTATTGTGTAGTAGAATATTTTCTATCATAAAAATTAAAGTATCAGGAATTGTGGAGAAAATTAGACCTAACTGAATGATTTTCAGAAAACTTTTTTTTTAAACACAGGAAAACTAAGACTGTATGTCGATTGATGATTCGTGTTTATCTAGTAATGGTTCTGCATTGGTAGTATTATCAGCATCAGAATCTAAAATGAAAATAATTATATATATCAGACATCCTATTACTTGGTTATTGATCTTACTTGGTTATTGAACAACAACGTATTGTTTGAATTGCTTTCTTTCATGATGATTACCGACATTAACATCACAGCCATAAATTTGTCATTATGCAGTATGTTGACCCTTCTACCAAAAAACCAGCCACTACAATACTGTATATCTTTCATCGTTCTTAGTGTGCTACCAAGACCTTTTTTATTAATCAATATGAACAGCTTTTCAGTCAGTCAAGAAAAAAAGTACTGTTCCAAAACTTCTACGTTCAAACAAGAATTGTTTGGAATAGCATTGTGTTTTGTCAGCTGGTTTGGTTACTCCATTTCTATTTACCTTACTGACTTGTGATATATGCATGGCCTATGCGACCTTCTTACAATTCTACATTGTGATAATTTGTAAATTTCAAAATTGATTTCTTCATTTTAAATTATAATAGAATTTCAAATAACATAAACCCGTCAAATTCCCACATAAATTCGTTGGTACAACTTTAAGATTCAGACAGTCTAACTAATGAAATTGAGAATGCAAAGGGGGGATTTGTCAAAGAGACAACAAACAGACTAAAGAGCTTGTTATCTTGAAATGACAAACAGTTTTAAACATCCACAGGTAACCAATATGTTAATTGTAGTGACATTTGTTTATTCTAGGCAAGACATTGTACGCATTGTATTGTTTGCAATATATTCTACTAGTTATATTAGGTATTGGGGAAATATGAACAAACATGACAAATTACAATATCAAAAACCATTAGAATTAAAAACCAATTTTTCGGAGACCAATTGAAGGTCTATCCACCATTAAAGATCAATTTTGATATAGAACTATGAAAATTCAGTTTGAAATATAATATCCAGCTTTAAATAATAGCATATTGTACACTGATTTACACTTTTTTTCTAAACAAGAGAGATAAATTTGAAATATGTCACTTCCAGTTTTAGTTGATAGTTTACTTGATACTGATTCCAAAAATATATTGTTCAATATACTTTTACATTATATGAGTACAAACAATACGTACTTCCGGTTTACACCAGGTCACTTCCGGTTTGCTTTTCCATGGCCGAATAGCTTACAACGTAATGTAAAAAGTCCCATGGCTTTATCATGTATATTGAAGTAAAAGCATAAGTCAAAGTCTAGAACGTCAATTTTACCTATGAACTTGAGTTTAATTTCATGGTCATAAACCAAGGGCTCCAAATCAAAAGACCATAGATCTTGATTATATATGTTTAATGAGTTATATTACTATATGCCTAATTTTTAATATAGGAGGGGAGAAAACTCAAAGTATATGTTAGCATACCCTTTCAACCAAAATGCATGTGTTACGACATGTCGTAACATACAATTCAGTAAAAAATATGTTGTCAATATCTTATGTGGTTTTTCGTTAGAATAGAAAATGAGCCAAAATCAAAATTTAAAATATGACCTTGACCTCTGACCTTAACCTAATTTTCTTATTGTCGGATCCAGAACCTCAAATCAAAACATCACAGGTCTCTATCACTTATGGTTTACAAGATATAAATGCATATCACGTATATCAAATACATAAGGGGAAATAACTCTTATATGGAGTGTTCATATTGATTCTGTCAAAATAGGACAAATCATGAGCAGGATATAACAAGCAATTTAATAAAATAAATTTGTAACTTTTTACGGTTACGGTGGAGATGTAGTCACAAGGAAAACACTGTTCGGGGAGATAATTCTTACAAAGAGCATTGTTCGTCTTAGCAGGGTGAAATTAACTATACGATATAACGATGAGAAATATCTAAGCGATTTATTGCGAAACAAATGTTTATCGCAAGAACATAATAAGCGGAAGTAAACAAAAATTAAATGAAAAATAATCAGAACAAATACAATAGGTTTTTCCACAGAACAGTGGAAAGACCTAATAATCAGAATAAATATAATAGGTCCTAAAAAAAATAAGTGGAAAGACCTAATTAATTAATTAACAATCACTGGCAGGTATCTTCTATAAGAAGCAGTTCTGTTTAAAAGTACTAACGAAAAGCGTTAAATAATGTTAAAACAATAATATAACACTCATACAGTGGAATACAATATTACCCAGACTCAGATGGTTATTTCAAAGTATTTGTATATATCACTTTAATTACTTAATAGTTATCAACATGTACCAAGCTTTTGCTTTGACACGCCAGCCGCGCGTTCTATCTACATAAGATTCATCAGTGCCGCTCAGATCAAAATAGTTAAAAAGCCAAACAAGTATAAAAAGAGGGACGAAAGATACCAAAGGGACAGTCAAACTAATAAATCTAAAACAAACTGACAACGCCATGGCTAAAAATGAAAAAGACAAACAGAAAAACAATAGCACACACGACACAACATATAAAACGAAAGAATAAACAACACGCACCCCACCAAAAACTAGGGGTGATCTCAGGTGCTCCGGGTGGGTAAGCAGATCCTGCTCCACATGTGGCACCCGTCGTGTTGCTTATGTGATTACAAATCCGGTAAATAGTCTAATTCGGTAAGTCACATTCATGAAAGGGAAGGGGATTGTAGTTACGACGTAAGGAACATATCCGATATCATTTGTGAAACGGTTATTCCATAACGGTCAACCAACTCGTGATGGCGTCCGTAAAATTTACGAAGGGATGATTTCAACTTCACCATTTGGAACTCTTGGTTTAATAGCTTCCTTGTGAGCAGTAACCCTCTATCAAGAAAATCATGATAGGAAATGCAAGCACGAGAATATCGTATCAATTGGGAGATATAAAATTGATTAGCATTGGGGACCCTAAATTCCAAATACCGAGATAATGGATGCCTGGGACGTGAACACCAGTTCTATAGGAGCGCGAAAAAAAAAACGGTTAAACACAATATGATTATATAACTATACAATGTATACTACGTAATTTTTAATTTTTGACATACATATGTTGGTTTCATGTGAAAAAGTATTGATGAACTGTTTTGCATAGTTTATTAACGTATGAAACTCTTAACATCGCTTAACATTCGCATAGATTAGGTTATGAAATATATAACGAAATTAGAAGGCAAATAAGATTTAACGAGTCGATTTTACAGATTAAAAAAACAAAAACATGTAAGAAGGTCCTAATTTATTTTCACGTACCAACAGGAAGAGCCTCATCAATACAAAAAGGGAGCCAATAGGATAAAAAGATATTTAATCATAATTCAAGATCAATTCTGATTTAAATATGTGAGTGCCATTTCTGTTCTATATTGTTTGTTTTAGTTTGAAAAACGAATGATATCAGTATTTGACAAAATCATCCCTACTTACCAATTCCGTCCACATTGAGCATCTTGATAACAGTGCCTTTCTTTGCCTTTACATTATAACGCACTATAATTAGCGTTACTGATACAACAATAACAACTGCTATCACTACAACTGTAATGACCAATGTTTGTTGATTTGTCTTTTCATCTAGGAGAAAAAAAATTAGATGAAACAACATCCAGTAACACAAAAAAAAACAACATAAATTCACTTATCGAAAAAAAGGAAAATATAGATTGTTTTGCATTGCACGTTCATATACGCTGCTTTCAATATCATATGAACATAGTAGCAGCAACCGCAATATGTATGTATGTCGGATGATAAAAAACTCTGGAACTGGTCTTTTTTGTACCGGATTGGTTTTTCATTAATATATTTAATTGTATTTAAAACTTTAAAAAAAATCTCACCTGACAACGGACAGTTAATTTTTACAGTCGTATTTATGTTCAATCCACCAACATCACATTGGACGTATGTGATTATATCTTCATTGCTACACTCCATATTCAGTTTGAATGACACATTGTTAAGATAGACATCTTTGTATATACTATATTCTGTCATAGGTATATGGCGATTCTAGTAAGTAAAACAACGAAGAGATAATAATATCTTTTTTAAAGTAATAACTTGACAAATACATAAACGGGTTAAACGGGTCATCTATCAACATTTGATCATTATTCTTCAATATTTTCAGATTTGCAATCGGACATCTGATTGATAATTAACAATTCTAAACAAGATAATATTTATTGAGATTTATTTTTCCTGTAATGTGCATTATTACCGAATTTTGCAAAATATACCTATTTTAAAAGAAAAGTTCAAATTAACATATCACATAACAAATGCATGCGCAAAAATGTGTCTTTTCGTAATACTATAAACCTTCTGACCATAATTGTAAACGTTTAATGTTAATCGATAAAAATTGCGCGCACGATCAACAAATCTTCGAGTGAGTAGTCCGGCAAGTACTTGATATTCATTATGAGATGTGTTATGAATAGGGAGACAGAAGACACTAGTGATGTGCAATCTCGTCAGTCGGAGAAACTGACAACAGCGATCAAAATAGCTACACAACACAAGTAAAACATAGATTGAGCAACATAAAATTTAGAATACATTAATACTGGGTTGGGAAACATTCAATGCAAACGCAATATCATTATATATGAAGGTAAGAATAAATAAAATGAAAGATACGTTTAACACAATATCTTCACAAATGAGACACCGGGCAACACAGTTACTGTAGGAATTTGAACATTTCAATCATTTCTGCACAATGAATACATTTATTCTAGCAACACATTTAACTTGTGATGGTAATTCATGATGAGACTTATTGCATTACCTTAACGAAAACACTGCATGTTGGTACTGGTGAGACGTTGAAAAGATCGACAATAGTCAGATTTCCGTGAAGTCTAGTTTCAATACTGGTAGAGTTATCTAAGACTTAAAGGAAAAATAAAATTTTCAGTAAGCTGATTGACAAAATTAAACAAATTTGACATGTTTGTGGGTATTAAAACAACGTCTAATGCATTTTCAAAAAGATTAAATGAACGACAAGGAAAGTGAAAAACGATCACAATATAAACTTGATCCTCAAATATGGCAGTTCTAGCGTAACTGGTTATATATAGACGATTCCTATAATATTTCTCAATCTGATTTAAAAAAAAAACCTTATCAAATAAGAATTCACAAGTTTTTACACACACATATTTATTTTACATTTTAATTTGGTTAATTCAATGTTTAACTTAAACAAAATACTGAAAATGATATAGAATGTTAGCAATAAAACAGAAAAATAAACAAACAAAACCTGATTAATAGATTAATAAAAGAAATGGTCTCTAAAGTTCTAGGTTCAAAATATGTATTGACGAATAGTTAGTACATTGAACTCACTCTATTTTTGACAGCTTTTTATTTACGAGACTTTCACTAATTCAAATCATCACAAATACAGAAACAACTCAACGGCATAACTGTACACACGAAAAGTGTTACGATTTGTTGACATTATAAAACTATATGATAAAATGGCAATGACATACTTACACACAAAAGTGTATGCTTCACTGGTAAGATCAAGTAAGGCACTTTCTAATGCATGCACACATGTGTAATTTTGAATATCCGAAAAATCGAAATCTGAAATCGTAAGATTTCTAATATTTTCTGTGACTCTATTTTCTTTATACTTGTTCATATCAACATCGTTGACAGGGAGACCACTGCTAAACAAAATGTTTTTGTTCAGAAACCAATACCACAAAGATGAATCTGTGACATTAGATGAACAAACAAAACTCAATTCCTGGCCGTAAATCACTGGCTTTGTGACTATATGTAATTCCGTCAGATCTAAAATATTGAGAGTTAAAAACAAATGAAATAGTGATTGATACAATCCAACTTTGCATCTGATGTTATTTCAATGGACACATAAAAAGGGTTTACAAATCGACACTTACACAAGTATGATATGAAATATATCATACTACTGTAACTCCTCGAATAAAAGAAGATGTTAATAAGGCTTCAGATGACAATGACAGAAATTCACGGAATCCATCAAACAGGTGAAAGGAATCATACTTACCATTAAAGATCTCCTCACAATACAAAATTACCCGCAAAATCACAGAAGAAATGATACTGTGAACCAACTTATTTTCGTGAATATTTCATTTCTCGTTATGCCCTTACAAGTCCACTTCGCGTCAATTTTATTTCGTGATTTTTAAATATACTTGATGCAGTTACTAAAAGAAATATTCTAATTTTACATATTCGCGACGATTTATATTCGCGCTATTTTTGTATTCGCGAAAGTTGCAAAAATAAATCGCTCTCGAAAATAAGTTGGTTTACAGTATGTAAAGTGAAACCATATTTGAATAGGTAACTGACTGTTGATGTCAAATACCAAAAACTGAAGGAAAAAAGGATTTCTATATTCTGTTATCTTTTACAATTCGAAACCAGAACTTAGCCTACAGTTTTATCCTGCTGAATTACCATTGATTACATTTAGTAGATGGAAAAGGATATCTTTGAGATTTCAAGGATAATACGTTTATGGCATATCATCGTTGATATTTTGCCTTTCAAACTGATGATTTCATTGATAAGATATAGATTCACCATAGTATTAAAATGACATTAACAGTGTTTAAGCTACAAGGATACTGTATCATGTGGCATAACATTAAAGAGGGATATTCATAATGCAAAAGGTGTATGGGGTATCCGTATCACAAAACAGTATATTCACATAAATAGCTCACGAAAAGCAAAGGAAACAAGTTAAAGCACATAAATACAAGGTAAATTCATTAAGGAAAGTCACTAGAAAAGCGCTGTTTTTGCTGTTCTTCATCTCAAAGTCACAATGAATCCTTCAACATGGAGCATCCTTCCTGCTATTTTATTTATTATGGTATTACTAAGTGAAGCGACATTTTCCAACTTTAATGTATGATACATTTACAAACCAAAGCATACTTTATCATATGATATGATATAGAAAATTGTTTAAATTTTTTTATAGATCATCTCAACCTATCCCTGTTACCCATACAACATAAGTTTTACCTGTCACCGTCAGAACTGCAATCCACACCACGAACGTTCCAATATTGAACAAACACATTGTTTCTGGAAATATTAAAAATACAAATAGTCTCTTATAGTCTGCTTCATGGGAGGACAGCTTTATTTTTTGATGGACAAGAGGTACCAACGGACATACCTAATTGATCAGGAGACTTCTCTGTCGTATAGTTGACTGGTACCTGTAATACTTCCTTATCTTTAAACAGATCTGCTTATCATAAAACATACCTTTTTTATACTCCATGTCTTCCATCTTTAATATTTGTTCTACCTTGAAATACTGTGGATTCATTAATATCCGTTGAATATCAATTTTCGTGGATTTCGTGGTTAAAGGTTAACCACGAAATAAAATGTTCAACGAATGACAAATTGTCTATGGGTTTGTATTTCAAAACCACGAAATCAAATATTCACGGACATGCAATTGTCCTTAATCCACGAAAATTGATACCAACGAAAATAAATGAATCCACAGTATTCTTACGAGGGATGCAAATCATGAATACCTGTTTGTTATTTGGTTCAAAATTTAATTTCCGTCTGAACTGGATCAAGAATATTAACCCCACCGGAGCAGATATGTTACAGTTGGCGTGGTTGATATCTTGGTATACTCTTGAATGTTTATTTCTTATCAATGTTGTGTTCCGAAATGCTGTTCTTGATTGACATTCATTAGAAAGTCACCATGGATTTTTTTTAATTCTTAATCAATTTTTTTTTTATCTTTGGATAATGTAACAAGTTAGCATTGAATACATCCTTGACTCTTGAGAAATTTCTATTTATAATGTTATCTAAAATATAACTGAAATAGTAACATACATCCAATTCAATTTATTTCTTAAAAAAACCTGTTAAAACCTAATCATAAAATTCACGTTTTAACAATTACAGTTTTAATGCGGATTCGGACAGTAAACTTAAAGCGTTAGTTCAGTATTTAATAACTGACGAACGATTGGATTCATGTTGAAAGACTTTAAAAGCTGACTTTTTTTTTAGTTTTGCAAAATTGTTGAAGGTCTTATTGTGAACTTGTTTTGCTTTAATCCAAGCCATTTGAACTCTGTTGGGTACTTATCAAACCAGAAAATACTTTTGTCATGTCAAAGTTTGTTTGACTTCGGCGTGTGCGTTTGAATTTCCTTTAAAAATTCTTGTTTTTTTTTAATCAATAATAGTGTTTGCAATCGGCATAAATAGTGAAACCCGTATACAAACATTTGTTTGAGTAACACATATCATTTTTAACTTTACATTAAAAAAAACTATCTTCTGAAAAAATACACGATGCAACCAGATTTTAAGCTTTTAACATTTGATTTTAAGATTGGAATTGGTAAAAACACCTTTAAATGTTAGAAACATCTTACGTTTTACATTTTCTATGTCGCATGGTTTGATATCACGCTTGCAACACGATATGCTTATCATTATGCTGCAAAGCCCTGTTATTGGAATTTAGACTCTTGTTTTGAATATTGATGTAAAACATGCATTGTTTGACATTTTATGAAAATGGAATGAACGGAAAAGAGATCAAACTTTAAAACATAACAGGACTTCGGACAATCAATGCAGGAAACATTCAACATTATAAATTTCATTCTATTCATATGTTAAATACTATTTTCAATCATAAGTTTCAACTAAATATCCCCATCATAAATGGCATTCCGGTTGCATATACGAAAATTTATTTCATTAGATAAAATAATATCAGTTTTATTGATATGGCTATTCGGATTGTTTCAACCTGGTCAAGGAATGGTAATGTATAAGCAACATGTTAATATATTGATATAAGATTCTATAATTCATAAAAACAAATGACAAAATGTTCATCTCTTTTTACACTCCTGATACTTATTGTGTCTAAAGGATGGCTGCAATAATATTTGAAACAATTATTGGTAAAATTTTTTTTGTATTTTTAGGATTTTGCAGGAAAACATGTCTATGCTAGACTTGGGTCGTCAATAGAAATAAAATGTCCAAATCAATCACTTATATCAACAACAGCATGGTTTAGAGAAAAGGGCATTTTACAGATATCAGAAGGCCAAAAACTGAATGAATACATCAACAAAAAACGTTTCACAATAACAGGCAATTTTAAATTAGGAGAGTATAATTTAGATATAAGAAATATTCAGAAGGAGGACTTTGGAATTTATGTTTGTACAAGAGCGTTAAAGGGCATTACATTCGAGTTCAAGTTCAATCTGATTTTGATAAGTAAGTACAATATATTGACAGCTAAATGTGTACCATGACCGATGCGTCAACAAACTGTGTTTATTACAATTTGTGTATCTATTGACATACTGATAAGTATACATGATGGACATATCATGATACTTTGTTTCATTTATATGAGACAAAGCAGCATGTATACATTCGCTGTGCAATGCATTGGCCTGAGCTATGGTAGTATAAAATATAAGGTTTATGATCCCTGGACGGAAAGGCCCTTTAAACGATGAAACAAATAGAACCATTGTTAGTGATCATCTGTTTTTACATCATGTTTAATTTATTTATAGTTGATTGAGAAGAACAGTGTTTTAATTTTATTAATCCCTTTCCACATAAGCCGGCTCTTTTTTCAAATAAACAAAGGGTGTCTTTAACGTGCAAAAAATATGGCTCTCTCTTAACATGGGTCAGCCATTTATCGTGTACTTCCGACGGACTATCATCGTTTCCTCAAGACCATACCCGCAAATGGTTTCAAATGAGAGCCGAAAATTCAGTTCGAACCATGCCGTGTTTACATGCTACATCTACATCTATATTATAACATTACATGTGTTAGTGAGCTAACATGTGTTATGTAGACTATCAGCCTATTAAAGTGATTAAGTCTTAATTTAAATTTACTTTAAATAGTATAAACATGTTAAAGAACCTACTTCCATTTGTATATACAAAAAACTAAAGCCAACAATAACAACGTGTTAGCTTTAAATGTGTTATATGAATGCATTTCAATCGTTCAGTATCAGTATTTTCGTCTGCTTAAACCTGTTAGATTTCTATTTAATTTTGAAAGGAAAGTTACTCCTTACTTACCCTACATGGTTGAATACCCTTAATGGTAAATAACCACGTACTTCACCACGAACGTTCCATATCAAATATATAATATATATAGTCACCACATGAAGTCAATTAACCAATCATATCCCCATAAATCTCTCTCTCTCTCTCTCTATATATATATATAAAAGTCTATAGAAGAGACCAACCAGGAAATTTACTATGTACCGGATCGTCTAAAATAGGCGATACTATGCAGATAAGGAAAAAATTATATCAGTCTAAAGATTTGCACAACGGTACTGATATAAGATGTATCTTATATATATATATATATATATAAACGAGTCTAAATTGAAAACTACGTTCAAACCTATGATTGCATTGGATAAAAACCGCAATTTTTATACGTGTGCATGTAAAACAATATATATATATATAAACGAGTCTAAATTGAAAACTACGTTCAAACCTATGATTGAGTTGGATAAAAACCCGCAATTTTTATACGTGTGCATGTAAAGCAAATTTCGTTGTAGAAGGGTCTAAATACAGCACAAACAACATTTTCCAAAAGACAAAAAAAGTGAAGAAGTATATTTAAACAAAACGCATTAGACTATATATATATATATTATATATATATATATATGAGTCTAAAAGATTGGGTAACAATACCGATGAATAGATGGCAAACAAAACACTAAAAAGTGTTGAATATCATCGCACAAAGATGGAATAACTGAACAGATGATATAAATTATACAATAATTGCAAATGTTTCGGCTCAACAAATGGCCTTCCTCACACTGAGGTAACACCCGGCTAGCTTTAAGTTGCCGGGTGTTATCTTTCCACGTCAGTTTTAATCTAGCGTCGTACTACAGTACATGATATATAAGGTATGAAGATGTTATTTTTACAGATCAGCTAAAATATACACACGGATAGTATAAATACACATCCACGTTTTAACTTAATTGTTCTATATAGAGGCTAACTCCTAACTATTCTACTAGCTGTCGATACTTTTATATTTGGTATTGCACAAGTTATGTCTTTTTTTGGCTGTCTATGCCGTTAAAATACGGGTGGAATAACAGCTCAAAGGGTGGGTGCCCTAATACATTAAGAATTTTCTTACATTGTTAGGGCCATATCCATCTTGCCTTACCATAAGCCAGGTTGGCCCGGCTATTGCAATCCCATGAAGTTCATCTTCTGTTAACTTTCAAAAATAGATTATCAGATAATGAACTTGAAACAAAGTTCAACCAAACGCAATTATCTTTTCAAGTATCTACTTGTATGCAACATTTAATAAAATCAACATATCCCTTTTCCATACCCCTCAACCCCAATGTTACATTATATATGACATTTATTGAACAGTCTGAAGATAAAAACACAGACGAGACTGTGAGTGAAGCAAATAATGAATTCATATTCAAATTTGTAAATAAACACCCTCTATTTATGTATTTTTTTTACATAATGTTCTATTTAGGCAGTTTTTGAGTAGATGTTGCTATGGATAATATGTGTTTCCGTGGTAACAATTGAAGTCAACAACACTTGACGATAGTAATTGGAAGTTTTCGTAAGCTTTGATGTATTTTCTTATCGGTAATGAAACAATTAAGGACATTTAAGCTCTTCAACTACAATATTCTGCAAATAAAAACTCCGTTTCAAAGGAAAAATCGGTTGCTATGGTGATAAAACTAAAGAAAATCCCACTTATTTTTCTATTTAATTTGGTAAAGTAGTATCCAAACCTCATAACTACAGTGCTAACTATTCTGTACAATTTGGACTTTTCTGAAAAACACCAGAGAAAATTAGATAATATCTCAAAAATCCCAATTTCAGAAAAGTTGAGTACAGTGTGTATATGCATTTTTTCGCAATTTTTTTTCAAAAAACTTACAAATTTGGTTCACATGCGATCTTCACTAAAATTAAGCTTAAACCAAGTTGTATTAATGTTACATATGATCATTATTGAAAAATGCATGATTTTATTCATAATCTGGCTCTGAATTGTGGTGATTTAGCTGATTTTTAATAGACTTGACCACGCTTAACAACCAAAAAATAGTGTATTCGTTACCATGGCAACAACTCTTATTATTCCACTCAAAATTATTTTGTTAGCAGTATTCATGTATCTTTCTTCTACTAGTCCAATTATAGGTAAAATCTGGAAACCCCCATGTAGCATATTGCACTTTGCTGGTTCTTATAAAGAGATGTATTTTAGTTGATTTTAGTATTTAGACTTTTTATTAGACATTGTTGATGGTTTGAAACGAGCCTCGAGTAGCAACAAGTACTCTCTCATTGGACTTTCTTGTTAATTTGACCTTTTGATACAGTTTGTAATGTTTTTGTGTTATTTAATTATTACTTATATCTCGTCTCTCTATGTTTTTAATATATCCCAGCTTTGATAAGTGTTTAATATGACTATACATTTTCACTTCTGTTCTATCACCTTTGAACAACAATATTATCTAGTTTTTAAAAAATATATCCGTTCTCCATTTAAACTGTATATATAACAACAAAATTATTTTCATTTACCTGTGTATGTTCCGGACCATATTTGGACCATACACGTATGGTCATGACCGTATGGGTATATACTCATATGGTCCGAATATACGCGTATGGTCCGACCGAACGCGTATGGTCGGGGTAATTTTAAATAAGTTAACAGTTAATACCAACTCTTCATACGGTATGACCCTTCTAGTTGTCACGTCATTAAAAAGACGATATCAAAGGACATTTTATTATATTGTAATGATAAAAAGATAACCTAATAAATAAAAAATAAGCAGTTTCATGAATTTGATTTTACAAACTATAGTTAACACATTTTATACCTAATTAGCGATTTTTTTACGCTTGAATGGCATTCGGCATGTCGACTTGGGAAGATATTTCCCAAAACTTCTGAAAAGAACCGTTTTGGAATTATCAAGACCTCGTTATCACTGAACGAAGCTGCTAAGAAGTTGAACTTTTCATTCGAAAGCAAAAAGTGTAACTGTGAAGGATCGTGCACAACCAAGACGAGCTAATGCAGAAAAGTTATGGTACGGCGACTAGTACCGTGTGGAATAAATTTCACCCTACGAATAAATACCAGAGTACAAGTAGAAATGAAAACTAACTGTGGCATCAATTTTTAATGTTTATGTAGACTTTTGAATTATAAAGTTTATAGTATTATTGAAACGGTTCTAATGCATATTTGAAAAATAATACTCATATGATCCCGCCCGTTAATAACCAAACGAGAATATACTAATATGGTCCGACCATACGCGTACAGTCGGACCATACGCGTATAGTCGGATCATATGAGTATACACATATGGTCATGACCATACGCGTATGATCCAAATACTTACATCGTCCGGAACATGTACACTATTCTATTTGGCGGTATTTTGTTCAAAATTGTATTTCTGAAGTTGTTTTTACATATAACCCTCTTTTTAAAAATTTATTTTGTATTTGCATTGTCATAGATCAAATTTTCGTTCCGTGTTTTTACTTGTTAATATGTCTTTCAATTGATACTTTATAGTATTTATTTTATGTTGTAATTTTATACTATTGTTTTAGATATTAAGGGTGACGGTACCTATTCAAACGTTGAACCTGCTGCATTTGTTTGCACCTATCCTTAGTCAGGAATCCGTTCAGTAAATGTCATTTGTTGGTGTGGTTTATCAGTACTTCTCGTTTCTCGTTTTTTGTATAGATTAAACCATAGGTTTTCCCGTTGAATGATTCTACACATGCAATTTTTAATGCCCTTTATAGTTTGTTCTTCGGTCTGAGTAAAGGCTCTGTTTTGAAGACCGTACTTTGACCTATAATGATTTATTTTTACAAATTGTGACTCGGATGAGATAGTTGTCTCATTGGCACTCATACCACATCAGTGACGCTCAGGTCACCCTTTTTTCTTTTAAATATGAGTAGTGTACGATCCAACTATATTTTTCAATACTAAGAGAATACGATCCAATGAAACACAATTGTAAACAATAATAAACAATAAATACTGAGTTTAACTCGTCATATAGGAGGCTATTTAAGTTAAATTGCATATTTAAACAAACTTTAAATGCCTACCATAACAATTAAGAAGGGAGGATATTTATGTAAAAACCTACCTTTTCATTCAAAAAGCAATCAAGAAAGATATTATACATGCAATGTATGCTGCTGATAAAACATAAGATTTGATATATGATGATTTTTAATTTGATTTCCAAAAAACGTTTATTTATGTCTTGATGTAATAATTACTGATTAAATGATTAGTGGAGAGATAAAAGGACTAAAGTTGTGAAATGTTTACAAGGTACATGTATGGTGTACACGAACTTAAAATAGATTAGAAAATAAGTAAACATGTTTCGTATCACGAGAATACAAAGTGATATGATATAAAAATGATTGGAAAACCTTGTGGATACCCAACATTTCTAAAGTCGTTATACATTTACAACTGTCTTATTAGAGTAGTGCCATTGACGATTGGTATAACAAAAAACAGAACTTATTTTTTGCGTTCTTCCTGTAAGAAGAGTTGTAGAATATAGTTAAGAAAACAAACCCCGGCTTTAATGGTTACATGATTAAATAATGTTTGAATGTGATTTGGCCAGGAAATGTCTGTATATTATGACTTGCTTGCCACAAGTTCAAGAAATTACTAAAAAAAAAAAAAAAAAGAAGCATTGAAATCCAAATACCTCGATATTTGAAAATATTACGAATAAGCTATGATTAACCATCTCCAGGAATATAAAGTATCCTTAGTGTTTTAAAAAATCAACAAACATCATACACATAGTTTGAAAGTGACAAAGATTCAACAACATACTATTTGCTTTAAATTAATAATAGTTAGGCAGCTTACCACACAAATCATGCAAATGGTGATACAAGCATGAAACTTTGTAAGAACATGCCTTTAGGTGTTTGTAATCATATTAGGGGGGTAGCCACGAAAAAAAATCATCCGATCATGGCGGCCATCTTGGATTTTTGAAATGACGTCTTCACAGCGAAAAGACATTATATTTATGGTCAGTTTTAGTTGTATTGTATCCAAAATGTTTCAAAATGGAGTAAATCATTGTTTTATAAGATAAGGTATCACTTTCGGTAAATTATCGGTCGATAACCCACTTCTGGTTTTATGAATATCCCGAATGTGACTGTTTTATAACCAGAAAAATGTCAGTTGTTATATTCCACAAATCTTTGACTAATCTTCGATTGCTACATTAGGTTCGATAGGTTATAGGCCAATAGAGGGCACAATTTTATTCTAGTAAACCTTTTTGAGAGTGTGTGTTCTCATTGTTATAAGACGTGGCTCGGTACTTGTCTATCCGAAGTTCATATTTTTAGTTACGAATTTTTTTTTTGCAATTCTGATCGGATACTGATTTGAAGGAGTTCTGTCCTTATTATAAACACAATTCTATAATGATAATGTTGTTAATACATAAAATAACATAGTTAGAAATGTAATCTTGAATTTTATACAATTTCTAGAATTTTACCTGTGAGGTTTCTCTATGAAGCGTATTTTTTTTCAGACACACCCTCCTCGTGCACTTCTCTAAATGTTGATTAGTTTCACTCGGTTCTTGTTTACTGTTGCGTTTATTTATTGCTCAGATAATATTTGCGTTATAGTTCTATAAGTTCATTGTTGATTACTTTTGTACTTTTGTACTTTTAACATTGTTGTTAACATAATAGTTACTAAGTCTTTGAAATGGCGAAAAGAGTTCGCTTATCAGCTTCTTCAGCAGATAGTTGGGAAACTGATTGGACTAAATGTTGTTTGTGCCAGGAGGTCACAACAGACCTACTAAAATCGTCAGACGAAGGATATACAATGTTAGGCAAAAATATTCCTCTCTTTCATGAATTAAATGCCCTCCCTATCCCTCTTGATATTCGGCGATTAAACCACGGAGAGGGTATTGAAAGCACAATGAAAAAAGAAAATGCCAAGTACCATAATTTGTGTAGGATAAAGTTCAATAACACTAAACTTGAGAGAGCCCAGAAACGCAATATGTCACCGATACCATCTGGAAGTTCTAGTGATTGTACGTCTCCTAAACTTTTTAGGTGTACTCCTCGTTCTAAAGATCAACAACAAAATCCAGTTGAAAATGTGCATAAATGTTTCATTTGTGATAAGGTGTCACCTTTATCTGTCGTAAGAGAGGCAATGACAATGAAACTAAACCAACGACTAGTGGATAGTGCAACAGCTCTTCAGGATAAACAACTGTTGGCAAAGCTGAGTAGTGGTGATGTTATAGCACAAGAGATGAAGTATCACCCGTCTTGTCTCGCAGCTGTATATAATAGAGAGAGATCAAAGAAGAGACAAACAGAGATCGAAAGCAGTTGCACACAGGAGGAAACTATAATGAAAGAAACTGCATCAGCTGAGCTGGTCACATACATTTTTGAAACTCAAAGAAACTCTGAAGAGTCGGTTGTGTTTCGATTAGCAGACCTGGCAAACCTGTACGAGGAAAGATTGGCACAGCTTGGTTCTTCTTCTGAACAGGTACATTCTACTCGACTCAAGGACAAACTATTGCAAAAGATGCCAGAATTAGAAGCACACACAAAGGGCATAGATGTACTTTTGATGTTTGAAAAAGATATAGGACCAGCTATAGCCTTTGCTTGTGATTATAATGACACCATGCATATGGCAAAGACGGCCGAAATGATTCGCTGTCAATTAGCTACAACGAAGACAACTTTTTCTGGATCATTGGTCTCTGAAGATACCGATGATAGCATACCACCTCCATTGTTACAGTTGGTGAAAATGATAGAACATGGACCTGATATCAAATCACAGTTAGACAACGTTTCTACAAAGTCTGACTTAGCCTTGGCCCAACTTTTAATGTTCAATTATCACCCAAACAGCCAAAAGGTTACAGTACAACAAAGACATTCAGCTGATCGTGAGACACCATTTTGTGTGTATCTTGGACTGTTACTCTTTGCAAAAACCAGGAAAAGACAGCTAATAGACACATTATTTCAACATGGGTTATGTATCTCTTACGATCGGGTACTAGAAATATCAACGCATTTAGGTGAGGCTGTTGTTGAACGTTATTTGAATGAAGGTGTAGTATGCCCGCCTTTATTAAAGGGCAAAGTGTTTACCACAGCTGCAGTCGACAACATAGATCACAATCCAAGCTCAACAACATCAAAATCATCATTTCATGGGACCGGAATCTCTATTTTTCAACATCCAATGAAAGATAATATCGGCGTTAGAAGGGATGAGTTAATATTACCTACACATAAACCAAAATCTAAAAAGGTACCTGAACTTCCTGCTGCTTATATGAATATGAAACCGGCATATCTTAAAACAAAACCAGAACCTCTCATTTTGCCTGACGATATTACTAATATACTTAACCACGATTATCTGTTCATGAGTTTGCAAAATGAGTATGAGTGGTTAAATACGGTGAGATTAACAGGTGAAGATCTTACGTCCGAAAATATTTCATGGTCATCATTACATTCCGCAGAGATACGTGGACCAACTGTTGAAGTGAGTCTAAGCTGCTTAATGCCATTATTTCAAGAACAAGCTCACTCAGTTGCTACCATAAAACATTCGATGGATAAGGTCAGGGATGTTGTGTCGTTTTTGAATCCTGGCCAAACTCCAGTGATTACAGCAGACCAACCGCTATTTGTTTTGGCAAAGCAAATTCAATGGGAATGGCCAAATGAATACGGTGAAAACAAATTCGTTGTTATGTCGGTGGATTACATATTGAGAT